>CM077162.1:74680487-75032814 GCA_039583875.1 Platanthera guangdongensis | reverse complement strand
CCAGGATCCTAAGTCTTCCGCTATTTCAGCATGAACATATTATGATCATGGGAAATCATCTGCACCTCAATCAAAGCTTTCAGAATCAAATCTTGATACCACTGATATATCAACTCAGACTTATGACAATGAGCCTCATGCTTCTCGTCAATACAAGCAAGCTGGATCAAAGAGAAAGTATACAAATTTAACTATCTCTAAGGAGGAAGCTCTTCGTATCATTAAAAAGGAGCCAGGTTTTGAATGGCCTCTCCATGTATGACATGGTCGAAGATGTCATAAGGATTTATTTTGCCAATACCACATGTGTGTGGGTCATGACATAGAAAAATGTCAGGCTTCCATAGGCTCGTGGAGAAATTACTAAAGCAAGGCAAGTTCCATGAATATATTACTTAAAAGCATCCTCGTAAAAGCCTTTAACAACTTCGAGTACTTACTCAGTGTTACGACTGCTTCCAAAACTTATTAGTGGTAAAGCTTATCTTACCCGATCTCCTTCAGTCATTCTTTTTCAATTATCCTCACCATGAAATTTGTTCTGGAAACTCTATGGCAATCAAACCCACTTCTTAGTGGCAACCTGAGTTCTCTTTTTGCGGCAATCAAACCCACTTATTAGTGGTAGCCTGAGTTCTCCTTTTGCGGTAATCAAACCCACTTCTTAGTGGTAGGCTGTGTTATCCTTTTGCGGAAATCAAACCCACTTCTTAGTGGTAGCCTGAGTTCTCTTTTTGCAGAAATAAAACCCACTTCTTAGTGGTCGCCTAAAAGCTTTTGAGTCCATCGTTTTCTTCTTAGGATTTCCTATGCTTTTCTCTTTTGCGCTCTTCTAAAAGATGCGCGGCCAGCCCGTTCTAAGTAGGACTATACTCGTGAAGACCTTTCTCATGCAAGCGATGCATAAGGCCCACAAGTGATCTCTTATGGCAGCATCCAGTCTTTCTTGGCCATCTCCGAGTATAGACCTCTTTTTATTAACTGCCTCTTTCACATGTTAACAGGTTAAATTCGACCAATCAAAAGGATTTTCAACATTCATTTTCGCTTATACTCATCTTATATGTACTGCTTACATGAATCTCTATCAGACGATGATTCGTAAGTTCCATCCAGGTACTTGCGGCTTAGCTTTACTTTCATATCTGCTCCTAACTTTTCTTTTGCAGAGTTCAATAGATGCTTGAAAGTTCCCTTCAGGTACTTACAGCTTACATTCATATATCATATATACTTCTAACTCTTTTCTTACAGAGTTCAGCAGATGCTTGCAAGTTCTCTTCAGGTACTTGCAACTTACTTTCACATATCATATCTGCTTCTAACTCTTTTCTTGTAGAGTTCAGCAGATGCTTGCAAGTTCCCTTCAGGTACTTGCAGCTTGCTTTCACATATCATATCTGCTTCTAACTCTTTTCTTGTAGAGTTCAGCAGATGCTTGCAAGTTTCCTTCTGGTACTTACAACTTACTTTATATATCATATCTGCTTCTAACTCTTTTCTTACAGAGATCAGCAGATGCTTTCAAGTTCCCTTCAGGTACTATCAGCTTACTTTTCAAATATCATATATGCTGCTCACTCTTCTCTTTTGTAGAGATCAACAGATATTTTGCAAGTTCCATCCAAGTACTTGCAACTTACATTTCCTTCATATCTGCTGCTCACTTTTCCTTTTTGCAGAAATCATCAGGTATTTGCAAGTTCCCCTTCAGGTACTTGCAACTTATCTTTCTTTCACGCCTACTACTTACTCTTCCTTTTCAGAGGATAACAGGTTCCTGCAAGCCTCCATCAGGTATTTGCAAGCTATTAGTATGCTGTGTTTTTTCCCATCTCTGTTTTGCAGAGCTAAGTGGAAGACATTTATGTCTTCTTCATTTAACAAAGGCAATTCAGGTACATACAAGATGTATACTCCTTTATTTGCTTGCATTAACTTTGCCTTTGTAAGAAAAAGATAGGCATTAGCAAACTCCTTTGAAGGAGAGAAATCAGGTTCTATCTCTCCTCACCTCTTATCTTTTCTAAGGGGTGGATCACGATTTTCATGGGTCTCCTACTTTTTCGAAGTTCCCTTCGAGACTTAAAAAAGTGCGGGAATTATGTTAACCCCAAAATTGACGATCCATCTCAAGGTAGCCAGCTTGCTAGTCGCGGCCTGCTCCGGATTCTCCCTGGAGGTCACGACCTGTCAGTTTGGGCGGACAAACGTTTCTGTCCGCCCAGGACACACACTAGGGCAGACTCGCCAGTCTGACCGCCCAGGTCACGCCTTAGCCGCCTGCTCTGCAGGGGGTGCGAACTGCTTCGTCGTCCACCCCTGTAGGCCGTGCGGTTTGGTCAGCTAACCACATCATGGTTTCCTCCATTCCGACAGGAAAACTACCCCTGTTGTGGCAGACTCGAATTCCTATCCGCCGAAACTGCCATGTAGCCGCATGAGGGTCCACAAGCCACTCCACCAGGCGACCTGCCTCTAGGTCGCCCAACAACGACAACCCTCCAGGTCATTCAACCCTAGGCGAACTGCCTCAAGGTTGCCCAACAATGACAACTCTCCAGGTCGTCCATCAACAGGTGCAACCTACTCCATTTCAGTCCGCTCGGTAGCAGGAAACCTGCCCTTAAGGTCGCCAATAGGGGGCGACAACCTCCAGGATGCCCAGCAGTAGCGGCAAGCCTTCCCATCCAACAGGAGGTGGACTCCAGCAAAGGTGGCGACCTGCTTATTCAGCCCGCCAGGTCACCCAGTCGGTCACTCACCCGTCTACAGCTCGCAGACTCTCTCATTCCGCCAAAGGATTATGGACCAACGTCAATAATCCAACTCGTCTTCAGTCCGCCAGATCATCAACTCGTCAAGAGAAGCCTTCAGGAGAGGCGGACTCGTCTCGTCTGCCATGGGTTGGGCGGACTCTTCCAGTCCGCCACCGAGCCCTCCAACTTTCCACCAACATTCCCTACAGCAGAGGCGGACTCGCTTCACAGCCTGCCAATCTGCCTTCCGCTCCTTTCCAATAAGGGGCAGACTCCTCAGCCCACACACCTTGGTGCGGGCTAACTCAACACAGCAGAGGCAGACTCGTCCCAGCCTGCCAAGCAACAGATCAACTCCAGAAGACAAGTACCTGACCGCGCGACCTGGCACGGACTCCGCGGACTCCAAGGTCTACTCACAAAACTCACTGCATCACTAGGGGTGACGTTACCAGAAGCCATTACCTCCTCAGGCCTATAAATATCCCCCCATACCTCCTTATTGAGGAGGACACAGACACAAGGGCAACTTCCAGCAAAGTCAAGCATCAGAACTTGCAGACTCTATCTTCTAGTCGGAGCGACCTCTCCTTTCTCTTCTCTGCCGACCTCTCTCCTTAGGCCGTGCAGCCTCCTCTAGCAATTTCTTTCCTTAGCCTCCAGCTTCCCCCTATGTACCCTTTATTCGCTTTCTATGTAACGGTGTAACTCAAGCTGTAATAACTGATATTAATCAAAGGAAAGCCCGTCACAAGAGTGACATTTAAGCCGCGGCGGGTGAAGTCTGCTATTCCCGCTGCTAGCGGCACCCTCTTCTTCTCAACTCGCTTCACTCAGCATCAACCTGCAAGCACAACCATCAAAGTAACCATCCACTCAATAGATCCTGATCAACCTCTCGACCATCTCCACACTCGGATCAACAACCTCCTTTCCTCTCCTCTATCCCCACAACCCTTGATGAAGCGCTTGCTCCACTCTCGAGCACTCAGAAGCTTCTCCTTGCATCCACAAACACCTCTCCATTATTCCCGCAACCTTCTTCTTCAATCACCCTTGCTTGTGAGATCGAACACACCAGTTAGCTGCTGGTGCCTGCGACAACCTTCTCCCTTCTCCGTTTCCGCGCATCAACAGTTGAGGTAAGAGCTGTTGTAGATCTGAGTGTAGGATATTTGTGTGAATCTGAGTGGTAGGACTGTGTTATAAAGGCTGAGGTAGGATCCAGATGAGATCTGAGTGGTAGGGCATATTTCCTGAGGTGTAAGTCTTGAAGAAGACTGAGTGGTCCTGCGGGATCATGTTGTAAGATCCTTGGAGCTTAGTTTTGGGGGAAGAGCCTTGTCTAACACACTGTTAGAAGGGCACAGAGGGACAGTGGACGTACCCATACTCTAGGGAACCACTATAAAATATCTGTGTCGTCTGGTTGATGTTCTTGAAAGCTTAACTTAACAAATCACCAAACACAACAAATAAGATTTAGGTCTAAATAATTAAAAAGAGACCTAAAACCTATTCACCCCCCTCTAGGTGTTTGCTGACCTTGAAAACAAAGTCTTTCATTAACTCTAGCCTTCCTGACAGCCTTACCCTTTCCAGCTACGTGGCCAAGACCACTACCCTTATTCTGAGTTGAAAACTCATCAATGAGAGGGAGAATAGTCTTCGGCTTGGAGTAACTCTTAATGAGTTTTCTTTCCACCGCGAGCTTTTCTTCCAGCTCATCAAGATATTTTTCTTTCAAACTCAATATCTCAGTGGAGCACTTGAGTTACTCTTTCAAAGAGTGGACTTCATCTCTGAGATGAAGTAATTTTGCAATTTCTTCCTTCAGGTTAGTTTCCACTGCCTTGAGGGGGCAATCTCTTGTAACTGCTTTCAGACTACTTTAC
Source organism: Platanthera guangdongensis (assembly GCA_039583875.1). Classification (NCBI taxonomy): domain Eukaryota; kingdom Viridiplantae; phylum Streptophyta; class Magnoliopsida; order Asparagales; family Orchidaceae; genus Platanthera; species Platanthera guangdongensis. Next base: position 75,028,160 of record CM077162.1, on the reverse strand, counting down.
AACATTTGTTGGAATCCTTTAATAGGTGCTTGTGCTGAGCCATCAATTCTGATTCGTCCTCATCAAAAGAATATCCTTCATGACCATTAGTGGACGTTTTAGGCTCAAAAAGTATTGTGTGCGAATTTACCTTCCCGTGGTACTCGGAGTCGCCCACTTCCTCGTCTGATTGTGCCATAAGCCCGAAGTAGGCTTCCACATTTTCTGAACTCTACTCACTCGAGTCACTATCGCTGAGAGTCTTCGACTTCTTAGCGACGAAGCTATTTTCTTCTTTTCACTTTCCCTTGAAGGATATCTTTTCATCCTTCTTAGACACGTCCTTCTTATTATAGGGACACTTCGTAATCACATGCCCTGACTTATTACAACAGTAACAAATACTATCAAAGGAAAAATGTTTATTCGGTTTCGACTTATACCTGTCTTCCTTATTGTAGATTTTCTTTGAGCGATCTCCATCATGATGAGATTTTCTGTAGTCAGAGGAGGATGACCAATTCTTCATCTGTCTCCTATTGCTGAGTAGTTTCTTAAACTGCTTGTAGATAAAAGAAAATTCTGCATCCGATAGTTTGGGGCCAGATATGCTAGGCTCAGAGTCTTCTGGAGTATAAGGATCTCGTGTCCTTACGGGTGACATAGCTTTAAACTTCCTCGAACCATTAGCCTTCAGGGCCACTGACTTGTCTCGGCTAGAAGTTCTATTGCTTTGCTCCTCCTTCTTCCGGGTATTCATCTAGAGTTCGTAGGAGAGCAATTTGCCAATAAGGTTCTGAGGGTCGATTTCTGGCAACTTCCCAAATCCCCTAATTGCAACAACTTTGGTATCCCAGTCCTTAGCTAGGGATCTTAGAAATTTATCGTTAAGCTCTCCATTAGTGAATGCACAACCATAGTTCCTGAGGCCATTGACGATCTTGAAAAAGTTTTCGAAACTGTCAGCAATAGTAACACTTGATCCTTGCTTAAATGCTTCATACTCTTGATTCAGTAAAGATCTTCGATTGTCTCGAACTTCCTTGATTCCTTCCACCAGAACTACTAAGCAATCCCATATTTCCTTGGCAGACTTGCTGTGGAATACGTTTTGGAGCATAGATTCGTCCACTGTGCTTGCAATGATGTTCTTCGATTTCTTATCCAAGGAGACCAAAGCGATTTCATCCTTTATTAAATCCATCATTTTCTTAGGGATCATAATCGCCAGATTCAGAGCTGAAGCTTGAGTAGGTATATCTGGTCTTCTTCCACTATCTGAAAAATTCTAGGATCCGCAGCTTCCATGAAGAACCTGACTCTTTCTTTCCACATGAGAAAATTTCTTTCGTGCATACAGGCAGCTTCATAGATGACATGTCCTTACTTCTGTCCATGGTTACTCAACGAAATCTCCGAATGCTAGATCAGGGATCTTGTTCAAGTTGTTAACCTTATATCGAACAAAACGCCCCTCTGATACCAATTGAAAGTATCTAGCATCTACCTAAATCACCTAGAGGAGGGTGAATAGATGATGTTTGTGTCTTTTCGCGGAATAAAAGTTATCAAAAAAAATTTAACCACACGAACACAAAGATTTTATAGTGGTTCTTCGAGTTAGGTACGCCCACTGTCCCGCCTCGCCTATCTACCATGAAGGGCAGATTTAGCTACTTCACTAAACTCAGATTTCGTCAAATCTACACCTCGGAGCCGCAACTCCTACAACTCGGAGATGACGCTCCTACCACTCGCAGAACAACCTCTCCTACAACTCGGTCCACAAAACGGATCTACCACTCATTCCACACACAGATTTACTCACTCGATCCACAGACAGATCTACAAACTAGGAGAAAAATTCTCTGTTCTTCGAAAAAGATTGATCTTTAGTTGACTTGGAGAACAAGGGGAAAATTGAAATCTTGCTGAGATCTTGAAACTTGCACCTACAATCGACACGAACTGGAGAAGCGTAGATCTGAAATAGATGATCCATCAAGTCACGTATGTTGAGGAAGATCTATCGGGCACAGCAAGTCAACGAGCGGCCGATCGGAATTCACGAATCTGGAGCGTGCGGTTTACAACTTCTTTCGATTTAGGAAAGTTCTTGTCGATTCAAACGATTAGTAAAAGCACAATTAGTATGGAAGAAAATATCCTTAGGTATTTATAGGAATCCTCCTTCCAACGATATAAAATAATTCCAAAAATGAAAGGTTAAGATTACTGTGCATGACCGACCGGACCCGACACTAGTTTTGAAATTTTCGAAAAAATGACCTAAGTCAAATTCATTGAGTATCGTTGAGTATCATATGCATACTCACCGAATGGTTCTGATATACAACGAAATTGCCTTAGAGAAATCAGTTCAGGCCGGTTGGTCACTCAACTCAATAACGAGGAGTCATACTTGACGAATTCATCGAGTATCACTTGGTATACTCGACGAATTCATCGAGTACAGGTCAACAAACTCGATGCTCTCAACGTCGTAACTTAACGCCTTAGATATACGTCGAATAGTACTTGGAAAAAATCTACAGTAGTAGTGTCGATTGGACTCGATAAATTCGGCGTGTATCACTTAGCATATTCAACGAATTCGATCATTATCGTTAGATACTTTCGACGAATTCGACGAGTATTCACGATGATACTCGATGAATTTTACTTGACAGATTTTTCAGTTTCTTCCGTGAATTTACCCTAAGTATATACGACGAATTTGACGGGTATTGGTAAGTATCTTCAGATAAAATTTGAAAGTCTTCATAAAATTAAAAATCCCAAAAGATGTCTTAACACACAATACATAATTTTAAAAATAACTCACTATCGCCGACGATAGTGACTATTGCTGGGCGATATCTCTAGAACATTTCCACTTGCATACAACTCTAGATCAGAAGTCCCATTCTTCATTGGTAGGTGGTTGGTATTCACTTGAGCTCTATCTTTGATCCCATGGTCGTCTCATATGTCGAATTGAATGACGTGGATGATCCACCATTGGACTCTCCCATTCTTTCTCTTCCACCAGGGTTGGTTTCAGATTTAATCCTCTAGCTATAAAATTCATAAACTTCTTCATTCCAGTCAGCATTGCGTTCATGTCATCTTTGTGCTCTTCCAATGAGTCTTGTATGTCCTCCACCATTTCTCGAAGAGATCCTCCTCGAGGAAGTGGCAGTTGAGTAGAAGTATAGGCTTCCCTTCGACTGGGTCTCACTAAAGAAGACGTGCCACCTCAACCTGATGGGAATCTTGTTAACACTGTGTTGTAAATAGAAGGAATGCAGTCATCCACATAGAAATTCTAATGAATATATCTGTACTTCTGAAAAAGAATACGCTAAATGACACTTCCAAATGGAAGTGTATTGATCTTCTTCCTCAAGGGGTATTTCATTTCGAATGTATACCAGTAGGTATTGAGTGAGCTGTCTTCACTCAACGCATCTGTCCTTAGACATATTTATATGTCAATAACACTGCAGCTCTGACTGAACTGTGTTCTGTCAACGCTTTATCTTCTAGGCATTGAGTGAACTGCCTTTACTCAACACTTCTATACTTAACTAGATTTCTTGTCAGCTTCTCTGAGGCTTTGACTGCTGGAGATTTAATCAATGCTTCTGGCTCTAGGCGTTGAGCGAACTTCCTTCACTCAACGTTTCTGAACTTAACCAGTTTTTTGCTATGACAATGCTGAGGCTTTTACTGCCTAGGCTTTTGTCAACGCTTATAGCCATCTGGCATTGAGTGAACTGATTCACTCAATGCATCTAAACTTAGCCAGATTTCAATCTTGTCACCATCCTGTCTTGTGTCCACCTGTCATTGTTACTTAGACCACTTATCTATTCAGTGTGACAAAAACAACCTGCATATATTGAACTTAGAGCATGTATCAAATACATTCATGTGTATTTCATTGACTTGGGGCCTTCTTCAAATCTGAGACATTGTGATCAATAGGCCCAACAATATCCCCCTATTTGAAGAATTCAAAAACCTTAGTCAATGATATACACCACCATATGAAACAGATAAATCATTATAGTAGAAAAAAGAAATAATGTATACACACTCAAAAAATGATTTTCATTAAAAGAACGAGTTATGATTGGGTAGTGTGCATACAACAAAATTAACACTTTTCCTACAGCCCTTAAGAAAAATAAGAAACATTTCTATGTTTCAGGTTCCCTTATCATTATACCCCTGCTAGGTTTCATGGCAGCTTTAGTCTTATCTTCTTTCTTTTCCTTCGACCTCTCAAAGTAGTTGTATGGCTTGAGGAAGTACTTGCTGGGCTCCACAAAATCTGATGGCAGCTCACCAGACTTTTTCTCTCTTCTGTACTTTCTTCCGACATCTTCATTCTTTTCCAGCTTGACCCATTCTATGGAGCTGTAAAGCTTTCCCCTTTCAGTTTTCTTAGATTTGATTTGATCCCAGACAGACAATATGACAGTCCTTGATTTAGGACTCCATTGTTCAAAATCTAGCCTGTTCTCCATTTCTTCTGTGTATCTTTTCTTACTGAGCCTTATTTCTTCTTCTTCTTCTGCAACTAACTTGCCTTTGGCCCTAGCAATCTGGTCAACAATGGGGCTAAAAGGGGGAATTTTAACAGCCGTAGTAGGTTTAGCCCACTGAGCACTATCTTGAATACCATCTTGCCCTGCATACTGATCATCATACTGACCCAACATTCCATATTGCAGTGCTTGATGAATATGGGTAATAATAGTAGGGATGTTGTCATATGTGAACTGTTCAAGGACAAAGGATCCTCTGATAACATTAGAAACCCAAACTACATTTTCAGTGTTAGCCCTTATCATTTCCTTCTCCCCTTTTTTGAATTCTTCAGAAACATCTTTAGTTAGAGAGGTGATGGCCTTTGTTGACTGTACATCCAGATATTTTACACACTTGGTGACATGGTCCTTGAGCTAGAGCATGTGATCATCTAGAACTTGGGTGCATGCATCCATTCTTTTTTAAAGAATAGTCTTGTTTACTTCCATCAATCCCTACTGTGCATGGTTGACAACTTGCATGTTGCTGGAAGTAATATTCTGATTCTCCAAAATTCCAGTCTAAATCTGACTTATTTCTTGTAGTTTGCTTTCAGTAAAAGTTACTGTAGGAGCAGCTCTCATGAAAACTGCCATAGTATTGGCCTTCAACAAATTTACCTCAAATTTAATGGATTTAAACTCAATTGTCAAGTCATTTCCTCAGATTCTTGATGGAGTCATCTACAAAGTTTTCAATTTGTCTTCTTTGGTCATCCAGTAGACCTCTCAGTTGGGATAGAAATACTGGTGACATCAAATCCGTTTGATGAGATGTTCCTTCATCGCAGATATTTTGTTGCACTGGTCTTTCTTCTTTTGCTTCTGAGTCACCCATTACAAACTCTAAAGAATGTTGATTGGCATTATCATCATCAACAACATTACCCATCTCAGAATCAGAGGAGTCTATGTCATAAACAATCTATGGAGCAAGGAGTTCAGTGTGAAACTCCCCCTCAGTCTCTGCATTGTCCATAGGGACAATTAGATCTTCAGTATTGTTGATCTGAGTATCTTCTTCCATTGTTGCAGCTACTTGTTTATTCTCAACAGGAAGCAAAATCCTCTCTTATATGTGCTGGACTTGCTCCCCCTCAACAGGAGCATCCTCTATTATCTTCTATAGAATTTGCCCCCCCCCTCAATTTGAGGACTGAAACCACCAATTTGGTCTTGATCTAAAGATGATGTCTCATCTTCAGCAAGTGTTGGTGTCTTGGAAGTCTCCCCCTCCATTTCTGTAGATATCTTGTTCATAATCTCTTCAGCCTCCTTTTCAGCTACCTCAGCTGGAGGTATCTCTAATTGGGTGCCACTCACTTAGCCAGTTATTGCTACAGGTTTAGAAGAAATGGAAACCTGTAGCACCTTTATCTCTTCTTGTTTCTTCTGAAGATTCAAAAGAACTACACCCTGTACTTTCCTTAGGAATCAGTACTGCTCTCTTTTTATTTTTTTGAGCAGTTTGTTGATGTGGCAACAGAACTCTGTCCGACCTTTCAAACATCTTGGAATCCATCTTACTCCTATGGTGAATCTTTGTTCCTAGCCTCATGTTGAGGATCCCTGGAACAGTCCTGTGCAGAAAAATTGACAAAATCCTTCCCATGTTTGGCTCTGGAATACACTCAACCATTATTTGAAATAGTACTTTCCCCAAGTCTGTCATCTTAAATAGGTTTATCCTTGCCATAAGTTCAAACATCTTCCTGGAGATCTTATCATGTTAACCAGTCTTGCACAACAGAGCTTTCCGACCTACATCAGCTAGGAATTTTCCCTTTAGGTTCAACTCTTTCCTCAAAATCAATCCAGTGGTGTGCTTTGAAAGTCCACACCACTTCAGGGAAGATTTGACATCAGCTTGATACAATTCCTCTTCTTCATCTAAAGGCTTGAACCTGGGAAGTTGAAGTGCCTTGCACAATCTCTTGGGGGTAATCTTGATCTTGTTTCCACTTATAGCTGACCTGATTTTAGAGGAGGATGAGTCGACAGAGGCAGTCAAGTACAACTCAAGATCTTCTCTCTTCTATAGCAGAGTCAGCTCTGAAAGAACATTTTGTAGGTCAACGACCTGTAGCAAATGAAGAAATAGTAGAATTTCTTCGGTAGCATCCTTGAATGTGTCTCTCACTAGTTCTGAACCTTTGAACATGAAATCCATTCCTTTCAGTGTCATCTCTTCTCTGAAACTCTGAAGGTATTTCGAGCTTTCATAGCATGGGGAAGAGAGGGCTAGGAATAGTGTATTTTGTTCTAAACACACAACCTTCTATTTATACTAACCCCTATTTTAGAAGGTGGAGAGGCACACACCTGTTGTTATACTCATGATGTATCAATGACTGAGATTATTCTCGCTAGTTTGCTGTAGAATAGACGTCCTTAGGAGCACGTATTGAGTGGACTCAACTCACTCGACACACTCAATGCTCTTGGCGCACTCGACGCCTAACCACCTGAACTCAGTGCAATTGAAGTCTGATGTTGTCTCGACGCACTCGATGCCAGAGCACATAGACTCATCAGACTCGACGCTTAAACACTTAGTCTATAATTCCTTTATTATCTTGTAGGGAATAATACTAACTGTAATAAGAATATGTGAATAATTAATGAGGCAAAACTAAGTTCAACATACCTAATTCAAATTTGAAGGTGTTGAACTTAACTTTTTCTAGTGGCTTAGTGAAGATATCAGCCACCTACTTATCTGTAAGGACAAACTCAAGACTAATGTTTTCACTTTCCACATGCTCTCTAATAAAGTGATACGTAATGTTTATGTGCTTATTCCTGCTATGAGACACATGATTACTAGTAATAGAGATAACACTAGTAGAATCGCAGAACATTGGAGTTCTACTTATCTTAAGATTATAATCCCAGACCTGATGCTGGATCCATAGTAGCTGTGCATAGAAACTTCCAACTAAGATGTACTTTGATTCAGTAGTTGATATGATAACACTGATTTGATTCTTACTGCTCCAAGAGACAAGTCTTCTTCCTATAAATTGACAGGATCCTGATGTGCTTTTCCTGTCTTCTCTGCAACCTGCAAAGTCTTTATCTGAATACCCTATTAGTTCAAAATTATTATTCCTAAGGTATAATAGGCCAAGATCAGGTGTGCCCTTATGATATCTTAGAATTCTTTTTTGCTTCAGAATAATGAGACTCCTTAGGGCAAGCCTGGTATCTAGGACAAACACATGTAGTATACATGATGTCTGGACTATTAGCAGTAAGGTAGAGGATGGAACCAATTATGCCTCTATATAAGGTTTCATCAACATGTTTTCTAATCTCATCCTTGTTTATTGACACACTTGACCCCATATGAGTTTTCATTATGGAGGCACTCTCCATTCCAAATTTTCTAATTAACTCCTTAGTGAATTTAGACTGAGAAATGAATAATCCATCCTCAGAATGCCATACTTGGAGGCTAAAGAAGTACTTGGGTTCACCCATACTACTTATTTTAAATTTCACTTGCATAACTTTAGCAAACTTCTTGTAGAGGCTATCATCAATAGAGCCAAAGATTATGTCATCTACATAAATTTGGACTTGGATGATCTTACCCTTGATTTTCCTTAAGAATAATGCCTTGTCTATCTTTCCCCTTGAGAATTTGTTCTATATGAGAAAACTGACATGACATCCATTTGATAGACCTTGAATCCTTTGTGTGCAACATATGCCATGAATAGTCTTTTTGCTTCTAATCTTGCCACTGGTGCAAATATTTGATCAAAGTCAATACCTTTCTCTTGTCTATATCCCTTGACAACCAGTCTGGCTTTGTTCTTAATAATAACACCATTTTTATCAAGTTTGTTCTCTAGATACACTTGGTTCTAATGATGTTGTGTCCTTGTTATCTGGGAACTAGCTTCCAGACCTTGTATCTCTTGAACTGGTTCAGTTCCTCTTACATAGCCACAATCCAAAATGGATCTATGTTGACATCTTCAAACCTTTTAGGTTCAACTTGGGAGAGGAAGCTGGAGTATATTGCAATGTTCAGGCTTCTACTTCTTATTGTAACCCCTTGGCTAGCTTCTCATATGATCTGGTTTTTGGGATGATCCCTCAAATGCCTGACAGCTGGAGGCATTCTTTCTTCAGCATCATGAACTTTAGTGGTTGTATCTTCCTGGTCTTCATCCATATCATGTGTACTTTGTCCTCCTTCAGGAATGCACACACCATTATCTTCTTCTAGGGTAGTTGGAGAAGTGTTCTTGATGGTTAGTTTGCCAATCTTCATCTCTACACCTGCAGATCTAGAGGAGCTTGACAGCTCACTGGTAATCATTGATGATTCATCTAAGACTACATTAATAAACTCTTCTACAACTTATTTTTCAAGTTGTAGACTCTATAGGGTTTGCTATGGTTGCTGTACCCAACAAAAATTCTTTCAAATGATTTAGCAAAAAACTTTGTGTCAAGTATGGCTTCCCATTATTGTGCACAAAGAACTTACTTTTAAAGATCATAAGATATACTAGATTTGATTTTTTGCCTTTCATAATCTTATAAGGAGTCTTCTTATGGTACTTGTTGATAGAGACCCTATTCAGGACATGACATGCAATGTTCACTGCCTCAACCTAGAAGTATTCTGGGAGAGAAGTGTCACTGAGTAGCGTCCTGCTAGACTCTATGCGAGTTCTATTTTTCCTCTCAGCTATCCCATTTTGCTGGAGAATTCTAGGAGAATAAAATTCCTAGTGAATCCCTTGGTCTTCACAGAACTTTGTTATGCCTTCAGACTGAAATTCAGTACTATGGTCACTTCTGATTTGGACCATAGAACTGTCTTTTTTATTCTGAACTTGCCTAACAAAAGTCACAAAAGTGCCAAGGGTTCAGAATTTTTCTTCAGGAAGAACACCCAAGCAAATCTAGAGAAGTCATCAACTACCACAAGTGTTTAGACTTTCCTACGTAGGCTGTGAATTGGAATAGGACCAAACAAGTCCATATGCAGGAGGTACAAGCACCTCACCGAATCTTTGGCCTCAATGCTTTTAAAGGATGTTTTGGTCTGCTTGCCCTTGTTGACATACATAGCAAATACCCTCCTTGGTGCATCTTATTGTAGGCCCATTTCTGACTAGCTCTTCACCGAAGAGCTTTCTAGTTGACTTATAGTTCAAGTTAGCAAGCCTCTTGTGGCATTGCACACAGTAGGAGACTTTCTCATTTGCTACCAGACATACTAAAGTATCAAAACTTAAACATAAAAAGTTTAAACAGTAAATATTCCCACTCCTAGTGTCTGTCAAATTGACCTCTTGGTCATATGACCATTTTATTAGACACTCATCCTTATAGAATAAAATGACATAACCAAGATCATATAGTTGGCTTATGCTTATCAAGTTGTGTTGCAATCCACTAATCCACTTTAGTGGTTGATACTATGCCATTGGTGATAGAATGAGATGCATTAGAATTAGGACTAGTTTCATAATCAGATTCAGAGGAGGAGATATAATGAGATAGTATCTCATCTGAACCAGGCTAGTCCTTGCTAGATTCTCCATCTGTAATGGCCAAAAGCCCATAACTGTCATTATCATCTTCATCCACCTCAGTGTCACTATCTGAGTGTGATAGAGGAGCCCTGATTCCTATCCTTACAACTGGATAGTCCTCATCCTCTCTATCAACAACAATAACAAACAACCCGATATAGGCTTCATCTTCTTCTTTAGAGTCTGAAGATGCTGAGTTAGTTTGACTCAAGCTCTTTTCATTCTTGGCAATGAAGGTCTTTTCCTTCTTGCCCTTTTGGTGCTGATACTTCTTCTCCTTTGTCTCTTTTTTCTTAACTGGGCAATCAACAATGGCATGTCCAGGCTTGCTACAACAATAACAAACAATTTTAGAAGAAATATGTTTGTTGGATTTAGTACCATACCTATCTCCTTTGGAGAACTTCTTCTTGGATTTGTTGTGATCCTTATTGTAATGTGAGGAGGAGGAAGGACTGTTTTTACATAGCCTCATCTTCATCATATTCTCAAATTACCTAGAGAAGGTAACAAACTCCCCATCTGGCATGTTACAGTCAGATGAGCTGGACTCAGATCTTTCTGATTCAACTGGCCTTCTTGCGGGAGAGGCAATCCTCTCCTTGCTCTTCTTAGAGCTCTCAGCCCTGAAGGCCACTATCTTCTCCTTGGCATGGGATCTGAGGTGGTATCCTCCTCCTTCCTGGCAGGTATCTGCATCTCATAAAAGATCAGAGATCAACATTCTAAACAAGATGTGAGGAGTTGTCACAACAAGCTTGGCCACTTCTCTGATTGCACAAATCTTTGTGTTCCAGTCTCTATTTAAAGATCTTAGAAACTTATCATTTAGCTCATAATTGCAGAAGACCCTCCAATAGGTCCTCAGCTCATTGACCACTCTGAAGAACTTTTCATAGCACTCAGCTATGCTTTCCTTTTTGTTTTGCTTGAAGTCCTCCTATTCCTGATTAAGAAGGGATTTCCTATCATCCCTAACTTCCTCAGTGCCTTCCATATATACAATCAAGGTGTCACACATTTCCTTGGATGTTTGGCAGTGGACAAGATTTTGGAATGTGGAATCAACAATGCTACTCACAATAATGTACTGTGGCCTCTTGTACATAGATGCCAGGATGACCTCATCCTTGGTCATCTTAGAGTACCTCTTAGGAGTTTGAACATTTGCATCCAAAGCAGAGATCTTCATGATAATTAATGGTCCCTCTTGGAAAGTAATGAAAATCCTAGGGTCAGATGCTTTCATGAACAACTCTTTCTTTCCAAATTCCAAAACTCTCTTTCCTGCAAATTGGAAGCTTCATTGAGCCCAACTCTTTATGTTTCTCTCCTGAACCCATAAAGATAATCTGTAGCTACCCTTGAAGATCTGTTCATACTGTTAAGTCCTTTTTGAATAAGCTCCATCTAATACCACTTGAAAGTCTTTGTTTCAAGAGTAGTTAAACATCTTGATGGGGGCGAATAGGTTTTTATTTCTTTTGGACTCTCTTTTTAATTTGGTGAGTTGTGATTTAGTTTTAGGTTAGCTTTCAAAAATACACAATAGCACACAAGTTATTTATAGTGGTTCCCCAGGGTTTGGGTGCATCCACTGTAACACCTCCCCTATAATGACCGTATAATATGGGTCCGGCCGGGCCCCACAACATACAGATTCCACAACTTAAGCATTATAGGATGATATAAAAATACCCAACTCAAAACTCAGACTATACACAACAGAAACAAACAACTGCACTAGAAGTTATCCACCATCACAAGAGTATCAAAATGGCATTAAGGCCTTATAATATTCAAGAGTCCAAAAACTGAAATAACAACAAGGAAATGTGCTTTAGCACTCCTAGGCTACCTCAACATGCAAACCAGAAACATATATTGGATCAAAGCATTCAACACAACATGAGTAAATAAAAGGGAGTTCACTTCACGAGACTTAGGACTTTTTGGCCTACAAGCTTGCTCCCGCTTGCGATCCTTGCTATATAAAAACTTATGATAACGTGGGTCATTAAAGGTTGACCTCAACTATATAAGTAATACATCTCCTCTCGGCTGTCCCTAGTGGACCCCGGGGCACACCACCACCCTGCAAGTAAGCACTTCATATGAAAATAAACATAAACATATCAAGTGATAAAATAAGTTTGGATGTCTCATACAACAAACATGTTTCTATGTTGAGCATCAAATAAAAGGGGCCTACAATGTAGCATGTATGCAAACCTGGGTTTCACCCAAGGAACCCTATAGTGCATAAATCTAACACATTATCACGCATCATCAATCAGGTACATCCAATTTCCCCTTTGGAATTCAAGCCACAAACACATGGGTACTTCCAATTTCCCCTTCGGCATACAAGCCACCACACAAAACTCTTGCCTAGGCCGCACCCGCTTGTGGGTCTCAAAACCCGGGCTTGCTTGCAATATCTGACTTCTCATGTCAGGATTCTGTCACACAAATAAACCGATGCTAAGAACCCTTGCTGGACACCACCCGCTCATGGGCTTCATCATCGGGGCTTGCCTAAAGCTTGTCGTTCTGATCAGTTTCACAGAGGGGGACTTGTCTCGCCGGGACACTCTCCACACATGACATGCACGTCACGGGGTAGCCAACCGACCATGGAGACAAAGTCGTACCTTAGCATATCATAATCCAAAGCCTTTCCCGACCTAGTCCACCATTTGTACTCACACAAAAATAAGGGGGAACAAACACCAAAAATGACATCTTGACGCTAACGGATTTTTAACAAAAATCCTTAAGGCTCGCTATGCAACATCACCGAGTTGGACAAACGGTTGCGACTACAGCTTCACCCATAATGCCTAATCCACTAGAGAAGTGAACTTCTAGTGCAACATCATGCCGGGGACGGACACAATCGACCCGGTGGATCCTTTTGAACCATGGCCACCCGAACCCCTCTTATTTGAGAGATCTGGTGCCTAAATGCTTGAAAGAAAACAATAATAACACGGATGCCATGCACGCATCCTAAAGATTGCGAGGAGAAGTGTTGTTACCTTACGACTCCTCTTTCTAGCCATGGAGATCATGATTTGCATGGATGAAAATGTGCGCCTTGAAGTCCTCTCCACAGATCTAGCCTCGAATCGATGATCGGAGCCCCGAAGCTTCGTCAATGGCTGAGAAAGTTTTTCTTCTTCCTCCTCCAAACTCTAACACTCAAACCCCAACTCCCACTCCAAAAGTGAAGAATGACTGAAAATAAACATTCAACCCTACTTAAGTCACTTGGACGGAGTGTCTTGGTCCATAAGATCAAAATCCAAGAAGGATTAGATGGCCTAAATTCACCCGTTATGAAACTGCTTCCACACGCTACCGTCGGGCATAGCTCCCTACTGCGCCGCAATAACTTCATGAGAGTCAGTCCTGTTGGAAAGAATAATGCTATCGCCAGCATTATCACTATCGCCGCGCGATTGCCTCTCAATGCCCTCAACACTTTCGATGCTCTCAACGCTTTGGGCTACCGCTGGGCGGTATCTTTATAACGTCGTGTGGTACCACTCGACGCACTCAACGCCTCATACTCAATGCCTGGACTCGGCGTGACAATGCTATCACCGGGCGATAGCTACCTATTGCTGCTCGATAGCTTCCAAAGTCTCAAGTTTTGGAAAACTAGGGTGTTACAACTCCTCCCCCCTTAGAAGAATTTCGTCCTCGAAATTAAGCATGCACTCAAACATAAAACATACCTGAAGTAAAAAGTTATGGGAAGTCCTCCCGCATTGCTTGTTCAAGTTCCCAAGAGAACTCGTCTTGGCCGTAGTTATCCCACCACACCTTTACGAGTTTAATCTCTTTATTCCGTAGCTGCCGAATTTCTGAATCCTTTATGCCAACCGGGCAGACTTTTGTCCTTAAGTCCTCTTCTACTGGCACTGCTGTCGACTTGAACACAACACTTGTCTCCATCAAGGTTTTTCTCAAAACTGAGACATGGAAGACATCATGTAATCCACTAAGCTCTGTGGACAATGCCAACCATTAGGCTGCTTCTCCAATACGCTCCATAATTTCGAACGACCTCAAAAACCTCAGACTCAACTTCTTGAGTCAGTGAATCTGCAAAACACATTTGAACGGCTTAATATTAAGATATACCCAGTCGCCTATCGTGAACTCCACATTCCTACGGCGAGCATTATAATATTTTGCTTGCCGATCCTGGGCAACCATCATGTTCTCCTAAATTATTTGCACCAACTCGCAAGCATCAACCACCACCTATTTTCCCAAAAGTTTGGTGTCTCCCGCCTCTGTCCATGACATCAATGTTCGACACCGCCTTCCATACAAAACCTCATATGGTGCCATCCTTATACTCTCCTGAAAACTATTGTTATAGGCGAATTCCACCATGAAGAGGAGATCTTCCCACTTCTTACCAAAGTCATGGGTACACATTCTCAACATATCCTCCATAGAACCCTTGCTGGACACCACCCGCTCATGGGCTTCATCGTCGGGGCTTGCCTAAAGCTTGTCGTTCTCATCAGTTTCACAGAAGGGGACTTGTCTCGCCGGGACACTCTCCACACATGACTTGCACGTCACGGGCTAGCCAACCGACCATGTAGACAAAGTCGTACCTTAGCATATCATAATCCAAAGCCTTTCCCGACCTAGTCCACCATTTGTACTCACACGAAAATAAGGGGGAACAAACATCAAAAATGACATCTTGACGCTAACGGATTTTTAACAAAAATCCTTAAGGCTCGCTATGCAACATCACCGAGTTGGACAAACGTTTGCGACTATAGCTTCACCCATAATGCCTAATCCACTAGAGAAGTGAACTTCTAGTGCAACATCATGCCAGGGATGGACACAATCGACCCGGTGGCTCCTTTTGAACCATGGCCACCCGAACCCCTCTTATTTGAGAGATCTGGTGCCTAAATGCTTGAAAGAAAACAATAATAACACGGATTCCATTCACGCATCCTAAATACTGCGAGGAGAAGTGTTGTTACCTTACGACTCCTCTTTCTATCCATGGAGATCATGATTTGCATGGATGAAAATGAGCGCCTTGAAGTCCTCTCCACGGATCTAGCCTCGAATCGATGATCGGAGCCCCGAAGCTTCGTCAATGGCTGAGAAAGTTTTTCTTCTTCCTCCTCCAAACTCTAACACTCAAACCCCCACTCCCACTCCAAAAGTGAAGAATGACTGAAAATAAACATTCAACCCTACTTAAGTCACTTGGATGGAGTGTCTTGGTCCATAAGATCAAAATCCAAGAAGGATTAGATGGCCTAAATTCACCCGTTATGAAACTGCTTCCACACGCTACCGTCGGGCATAGCTCCCTACTACGCCGCAATAACTTCACGAGAGTCAGTCCTGTTGGAAAGAATATTGCTATCGCCAGCGTTATCACTATCGCCGCGCGATTGCCTCTCAATGCCCTCAACACTTTCGATGCTCTCAACGCTTTGGGCTACCGCTGAGCGGTATCTTTATAACATCGCGCGGTACCACTCGACGCACTCAACGCCTCATACTCAATGCCTGGACTCGGCGTGACAAGGCTATCACCGGGCGATAGCTACCTATTGCCGCTCGATAGCTTCCAAAGTCTCAAGTTTTGGAAAACTAGGGTGTTACAACTCCTCCCCCCTTAGAAGAATTTCGTCCTCGAAATTAAGCATGCACTCAAACATAAAACATACCTGAAGTAAAAAGTTATGGGAAGTCCTCCCGCATTGCTTGTTCAAGTTCCCAAGAGAAGTCGTCTCGGCCGTAGTTATCCCACCACACCTTTACGAGTTTAATCTCTTTATTCCGTAGCTGCCGAATTTCTGAATTCTTTATGCCAACCGGGCAGACTTTTGTCCTTAAGTCCTCTTCTACCGGCACTGCTGTCGACTCGAACACAACACTTGTCTCCATCAAGGATTTCCTCAAAACTGAGACATGGAAGACATCATGTAATCCACTAAGCTTTGTGGACAATGCCAACCATTAGGCTGCTTCTCCAATACGCTCCATAATTTCGAACGACCTCAAAAACCTCAGACTCAACTTTTTGAGTCAGCGAATCTGCAAAACACATTTGAACGGCTTAATATTAAGATATACCCAGTCTCCTACCGTGAACTCCACATTCCTATGGCGAGCATTATAATATTTTGCTTGCCGATCCTGGGCAACCTTCATGTTCTCCTAAATTATTTGCACCAACTCGCAAGCATCAACCACCACCTATTTTCCCAAAAGTTTGGTGTCTCCCGCCTCTGTCCATGACATCAATGTTCGACACCGCCTTCCATACAAAACCTCATATGGTGCCATCCTTATACTCGCCTGAAAACTATTGTTATAGGCGAATTCCACCATGAAGAGGAGATCTTCCCACTTCTTACCAAAGTCATGGGTACACATTCTCAACATATCCTCCATAGTAACATTTGTTCTTTTATTTTGACCATCAGTTTAAGGATGGAATGCCGTACTAAAGTTGAGCTTTGTTCCCAGACTCTTCTGTACTAATCTCCAGTCTTTGGGCGTGAACCGTCCATCACGATCACTAACAATACTCTTAGGAATTCCATGCATCCACACAATACTGCGAACATACAATTCTACCTGCTTCTCCACACTGTCCTCCTTCCAATTCAGGATGAAGTGAGTCACTTTGGTCAAGCGATCTATGATCACCCAAACCACATCGTTACTCTACTGCGACTGAGGTAAGCCAAGCACAAATTCCATGGAGAAGTCATCAAATTTCCACTCGAGGATAGGAAGAGGCTTCAGGAACCCGCCCGGCTTCTGACACTCAACCTTTACTAATGTAACACCCCTGATTTTTTGATGTTTATCTTAATTCCTTTAGTGACGTATTTATGATGTCAGGGCATTACGTTGATGCATAGTTAATGGGTGACATTATTGGAGCATGGTTTTGCTCAGTAGGTTTTTTGTGTAGTTGGTTTTAGCATGGCTGTGTAATTCCCTCGCGAACCGGGTTTATTTTGGTGACTCGGTGGAGCTTTTTATAGGTATGCGGATGTTTTGTCTTCGTGGGATTTTTTACCCATGTTTGGTTTGTCGAAATTAATTTCGACTTCACTATTGGATTCGTAGCGTCGGTATTTAGCTACAGTGCAATCTTCATAGAATTCTGAGTTGGTTTGAGTTTTGTGTCATTTGGACGTTTATGTAGTAATTTATTATAATATAAAAATATATATAGGTATAAATAGTTAAGCGTCGCATCAGAACCCTATTCATCTTCTTCCCGAGCCGACGAATGTTTCGTGAAAGGAGAAAATGGCGGTGTTGTCGCGCGCCTTTGGCCGCCAGTCATGTGAGCTTAGGTGGTCGGTTTTGTCGGAGGAGTAGAGATTCAGAAAGCTCTCGCCGAGATCTATGCGTGCGTCGTATGTATTTCCCGTTTCTTGGATTTTTGGGCTTTAGGGTTTGTGATCCGTTTGTCCTGTAAACTTTTAGGAAACGTTGCCTAGGAGTTCTTGTGGCCGATCATTGTTGCGGAGCGCTCAAAGCGGCGGTTTTTCAGAGCTTGGAGGCATGTGGCGATTCTTACCCTTGCTTTGATTATTGTACTTCTTTTTTTCTTCCTTTTTCTTCCATTTTACTCCCTCCTTAGAAGGTAGGAAAAGTGTAGGGTTAGGTTTTGGAGAATCCCTAGGATAGTTAGACTTTTCGGCCAGGAAACTGTCGGGTATAGTAAATAACCTGAGGAAATTTCGTCGTGTATAGGGGTTAGAGTCTATCAGAAATTTGTCGAGTAATGTTAGATTTCACCGCGTGAAATTCGTCGAGTTTCGGGCTTACCGTCGAGTGAAGCCAAATTCATCGAGTATCTAGGCGTCGGGTTCATCGAGTATCAGCAGTCATGACATCGAGTGAAGGTAGATTCGTCGAGTATTTACGACGAATTCATCGAGTAGAGCAGGCATAAAAAGCGTTGAGTGATCTGGCAATCAAGTCTTTTTTGTCGAGTATACATGCCGAATCGAGTGCAATTCATCGAGTTTCGCCGAGTATAGCCGTTATTGCCAGGTCAAATTCGTCGAGTATCCCTTGATTCATCGGGTATATACGACAAATTTGGCTGGACTTAGAGTATTTTTGCCGTTTTGTCAATTTGCCGAGTATGGGCCTTAAAGTAAAATTTTGGGTTTTTGCCTCCTTTTGCCAGGGGAGTATGTTGATGTTAGTAGTTGGGTTTATTGGTGTTTTTGGGTATATTTTTACGGCTAGGTTGGCAGTGGATAAAGGACCACCAACATAACGCCAGTTCGTGAATCATTGCACTTGGTTGGTTTTTTTCTCTTCTTATGGACTGTTGGGTTATGTTGGACTAAGTGGCCACCACCGTAGTGTCTTTTTGAGATGCTTGGGTTTGATAGTTCGGTTTGAATGTTTTGGTCACCGACTCCGATCCGTTTGTTTTACCGGTGTTAATGATCCACATATTATTGAGCTGTTAGTCTCTTTTCTTCCTATAGTTTAAACATATGCTATTTTTGCTTACTCTTGCAGATGTTCTCGAAGCATAACTTCATTTCGCACTTGGTGCAAATTTCCTTATTTTTGAACTTTATAATTTAACTCTTTCATTACTATCTTATAGCAATTTCGCCGTGTTCTGACAGCTTTTCCTGTTTGGGTTGGTACCCCTCTTTTCCTCCTTTACTCATTGCTTTTACTGATCTTTGATCGCCTCTTATTTATTCTTGCTGAGGTATTCTTTTCTTGTGAATGTCTCAGGTTTGGAGCAGTAGACGGTTGAGCGGCTAAGTTTTGGTTGTGGATAGCATCCTACAGTTGCTGTAGTTGCATTTTTTGTTGGAACCCCACCTATGTTTAGGGTTGATTTGGGCTAGGTTCACTATTAGGATTATTAGATGACCCAACATGTATAGTCTAGGGTCATAGGTTTTTATCAGGGTCAAGGTAAGTCAATAACCTAGATTGTTTGGTTCTCACCTTCAGAAGACTTAGAGACAAAAGACCTCCAGAGAAAAGCAATTTTCTAACAAGCAGAAAATCGTTCGAAGATTAGCTGAACAGAGCTCGACTTTCGTCGATCTCAGATCGACGAACATAGATATCTTCTCCGAGTTGAGTTTGACGAAAGCCTAGATGAGATCGACGAACTCCGATCACACCTCAGTAGTTTAACAAGACGAAAGACTATCTCTGTTCGACGAACTTGGAGCCTAGTTTAGCAAGTTAATTTTCTGGTCAACAATCTTGGAGCTCAGCTCGACGAAGGAGATGTTTCAGTTCGATGAATTTGGATCTCAGGTCGATGAGAATTTGCTGAGTTCGACTAATTTGTCATAGTTTCAGTTCGATGAATTTAGATCTCAGGTCGACGAGAATTTGCTGAGTTCGACTAATTTCTCCTAAGTTTAGTTCGACTATTTCTCTGATTGATTTCAGTTCGACTAAGGCAGATGATTTTCAAATTATATTATAATATGTCTGTAATGCTGTGACAATTAATACACAATATTCTTATGAATATAGCCGTTTCATGGCAGCATTAATTATGGTCTTCAGAGAGTTATTACTTGGCGTATTTTATTGGGATAGTTGGGGAAACTCATTAAAGACAAATTCCAGCCGTTGAACTCCAAGAATTTCTGCAGTCAGTCAAGGAAAGGAATTCAAAATTCAAAGGCTGAAATCTGCATGGAATATATATAAGGATTATTTCTTTTTCAAGACAACAAAGAGAGAAGAAAGTCAGTTAGCTGTGACAGAAAGAATAATTTACAGAAAACTGAAAGAAGAATAGCTCATATACAACTCAAGTTCTTCATCAGTTTTGACTTCAGGGCTTTCAAGAGGCAATCCATCAACATCTGTCTAAAAGCTTCCTGAAGATCAACAAGAAATCTGAAGTCCTACACCCTGAGCAAAGCTTCCATTCTCCAGAACTATTCTACATCTTAGGGGAGCTTTGATGACAACAACAATCCACTGGTCTTCTCAGAACATTGAGAAAGAGAAGACAACATCAATTTTAATTTCTCACTATGTACATGGTTTTAACTCCCTTCAAAAGTTATCCCTTTGGTTGTTAAGTCTCATGATCAAAAGACTTAGTTTGGTTTTTGGGCACCTGATCAAAAGATCTAAGGGTTGTTAGATCTCCCTTAAAAATAGATCTTGTGGTGACATGGCACCTGAGTAAAAACCTATGGTGGCAGAGCACTTGATCAAAAACTTGAAGTGGATTCCTACCAGGGTGGTAGAAGAGTGGATGTACCCACGTTTATTGGGGAACTACTATAAATTTTCTTATGGCGTTTGTTTGCGCACTATTCTTTATTTTGCTGTACTGTGATATATATATTTCCTTTTCTTATATATATATCATCTATTTTTAATCCGCCGTATAAAAATAACTCAAAGTTTTTAAAACACTCTATAGTGACGAAGTAAACGTTTAGTCACTAAAGACATATTTTTAGTGACAAAGTAAAAGTGTAGTCACTAAAGACACAACTTTAGTGACCAAATAAAAGGTTAGTTACTAAAGATGTAGCTTTAGTGACGAACATTTAGTGACAAAAATATGTCTTCACAAAGACACCTTTTTAGTGATGAATTGAAAAATTAGTCACTAAATAGACATCTTTAGTAACAACATAAAATTGTCACTAAAGGCCTGACAAGCTTTTAGTGACAACTTATATTTCGTCACAAAAGACGCGTGTTAAGTGATGAATTAAAAAGTCACTAAACTCTAGGCACATATGCATATACTGCCTTCAAGAAGAGAGGACAAAATTTACCCAAAATAAAGTTAAATAGGGAGCATTCGTTCAAATAAAAAAAAATTTCTATCAAAACCTAAAAATCAGTATGCAAATGCTCACCTATGAAGGGAGACTGAAATAGAACCCTAAAATGAGAAAAAATCACGTCATGCATTGGACTGAAATCGAGCAAAATAGTGCTCATCGTCCACTCCTGGAGGCTAAAAATGTTGGCGTGAAATGGGTGGAATACCTTCCAGAATATTGGTGTCGACGGGAAGGGAGGTTGTGTTTTCCGGTGCCGATGGGGTTTGAAACAAGCAACTATCGCAGAGAGAAGGGGAGGCGGCCGACGACTAAGTTACAAAACCAAGAATGACGTGAGAAAGGAACATGCACGGGTTGGGATGTGCATGGACTTTCAAAAGAAATTAGAAATTAGGTTTTTTATGTTATATATAAGGTGTATCCATAACAAAAATAGTGGTTACATCACTCAATAGAAAAACTAAAACTTCCCTCAAAATAAATAAATAAATTTAGGCCCTGAATTTAGTTGGCAAATACCCGACCACTTCCGCCTAAATTTAATTCAGCAGCCCCCCCCCCCCCCCCCCCCCCCCGCCTGGTTCCACTCCAGTATGAGGGGGAAAAGAGGGGGGAGGGGGGAGGGAAGAGAGAAAAGGACGGGGAGGAGAAGAAAAGGGGGAGAGGGAGAAAGAGAGAGAAGAAGAAAAAAATGATGTGATAGTCCATGCCATAAAATCGCATCGTTGTTGCGAGAGTCAGCATAGCTTGTTGCAGCGTTTAGCTTTTAAAACATTGATGTAACTCGTAATGATTCTTCAAACATGATAATGATGTGGTTTTTTTAATGAAAACTCATCCCTTTGACATTCATGGACTGTCGATGAAGGAAACTTATGTCATGCAGTAACTTGATCCTCGAATCTCAAAAGAATCGTGCAGAAAATGTTGATCACGTCTAACATTTAACGACGGAGGAGCAAAAAATAAGTGTAAAAACAGACCCTGAGTGAGCTACTTCTTGTGTGTGATTTGTTTTGTTGTTGTAAGTTGTACTTTTATTTAATTAAAGTGGATTCAGTTTTTTGGCACCTTGCACCCTCCAATTAGGGGGTTTTGACATTTGACACCCCAATATTTGTTTTTGGGCACTTTGCACCCTCAAAAACACTTAGTGAAGCACTTTGCACCTCGATTTAATATTTGTGATATTTCCTATTAAAATAAATCTATTTTAAATACAAATTAAAGGTATTTTAGGGATTATGAAAATGGCTGAAAATAAAATGTAGGTTACGCGTCTTTTTTGCTTCGCCGTCGTGAAATGTTTGACATAATCACAACACATAAATGTCTGTCATCAAGGGGAAAAAACTAATTTTTAACATAAAAATGAATAATTAGCTCAAGTTGGGTTTTCACGAAACTAATGAGTTCACAATCACCACCGTGCCAAACAGAATCTCAATCACACAAGCATTTTTAAAGTGAAAAACTCAACAGTGGACAAACATAAGATTAAGGCTTCGTTTGGCGCTGCTTGTTTTCTCTGATAAGTTTGGTCAAAAACACCATTATTATAGAATGTATGTTTGGTAAAACGAAGATTATGACCGCTACCAAAAAAATAAACTAGTTTTGAGCAGAAAATGCAAGTGCTTTATTAGATCAGGTAGGCGTTCACAAACAATGGTTCATGACCACCGCATTCATGCCTGCCACCATCGCGCCAAACGAAGCCTAATTTGCAATTAATTAGGTCAGACTTAGAGTGATTAATTCATCCCGCTCTTTCAATGATATGAAAGTAGAACTTACAAGATTAAATCATTTCACAAATCAAAAATACTAATATATTTTTCATAACACATGATTCTTCTCTTCAAATATGCTAAAATCAAACACACTAAAACTTCGAATACTCACTACAAACCGCTGCAGCATTGAAACTCGAAGAACTCTGTCATTAGAGGATCTCTTTGTTCAGACCATTAAAGTAAGGGTGCTCCATGGTCTTCTTTGCAGATATCCTCTTGCATGGCTCGTACATCAACATTTTCTGCAACAAATCCTTACATTTTCATTTTCAACTTAACTCAACGGCAGAGTTAAAAGCATACTCAAAATTAGAAATGTCGGCTCACCAAAAGAAGATTAATGTCACCCGTGTCAAGGTTTATGACGACCAATGATAAGCTCTTCAGGGTCCACTGAGGTTACTCATGACAGTTTGCCAACTTGCTCACTACAGGACACATTTCTTCAATTGGGGTACCGAGTTGCCTGATTAAGGGAAAAATTGATGAGCGGGAGATATTGAATGCAGTAAATGGGAATGAGGAAGAATGAGACAAGATCAACACACCTGAAAATGTGGAGGAGCTGTTGTAATTCTGAGTCGCCCACAAATAATGGTTGTGTCGTAACTAGTTCAGCTGCAAATAATGATTTTGTTATCACATGAGATTAATGGCTATATTCTAGGAAACTGTTTGAAGGAATGTTGCACTCATCTATATGTTAATTAGTTTATTGAGCCGTGAACAAAATAGTTGAATTTCTAGTATCGCTTGAGCAAATCTGAACTCACGGAAGGTCCGACGATGAACATTCATGTGGATACTATAACTGCACATGAATAGAGAGAGTGAGAGAAGAAGCGTGCAAAGAGTATGAAGAAATACTCTCGCCAAGGGTCATTTCCCAAATTCAGGTCTCTCACCAAAGGACGGCTTGTGAGAAGTAGGTGTGAGTTGCACCCCTAGGTTCGAAATCTTGGTGGAACCGAATCTCGGTTCCAACAACAAATACCACAACGCTTTTAAAAAATACAGCAAGATCTCCAAACCATTCCCATTGCCATTGCAAGAAAATTCACTTTATCATCTCTCTCAGTATTCCTCATTTAGGCAAGAAAATACATGGAAAGTATTGAGGGAATGTATGTATCCATAATAATCTTCATTAATCAGTACAGTATATTCACATTAACATCATAAAATTATAATCTTTATAACTAAATAAATATAAATTTTGAGCAATTGTTAAGACGACTCAAGGATACTCTAGAGATCCTATATTCTGATCATGAAAATAATATGTTCAAATTCATGATTAATTTAATTCTTTCAATATAATTAAATAACTCATAGTTTTCATTATGAATTCCAATACAAAATGCATGTAATAAATACCAATCATTGTCCATTTACTATACATCCATTATTTTAATATACGGAAACACTCTCTTGAATTCACAAGAGGTTCCATGCACTGAATACACTTTTTTTATATCATGATGACCATATCCTTGTCTCAGGAAATCAGATGGTAAAACAAAAAAAACCAAATTACAAACCACCAACATTATAACTTGTGGAAGTTGGAGCTTGCATTCCATTATCACTGGGTTTTACCACGTCAAATTGAATCTGCAGAAATTGAGAAAACATGAGATGACATACAAGTACTATTGGAGGAGTCGAATAATCGTAATACCCACACAAATACAAACACAAATAAACACATACAAATTATATTTTATCACATACATAAATTCACACTTCAATAAGAAACATATGATCTTTCTAGATACCTGCATTATGTTTTTAAACAATATAACATTGAACCAAACACACTAATGTAGATAACATTGGTAACTAAATAAGAATATTTTTTAGGAATACATATATCTTCATTGAACAAATATATAGTTTTGGTTAACAAACACTATACTGACAAAATATGTCCTAACATTTAAGAAATTTATTAAATCAAAGTGGAATAAGTGAATATTTCATTTGATTGCTTGAACTTGACCACAAGTTTTTAAAATTATAATGAATTTATTGAACTCAGCCACTTGATTTAGAAGTTGAAACGATGCAGCTGACAAGCTAAATTGAACAATATTGATCACCCTACGAGTGTTGTAGTCTATATCCTCCTCTGTGAAAACTTCGGTTGCTTTGACATTTTAAACTAAGGCTCTGTTTGGCATGGTGGTGGCGCGCGTAAACGCATGGGCTAAACTGTCATTTGTTAAGGACCACCGAATAAACTTCATCTATTTGAACATAAAAGTGGATGAAGTTCCTTAGGAGAGCATTAACAAATGACAGTTTAATACCCATGTTCATGACCGCCACCACCGTGCCAAACAGAGCCTTAATATGTAAGTTCATGAAGAAGCTCATATATGATCCACACACAGTCATGTAAACAAAGCTCAAGAGAGTGAGAGAGATGAAAGGAGAGAATGAGATTGGCGTGCATCCAAGAAAAATGGTGGGCAGGAGAATGTTAGAAATATTTACTATGTGCACATCAAAATAACTTATTAGTTGGGCTAATCTGCTTCTCCTCACTGTTTTGATAAAAATCCAGTAAGAATATAAGAAACCAGTAAAACATCAAAAAAATCAAACAATGTCATAATATCAATCTAAATGTATTGTGCAATCATAAAATTTGGCAGAGCGTTCATTTTGATTTTGATTTTAGTAGATAAAGATGACCATATATGTCATTATATCCATCTATTAAAGCCCAAACAATGTTATACTGGCATGTCATCTTGACCGAGCTGACCATATATGGATCTTAATTCTGCTTTCAACATATAGGGGAACTTGGATATGGAACAAGCCACAAGAGGAAACCCTAAACCCTAAACATTCTCCTACTGCTAATCTCTAGGCATTAGCAAAATGGTCAAGACAAGTAAATTAGCTTCCAAAATACAGTTTTATACTTTGTACAAATCAATGGTCGAGAAGAATAAGAAAAAATGGCTTTACCATACACTATTAGAACATCTAAACCTATGACAGTGGGGCGTGGAGACACATAAATGTATTTAAATAACCATTTGACTACTAGAAGTTTCCATGTAACATATCAATTGCTAATAAGATATAAATAATAATCACATATCCTAATGGTTCCTGCTTGGTTGTTATTCTAGCCTTGAAAAATAACATTTTGATATGGTAAGACTAGAAAATTATAACTCAAAATACTTTTTCCTGTATAAAATTATAAATCTAGGATTTATAACTATTGGAGAATAAATATCTATAAATTAGCTACTCAGTAAGGTAATATAATTTATATTTATATTTAAGGCATGTACATCGAGTCCCCCACTATCGACGCACCGATGGACACCAATTGGGCACGCACCTGCATCAAAGATCGAGTGTTGTTTGATACTCAGATATCTTCAAATAATATTTTCTTAAATATCATTAGTGTCCTGTTTTGATTTCAATATTTCATATCAATAGGCATATTCGACTATTACATTTCTAAACACCTAAAAATAATAAAATAGAGAGATGATGGTCATTGTTACAAATATTTATTTCAGATAGCATGAACCAAATACATTGCATTGTTGTCTTATAAATTGCTATCTACATAACATTTAATCAATATGTTTTTTAATAGATAACAATGTATCCTAAACAACATTGTGTTCTATAGAGCACCCAAGGCTATATAGGAATCTCAATGCAGGACTAACTATTCCAACACGCCTCATCAAGTGTAGGAACATGTGGAACAAACACCCCCTCACATGACATGAGGCTAAATATTCCAAAATACCCCTCACATGTAGAAAACACACAGAACACAAACTTCCTACAAAACATTTTTCAATTTTAGCAACAACACATTAAGAAGCCTTATAAACCATTTTTCAATTTTAGCACTTTGTTCTCCTCTCCCTTCTTAATGTATCCTTGCTCCTTGCGGCTGCTGCACATAATATCTTCGTTCACATCTCCATTGAGGAAAACTGATTTCTCTCAAATTGGTATTTTGGGAAGCATTGTTGCGATGCATATGCTATCACCAGACCGACGGTTTCAATGCATGCTACTGGCGCATAGGTTTCCTGAAAGTGCTTTCCAGGCTTTTGAGCATACCCCTTAACAACATTCCTTTCTTTATAACTTGATTACATCTCCTTTCTCATTGATTTTAATCTTATAAGTACCCATGTATTATTTTTTTCTATCATGGCTATTTCTTCTCCATACAAAGGAAGTTGCAGCTTCTTCATATGTTGCTGGCATTGATGCCATCATTGCTACATCACATTGTTGGTAGATTTCATTTGTGCTTCTAGTTTTTAAAGGTACTGCAGAATCATGAAAGCCATCAATACAACATTCATCTATAATTTTTGAATCATGATGAACACCCGGAGTTACTTCCTGTTGAGTGGGAAGGATGGGACTAAGATGAAAATGTTGTTCAACCACCACTTCTTCAGCTTTGTGTTCTAAATTCAGTCCCAACTAGAAAATTCATCAAATTGTTCATGCCAAGAAACTGAAAGCTTTTTCTGATGGGAATGATAAAGTATATTTTCTTCTCTTGTTCCAAGTTCAGAGCCAGTCTCCACCAAAAAAATCAAGTGAAGGCGGAAATTAAGAGTTTCTTAGAGCCTCATTAAATCAGTTTCTCAAGATTCCTCCAGCTTATTGGTTTCTTCAACACCTTTGGCGTCCACAATCCCAATTCCAACTCCAGATTTGGCATTCGAGCCAGCTTTCAGCTGGTAGCTCCTCCCCATTTCACTCGTCGAAAAATAATTCGCCGCCAAAAAGTTGTTTATCATCGGACTTTGATAGAAGACAACAGCGATAGGAGGAGAATGGATGAAAAATCTGTGAAAAATCAGTGAAATATTCAATCCTAAATACATTTTTTTGTGAAAGCCTTGTGACGGGAGAAGAGAACTAGCCAACAATAGGAGGAGAATGGAAATATGCGGTTATGCTCCTCGCCATCACGCCAGAAGTCACGTGCCTCCTCACCATCGTAATGTTATGGTTGGTAATCCATCTTACTCTGTCCAAAAACTTCCATAGTTGCAATCTAGTAATTATGAATGCATGTAAAATATAAATTAAATGAAATTAAAAGTCAAGTATGGCAGTAGATTCAGATGCAAAATTTTGAGTCACCTGCAAGGATTAAGAATTTTATAGTAAAACATATAACATCGAGCGGAGAAGCACCATTTTCTAACTCAAAAGCTGGTTCAATGAAATCCAAACTTGGGAAATGGCCAATATCATGACCAGAAACGCTTTCAACCTATTGGTATGCTTAGGGTTCAGGCTCTTCAAGACCATAACAATTTGATCTTCCTCCGAGGGTCTCTTTCGAGCCTGAGCAACTTGGGTCCTTCCCCTTTGTTGCTATGTGATGAAGTCGGTGAAAGACTAAGTTAAGTGGATCCTTGCTTAACGAATTCTAGCTTATGCCTTTCTAATTGAGTATCTAAATCATGAAGCCATGAATACCAAAAAAAACTCCTCCAGTTAAAGCAACCTTGCTGGAACCAAGCATCCAGTCTCTACAAATGCCAACAAGCATTTGATTCCAAAGATCTGTCCATTTGAAGTCCCGCTGCCCTTTAACAAAACTCTATTTTTACTATAGCTTCTGAAAATTCCTCTGTTTTGGGAGAGCCACCGAACTGGAATGAGGAGCGGCTGGTCGCTAGATGTGGTGGATGAGGCGGCTAGGAAATAGGATCAGGAGTTTGGAGGTGCGGGATCGGGAGTCGGGGTCGCGGTGGCCCGTCTTGGAGTGGGGCGTCGGATCGTGACAGGAAGCGGAAGGCTGTGAGAGATCGGGAGAGGAGAGTTTGGAGCGTCGAAATCGTGGCAGAATAAAAATATTAGGAAGGAGAGATGAGGAAGAGGAAGAGAAGAAGAAGAGGGAGGTACCTGGAAGCATCGGCGAACACCTCATTATTCATCGACGAACTCCATATTCAAAAGAGGGAATCAGGCAGATTTCCGTTGGGTTCCTGTTTTTGTGAGGAGGCGGGAGGGTATTTTAGGGAGAGGGAAAGAAAAAGAGGGGGAGAAGAAGAAAATGGGGAAAGTGGGAAAGAGAGAAGAGGGAAATGAAGAAAAGGGGAGGGCGAAGAGCGGGTTTGGGTGCACAGGCTGCAGTCGGGCCGTGGGCCCAAGTCAAACTTTATATGGTCGGTCTTGACCTTTCTATGGTCGGTCTTGACCTTTCTATGGTCGATGGGCCCACTTTCAACATAACCTATATGTAGCTTCAAACATTAATTTTTAAATTTATCAATCCTAAGTAATAAATTATTTTAAATTTCCAAGCTTTGAACATCAATTTTTCAAAGTCATTATGTTATCATGGTTTTATTTCATTATTTTTTAAGTTTATAATTTGTCTGAATTTTAACATTCAATGGTTAATAAAATTTATGATTTCTTAAGAGCTTTTATTCTATAAGAACAATTCAATATCACCTTGGGCTTCATTATAATCAACCAAAAACAAAATGCTATGAAATTGCTAATTATAATCCCAAAGTTTTTTTCACCACATAAGATTCCACTTTCTATGTATAATGTAGATTCATTGCAGTAATTTTCCACAGTAATTATTTCTTGAAGGGGAAAAAACAAAAATAAATAAAATGCCACTGCAGCTTTTGAGGAGTTTGATCTGTCCATCACTTGTTAATGAAAGTAATTCCATTCTGAATGCTTTCTGCCAGCTCTTTCTTTGCTTTTTCTAACACAGCCCTGAACCAGAACAGAAGTTATTAAGGTCTTACTCTTAAGCAGCAAGTAGCAGTCATAATTTGTGTTTCATGAAGATTTGAGCTTTTAACTTTGATTGATTTCAATAATGTAAACTCTGACTGGGAAATCAGTCACAGTTCTGAATGCGGTGGTGGCAAACACAAATAGGCTCCGTTTGGCATAGTGTTGACGGTCGTAAACGCATGGGTTAAGCCGTCATTTGTTAAGAATCACCTAACAAACATCATCTATTTGAACATAAAAGTGGATGAAGTTCCTTCGGTGGGCGTTAACGAATGACAATTTAATCCCCATGTTCATGACCGCCACACCGTGCCAATCAGAGCTATAGTTTTTGGGTAAGTGCAGCCTCTAACATCATTTTTCCATTACAGGCATCTAAAAATGAAGCTTTGGGACTGAGACGCAGATGCACTCCCAAAAACAAAGTTATAGTCATGATCTATGCGTATAAATTAAACAAATTTATGTGTAACAAATAGAACGATATTTATGACATTGATGTGAATAAATTTCTGTCTAATCAATGTAAATTTAGTTGGATTGGACTGATGGTGGGATTGATAATAGTGTCTTAGGTAGTGTTGTCAGTAGTTGATAAAGTTTTTAACATAATCATCTTAGAAACAGAACATTTAGTTATAGTAGGGGTGATGTAGACTGAAACTAAAGGGGCTGTAGATTTTAAATAATAGAGCTGCGATCTCTTTAAATAATTGTGGTGCGAAGGAACTATACAGACTATTTTAATGAATAAAACGACCTAGGCATTGCAAACGAACGTAAGGAAACCCCTCAAACACAAAATGACACGAATCAACATTTCACAAGACTATTCAGGTGATTTGAAACCACAGATAAGAAATTCATGATAATTGGAACATAAAATTAATTTGATCAAGCTCCAACAACTACCTATTCATTTATAATTTGAGCATAAAAACAACTAAGGTTTGCGAGCGTAGACATTGAGAGATATACCATGGGGAGGAGTGACAGACACTAGCAAGTCCTCTGATAAGATGTAGGAGATATCTTTAGGTGGCTGCAATGCGCGGGATTCCAAGGAAGCTTCAGTCAGAGTTCGGGTTTGGGTCCGCTTGGAGGTAGCCGGAAAAGTAGGCGGCTGACGGTGGAGAGGACTGGATAGGTGGCGTCGTGCGGCTGGAAGAAGAGGACAAATGGAAATATAGCTGGAGTTGCCCGTGAGAGCTGTAGTAGTGGTTGATGGTACCTTCGAAGAACTCAGGCGCCGGTGTCGGTTGCAGACGAGGGTTTTTGTGGCTTCAGGAGGGATCGTCGTGAGGGAACAACAATAAGAAGAAAGGTGCGGTGGCTCCGGGAGTCTTCCGTTGGTGAAAAAGGTTGCTGGAAGGTGCGGGCTTTAGGAGTTTCTATCGGGGAAGAACTGAAGATGGCCGCTGGGAGGTGCGGGCTTTAGGGGGTTTTCGTCAGGGGAGATGGCTACTAGGTTGGGAGAGAGAGAGAGAGAGCAAGAGTGGGGAAGACCTGATGGGAGGTGCATGCTTTAGGGGGTTTCCATCAGGGGAGATGGATACTAGGTTGGGAGAGAGAGAGAGAGAGAGAGAGAGAGAGAGAGAGAGAGAGAGAGAGAGAGAGAGAGAGAGAGAAAGAGAGAGAGGAGCAAGAGTGGGGAAGACCTGTGAGAGAGAGAGACGATGGAAAGGAGAGGGTATTTCCGGAAGAGCCTAATTTCAGTCCATTTCAGTCATACGGGAGTGAGGCACGACCGCCCCCCCGATCTCCTGAATCCCGTATCCACTTCCACTCTGAACCATCTCATGCCGCGACACCTGAACGAGTGCCGAACGCTGGCGAATCCCCAAAAGCCGGAGAGAACTGGAACTTCCGTTTGGGACGACCTCTCGCCGAAGCTTGCCAAGGTGCGATCAAATTGCCAGCGAGAACTCCCTTGGGTAATGATAAACTCCTCATTTGCATTTCTAATTGGCAGTTTCCCCCACCTCCGCCTCTCCCAAATCTTGTATCCCCTCTGAACGCCTGCAGAACACCGACAAATCCCCCAAAGCCACGATGCCTACTTCTATTTGTAACGACCTCTTCGCCGAAGCATGCCAAGGTGCAATCAAATATCCTAGTAATCACCAAGAACTCCCCTGGGTAATGCTAAACACCTTCTCTGCTTGATTTATGGTTTGTGCTCAGTTCCCAGAATTATACCCTGATTAGGCCAATGATTTGTTAATGATTTTATGGAAACTAGGTCATTTAATTTGTTTAAATGATTCGGATTAACTAGTGGAGCTATTCATGAGATTTTTTGGGCCATTTGGTAATCCATAGGAGTAGGTTCTTACTCTGTTCATACTTAAAGGTGATCTTAATTTCTTACAGTTAGAATAATGAAGATGAACTACTTAATTACTCCTCTTCCATTTGGTTGGGGTTAAAAATAATTTTTTTTGCACTGTTGTAGTAGGTTTGTTATTTGATTTCTATTATGGACCGGTCTAGTAATTCATCAAAGGGTTCACAAAATGTGGAGATGGTGGCGATGAGGATGCTATGAAGCCCTGTCTTGGGTGTCTTAGTTGTGTGTGCTTGGAAGGAAGGCTATCAAAATTTCACTAGGGATTTGCTAAATTACGCTGAACAAGAATTGTATCCTGGTTGCAAAGAATTTTCAAAATTTCAATTTACGGTCACTTTCCTAAAACTTTGATCAACAAGAATTTTGCTTATCATTTTTTAATTCTCCCATTATTGAATACTTATGTTTATGGTTTTTCTTGGGTGGATTTATGTTATGCACATCAAGTCTTTGTGAAAATATCATGAAAAATGTACAACACAAAGTTATATATCTTCCAAATTGCATTTTCAAGAACAAAATGATTTACTTTGACATTATTTTTGCACATATAAGAGAACTTCATCCAAATAAATTTGTTTTAAAAATATATGCGGATGGGTGGTTGATTCTTCCTTTGTTTGGTATTTGCTACGCTACTGGTGATGAATCACTTTACTTACATTGCTTAGTGTTTGTTACTTTTCCTTCTTTGAGTTTTTTCCTTGATATTTGTTCACATACTTGGCATCTACATCATATATTCATGTGGGAGCTCATCATTCAGTATATGGGATGTCACCCAAGGTATTGATAATTTGTACTAGTTATCAGCTGTATAGAAAATTTATCTGCTATCTACATTTTTATCTATTGTACAAATTCACTATATGGACCTTCTTTACCCTAAAGATGTTCAAAGATTTTATCTGGATCAAGTTCCCTCGACAGTTCAACGTCTCTTACTTGATACAGAGGCTCTAAACAATCATTGATTATCATCTTGCGTGAAATGCTACGACCAACTGCATGGATTGGAAAGAAACTTTCTTTTGTTTGCGCTTAGAGAAGTGAAATTGATGCTCATATATCATTTGAGCTTACCCCCTTACATATACTATTTTTACATCATTTGAAGTAAGAATATAAAAGACAAAATTATTAGAAAATTCTCTATGTATATCATTATGAAAAGAAAATTCCTAGTGCGCCCAGTTCGCCCGGTTCACTGAAAATCTGCACCCCGTTCGCCCGATTTGCTGAAAATCTGCGAACCAGGAGCCCGCTTCGCTGAAAATCTGCGAACCGGGCTCCCGGTTACCTGAAAATCTTCGAACTGGGAGCCCGATTCCCTGAAAATATGTGAACCGAGTGCCCGGTCCCCTGAAAATCTGCGAACCGGGTGCCCAGTCCCCTGAAAATCTGTTAACAGGGCGCCCGATCCCCTGAAAATCTGCGAACCGGGCGCCCGGTCCCCTGAAAATCTGCGGACCGGGCGCCCGGTCCCCTGAAAATCTACG
Organism: Platanthera guangdongensis; assembly: GCA_039583875.1. Classification (NCBI taxonomy): domain Eukaryota; kingdom Viridiplantae; phylum Streptophyta; class Magnoliopsida; order Asparagales; family Orchidaceae; genus Platanthera; species Platanthera guangdongensis. Next base: position 74,994,738 of record CM077162.1, on the reverse strand, counting down.
GACTGGGCGCCCGGTCCCCTGAAAATCTGCGAACCGGGCGCCCGGTCCCCTGAAAATCTGCAAACCGGGAGCCCGATCCCCTGAAAATATGCGACCCGTATGCCCGATACCCTGAAAATCTGCGAATCGGGCGTACGATTGCCTGAAAATCTGCGAAACGGGCACCCGGTTCCCTGAAAATATGTGAACCGGGCCCCCGGTTCGCTGAAAATCTTTCACTTTCTTGCCTTGGAAAGTGTATACGTGCATTGATGTTTCTTTTGTCAAGCATACTTCATTTTGCATTTTTAACTAGATGATAATTTATCACTTTAATTAGCATAACTCCAGTAAATGTATAAGGACGAATGGTTCCTTATTAGGGTTGTTTGGAATTGTTAAGCACAACCTTGTCTCCCTTGTAGAATATCACTGTGCAGCATAAGAAATATTATTGCATCTTTTTATCAGTTTTGTTTGAGAGCTATTTTATCGGTTCACTTTTCTTGTAGTGTACATGAGGGATCATTTACATATCGAGAAAGGCCTGATCCCACATATGTACTTGGATTTGTTCAAGGAACATGGAACTATAATTGTCGGACTCAGGGTATATCTGTAGCTCATGAGTAAGACCCAATTAATAAAATCCCTTGTAATAAGGATTTATCAGATTCTTTAATTTTGCTGCAGGCCAAAGGATGAAATGGCTTTGATGATGATGAGTTCCATGCACGCGTACATCTAAAACTACCATATGATGTTTTGAAATCCTATCCAATGTTGAGGAACCTATATCTATCAATTCCTTGGAGAAAACTAGTACACCAATCAAATTTAAGTAGCATATTTCATTACCGAGTTAGTTTCAACGATAGCTAACACATACATGCATATGAGTGCAGATTTTTGCAAATACTGACCAATATCATGTCAAATGATTGATGCATAGGATGGGGTTAGAGGATTGTTTTCATGGCATCAAAGAATGAGGCACCTAAGAAGGGGACTGAAGAAGAATGAAGACAAGAAGCATGAATCCGAGATGAAGAAAAAAGAGAATAATGCTCAAGAGTAGATTATTTATTATAATTGTTTTTCTTGTTTTGAATTTAATAGAGATAAAATATCTATTGAATTGTATTGATGGGTTTGGGCTATCTCCCAACGTTTTTTACTATTAATAAAGTAAATTATTCAGATTCTTTTATCAAATAGATTTTCTATTTATTATTGTGGTTAATCTTGTAATTTTTTGTTTTTGTTTAAAATATATTTTGTAAACAACTATAAAAATATTAGTGATCAAATTTTTCGTCATCAAAAAATCATTTTGTTACCGAATAATATGGTCACTAAAAGTTCATTCAGTGACCGAATTCAAGTTGGTCACTGAATATTTATTTAGTGACCAATCAATTTAGTCACCAAAAATTCATTTGGTGACTATTGTTATTTGGGTCACTAAATATATACAATTAGTAACAAAACTCTTTTGGTCACTAAATATATTTAGTGGCTGGGCATTCATGACCATTTTGTGACGGACAATATTTGATCACTAAATATCTTTAGTGACCAAAATCCAACTTCGAGTGACCAAAAAATTCATCACTAAAAGTCAATTTTCTATAAATATATTCACCCCCTCTAGAGTAAAGATAAGATCTATCCCTCACTTTCAGTTGGTATCAGAGATTATCTGATATCACTTTCAATTGGTATCAGAGGGTAAGGTTAATTGGTTGTACAGGTTAACACTTGAACAAAAAAATCTTTGATAGATCCCATTTACTCTAGTGTCTTTTTATATCATGGCACAAAATAAGGAGTACTCAAGCACCAGACCTCCAGTGTATAATCTAAATAAATTTGCACTTTGGAAGGCAAGGATTAGGCTGTATATGAAATCTATTGATGGAGATATCTATAATTCTATCTTGACAGGCCCCCCTACACCAACTGCAACAACAAGCACAAGTGCAGTTCCACCACCTGAGTAGACTGATGCTCAGAAAAAGCTGAAAATTATAGATGCCAAAGCCATGAACATTTTGGCTCAAACAATGTCTGATGATATATTTCAAAAAGTTGCTGAATGTTCTTCAGCCGACAATATTTGGGATTCCTTAAATACTATGGTTGCTGGTTCAATAGATGAATGAAAGGACAGAAGGTCCCACTTGATTTCTCAATATGAGAATTTCAAGAACAGTGAATCTGAATCAGTTGATAAGATGTACACCAAACTCAGCCTCATTATCAATGAGCTGAAAACTCTTGACAAGGACATCGCTTTGACAGAATTCAATGACAAGATCCTTATGTGCTTCCCTAGCACATGAGACTCAAGTATCTGGCCAATCAAGGTGGCCAAAAGCCTACATGAGATTTCTACTTAGTCATTATTAGGCAAGCTCAAGTATTATGAGCAGCTTATCAAAATCTGGGAAGTAGCTGAACAAAAGACTTCTACCTTAGGAAGGAAGGAGCAAAGTATTGTCTTCAAGGCATCTGAGGAATCAGAAGCACTATCTGCCAGTGAAGAGCTAATGAGTCTATTAGCTAAAAGATTCTACAAAATGGCTAAGAATGACTTCAGGAGAAGGTCAACTAGAAATGAGGACAAGCCAAGGTATGACAAGACTCCTACTAAGGAAATTGTTTGCTATGGATGCAGGAAGCCAGGACACATTCTCCCAAAATGTCCAGAGGCTCAAAAGAAGGACAAGAGAAAAGAGAAAGAGTCTAAGAACCACTCCAGCAAGCCCTCCTCCAACAAATACAAGAAGAAGGAGAAGGGATTTGTAGCCGAGACTTAGAGTGACTCAGAAGAAGAAACTTCATCTAGTTCTAGTGAGGATGAAGAAGAGGCAAAAGCTAGAGAGATCTTCTTGATGGCAATCAATGCCTCTTACAGCAACTCAAAAGCTGCTGATTCAAAAGAAAAAAATTCAGAATCTGAATCAGAAGAGGACCAGGTAATAACTTGTTTTGATTTCACTTCTGATCAATTTAAAACTGAATTCAAACTCCTATGAAATGATTTAATTAAATCTGAGAAGGAATTCAAACTTCTCAGAGAAAAACAATTTGAATATGACAATCTTTTTTCTGAGAACATCAAATTGAAACATGAATTAGACTTACCTTCTAAACAAATTATTTCATTAAAAACTAAATTAAACAAGGCTAAAGAATTTGAAGAATCCCTTAATGGGAGAAGCATCAAATTGATGGACATCACAAGCATAGTGAATGCTAGATTAAATAGCAAACTGGGCTTGGGAGCTTCATCAAGTCAGCCTCCTATTCTTCAAAAAAATATTTTATAAACTCCCATAGAATTTATCTCTGTTAAACAAAAAGGAAAAGAAGTTTTACAACTTACATATAAAGATACTGAAATCTTACCAAAGAATAAATCAAAGAAAAATAAAAATTCACAGAAAAATCATGTTGAACAAAATTCGTTGAACTCAGATCGACAAAATAAGTACTATGTGTCGAACGACGATCGTCGAACTCTGAACCCAGAATTTGAGTACAATTACTCATCTGCAGCTGCTCGATGAAATCAACATGTTTCGTCAAACAGAGATCGATGATCGTGGAATGCAGGAAATAAGTGTTATCATTCTATTAACCGAGATCGACGAAATCAATACTTTTCATCGAAGTCAGTTCAACGAACTCAATTAAATTCGTCGATCTTAAATTTTGAAAACAGAAATTTAATTTCTATAAAACTAATAATCAGAAACCTAAACTTGTTAATCCTTTTGCTCAATGGATAATTCCTACAAGGAGATATCATCTCTTACGATATGAAGATCTACTAGAATTTTCTTTCACTTCCAGTTATATATTTGAGAAAAATCAAGGACCCAAGGGTACCTGGGTCAGTAACACCTAATCTATTTTCATGCAGGTGATGGACTATCCTACCACAAAGCAACAATAGTACTTGGATAGTGGGTGTTCAAAATATATGATAGGCAACAAGATAAATCTAATTATTACAAGTCAATGCATGGACCAAAGGTGATCTTTGGAGACTCCAACTGTGGCCGAACAAAAGGATATGAGAATGTCAAAGTTGGAGCTGTCACCTTTAGGAAGATAGCCTATATGAGTGGTCTCAAGCATAACCTGATATCAATAAGCCAGTTATATGATAAAGGTTATTAGGTATCATTTAATCAATCTTATTATACCATTACTTTTGATAAAAACAAAATTGTATTAAATGAAATTAGACAAGGAAATATTTATGTAGTAAATTTTAAATCAGCTAGTACAAAAATCCATCAATTTAATCAGATTAGTAATACTAATGATTTATGACATAAAAGACTAGGACATGTAAATTTAAGAAAAATAAATAAATCAATGCAGTTTATTTTCAAGGCCGTCAGCAATTAATGCAGTGGAATTCAAATTTCGAAAGAGAATTTCTTGACAGAAAATATAAAAGAAATTTCCTCTTCTTTCCTGAAAAGGAAGAAAAAAATATACACACAGACATACAGAGATACACAGTTAGTATGCAACAAGGAATCCTCTACTGTTCTCTCTTCACAGAACTCTGACAAAAAGATAGAGTAGTCTGATTTAGAAAAGTAGCCCTTGACCAGAAGAACATCAGCTATCTGAAGAAGAAGAACACCAACTCAAGATCAAGAGTCTTCCTTCTTCAACACTCTAGGACACTTCAAAGGACAACATAAAATCCATCTGTCAAGAAGTTCTTGAATACTTTCTGGTCAAGGCTGATAAAGATTGAAGACCTATCACCCTGAAGCAAAGCTCCAGTTTTTTTCCTGAACCATTCTACATCTCAGGGGGAGCTCTTTGCTAATATCATTTCCACTTAAGTTTTCTCAGTTGTATATTAAGAAAGAGAAGACAATATCATCTCTCCACCCCCACTGTATAAAGGGTTATAACTCCCTTCAAAAGTTATTCCTGGTTGCAAGTCACCTGACCAAAAGACTTGAGGTTTGGTTTTTGAGCACATGATCAAAAGCTCATTGGTGTCAGACACCTGATCAAAAATCTGAGTGGATTCCTACCAGAGTGGTAGAAGAGTGGATGTACCCAGGTCGGGGAACCACTAAAATTTCTTGTGTTGTCTGGATGCCATTTCTTTTTGTTCTTGCTGTGTTTGTGCCTTTTTAGGATTGCTGTGTGTATGCTTTATTAAATTTATTCTGCAGTTTTTATTTACAGCAAAAGCTGTAAAGGATTTAAGAATACTCTATTCACCCCCCTCTATAGTATTTCAGATCTAACACCTCACTTTTAGGGCTGCTATTTTTACTAAACCTTTAGATAAAAAGAAACATATATTCTTCTTAAATCAATTAGGAATGATAAATGAGGAATCATTAATTTGATTTTTGTTCTGAGATCGACGAATTGGACACCTTTCGTCGAACGGAGATCGATGAACTGTGAACTTTTCATGAAACTTTCCTCGAAAGGAGATCGACGAACTTTCTTTGAGAAACTTTCGTCGAACGGAGATCGACAAATTTGTTTCTAGTACTTTTCGTCGAACAGAGCTCGATGAAATGTACTCCTTTCGCAAAACCTTCGTCGAACAGAGATCGACAAAATGTATTTCTTTTGAGAAATTTTTCATCAAACAAAGTTTGATGTTTTGCATTTCGTTGGACATAGTTCGCCTTTTCGACTTCTGAAAACTTATATCTAGGTTTTCATCGAACTCTATCCCATGCATTTCCATTTCCCTTGAACTTGATCTCTCTATTTTTGCAGGCTAATGGCGATTTCACAAGCGACTCTCACAGCGATGAAATTTGACGCCAGATTCGATATTGATATGGAATCATTCCGCATCTCAGATCAAATATTCCAAGATATTTTGCAATTGTTTGAGGGACAACATTTGCGACACTTTATGACCACAAAGATCAAACTTCCAGTAGCAGAGATCAAAGAATGGGTTTATATAGTAAGGATTCCTGATCAGACAACTATTAATAGATCTATCTCTGGGAATTAGGTTGCACTTACCCCAGCTATTTTATCTGAAATTTTTTGATTAGTTAATGGAGAAGACGACATAGAATTGTCTAGTTCAGAAATAGATGTTATACTTGGTAGAATGGGACACATTCAATGAAACCCTAACCACTTACTGAAGAAAAACTTTTCTATTGAATATAATTTCTTAGCTGATGTAGTTGGAAAGGTTATTCTGGGCAAACACACTGCCCATGATTATGTGACCAGACACCAATTCCTCTTGATGAGTGCTCTGGTAGACCAGAAAAATATAAATTGGGCAACGATTTTATTCGATTCAATTTAAAAGAAAATTAATAAGAAGGATGTAAGTTATGGCCGGATTCTATGCATTTTTCTACAAATAAAGTGTCCATATCTCTTGGACGCTCAGACCAATTTTATCAATGCTTCAAAGAGGCTAACCTTTGCCCTCTTTGGAAGATGGGAGAGGGTGATCCCTAAGCCATCCAGGGCTACCTCCTCTAGGATTACTTCTGAAAGCACAACGTCGTTCCAGACACTCTCTCAACCACAGAAGAGGCTCCTACTCCTCCTAATTCTTCTCCTCTACCATCTCCACACCATTCACCTAGACCTTCCACTCCACCATCTCAACAATTTTCTTTAACTGTAAAAGTTCCATCATCAACTCCACATGATGAATCCCCAATTCATCTGTCACCACCTACATCTCCACAACTTTCATCTCCTCCTTACTTCTCTCTACTTCATTCATATCCACCTCCTCCATCTCATATATCTTCACCACAATCACCCATCTAGGAGATAGTTCCTGATGCCACTCCTGATGACATTCCTCCTATCATCAGCCCTACCTCCAATCCTCGAGCCTTCTATCTCTGCTCAAACTGTGCAAACACTTCCATTCCCTCATCTTCCATTCCATCCTCTGCATCAACTTAGGCTCCATCTGAGTTTATGTATGTGGATTTTTCATCCATTGCTTCTACTCTTCTTGATTTCATTGCTCCCACTCTCAAGAAACTGATAGATGAAGCAGTGGCTCCTCTTGTTGTTACTATCTCTGCCCTATAATCTCATCTTGCCTAGTCCAATTTTTTCCCTTCTTCTGGGGGGCCAAGATTCAGGTCTCCCTGGATCTAGGCAGGGGGAGATGCTTCATGAAGAAGTTCCTGTTGCAGAAGCAGTCTTAGCCAGAGCAGCAACAATAATAATCATTGATGCTATTCAGGATACAAAGATGATCAGTTCAGTTGAAGAAGCAGAAGTAGCAGAACCAGAAGTTGTTACTATTGGTGTTGTGTTTATCCATCCCATAGTCAATTTGCATTCTCTACTTTTAGTATTTGATTTTCTACCAAGTTTTCTTCCTGCTTTACCAGTTTATGAAGAAGATCTCTCAAGAGCAGTAGTTTGCTATTCTGCTCCAGTTGATGCTTCAGTTTTAGAAGAGATTAAACCAGTTTAAGAACTATTTCTACCAGTTTTTATCCAGCATCTTAGCCTGCAATAACTATTGATAATATAGTAAATCTTATGTGGGAAGTTTATTCCCATCCTACTTTTGCTTGGGATGAAACTCCAATGCCCAACTTTGATGATCTTCTTAATGAAGATATAGGGCAGGAAGAAGACATTGTAACTATACAGCCAGAGGCTAAGTCCATTTATCAGACTGATTTACTTAAACAGATTGATAGTTTATTTGATCAACCAAAGGAAGACTCTGATGATAACTCAGAGTCTGATTAGTCAGAATACTCAAGCTCTAAGAAAAGAAAATTAAAGAAGAAGGCTCCAGCTATGGTTTCTCCTCAACCTTCCTTAACTGCAGATATTCCATACTACATTCTGCATGAAATTCCTCTAAATACAGACCTTCCAAACTAGATGAGGTACTCCAAGAATGAATAGAAAAATAAGAAGAAGATGAGGAGATATTCTTCACCTTCAAAGTCTAGGAGAGGACCTCTTCCTCCTCCTCCTCCAGCAGTAGGAGTCATTTGGTAATATTTCTTCTTCTCAAAAGCCTACTTCTCATCATTATTCAATATCTTCTCAGGACAGATAGGATAGACCTTCAAGGTCAGATTCTCACAACAACCAGCAATAACAATCAAGTCAAGCAGTCAGCAACATCAATCAAGCAAAGAGAGGACACCTTCACCAGTATATAATCTAGAGATGGATCCAAATTTCAGAATAGCAAGGTTTAAAGAGCTGATTGCTCTTTCACAGATTATGAAAGCTAGAGCAGAAGGTAAGGACACTTCACAGTTCACCACCATATCCTCATATAAGCAAAAGGAGCTTGACAGGTATCAGAAGAAAAGTTTATTCAATATTGATGAGTACAAGAGTCTGCATCTAGAGACAGTAGTTCACAGAAATTTGGGAATGAGTGCTCTCAAAGAATCTCATGAAGAGGACATCCTTAAGCATTATGGTCAATTCGTTTATGGATTGGGTGCTAAAAAAGCACCAAAGGTAAAGCATTCTGCCAAAAGGTCACATGAGACAAAGAATCAAAATGTATGCTATTCTCAAGAAGCTTACACGTCTAGATCAGTATCTCCTGCCAGTCCCCCCATTCTAAAGGTGAAGTTGGAGAAGAAAAGAATATATAACTGATATGACTGTTACTTTTGTGGAAATATTGGTCATTTTGTCATAGATTGTTTGTTCAATTCTATTAATCATAATACTCTACGAGATAATAATACAAGAATGACCCCTCGCAATGTTAACATTCATAGTGGAAGTTATCTAACAAGGAATTAAGGGCCCAAATCTGTTTGGGTTCCTAAGGGAAATTAATCAGTGAATGTAGGTATGTCTAAAGGACAACCAAAATCCTATCTTGTATTTAGACAATGGATGTTCCAAGCATATAATCGAAACAAGAAGCCTACTTAAAAATTTCACCTCAGTCAAAGACGGCCCAAAAGTTATTTTTGGCGGATCTGACAGAGGAATCACAGAAGGCTATGGTATGATTACCAACAGTATAGTATCTTTCACTTACATGGCTTATGTTGAGGGATTACAACATATTCTCATAGGAAAAAGTTAATTATGTGATAAAAATTATATCAACGTTATACTATGACAAGTGTTTGATAATGCCATTTGTTAACTCAGAAACTATTTTATCAGGCACTCAGAGTTGAAATATTTTCTATCTAAATTTTCTTTGCTTAGAGTCTTCTACACCAATGTGTTTTTATGCAAAAGATAGTGCATCTGTTTATGATCAATGACATAAGAGATTAGCACATATTAATTTCAAAGATATAAGTATGTTATTTTCTCATAACTTAATGCGTGATGCACCCAATATTAAGTGCATTAAAGATAGACCATGTCATGTATGCCAGATGGGCAAGCAGACAAGGGACACTTTTAATAGTATTATTGCCAAAGATTCTCCCAGATGCTTATATCTGATACATATGGATTTATTTGGTACTATGCCTACCCGTAGTTTAGGGGATAAAGATTACACATTGGATATTGTGAATGAATACTCACGTTTTACATGTGTATTCTTTCTGAAACACAAGTCAGCCAACTTTGATTCTTTCACTATCTTTGTCAGACAGATACAAAATGAATTGAACGGCTCCATGGTCATAATCAGAAGTGACCATGGAATAGAATTTAAGTCTGGTGTCATGATAAGTTCTGTGCAAGACTAGGTATCTTTCTTGAGTTTTCCTCTCCTCATAGTCCACAATAAAATGGAGTTGCCAAGAGAAATAATAGAACACTTATTGAGTCAAGTACCTCTTTATTGAAAGACTCTTCATTACCAGAGTATTTTTGAGCTGAAGCAGCCAATATAGCTTGCCATGTGCAAAATAGAGACTTAATCTACAAAAATCATCGTAAGACACCCTTTGAACTTCTGAAAGGCAAAAACCGATTGTATCCTATTGTAGAATTTTTGGAAGAAAATACTTCGTACTCAATAATGGAAAGTACCATTGAACTAAGTTTAGTGAAAAATATTTTGAAGATATTTCTGTACACTATAGTAGCCATAGTAAGTCATATAGGTTTTTTAATAAGAAAACCCTAGTTGTAGAAGACTCTATCAATGTTATATTTGATCAAATGAGTATGCTTCATAGCAGCTCTTCTAGTATTTTTATTGAATATGCAAGGTCAAAGATAAGAGAGTATAGCTTGGAAGAAGCGGTCAATAAAGATATCTCAAGCTCCATCAATGTCAAAACTTCAAGCTTGGTTGTAGATGAAGAGCCTCAAGTTGAAGAACGTGCACTTGAAGAAGCATAACATCCCAATGGCACTACAAGGAGTCTAGTGATCAGACATTCAAGAGATCACCCCATTGATCTGATCAATCGAGATCCTAGTGAAGGAGTTAGAACAGGAACATGTATAACTAATGAAGCTTTGCATTTGAGTTTTCTTTCTTATAATAAGTCGAAGAAGTTCAAAGAAGTGAATAAGGATGCTTCATGGATAGTTGCTATGCAATAGGAGCTCAATCATTTTGCAAGTTGCAAGGTGTGGGAGCTGGTACTAAGGCCCAAAGGTCAAAATATAATAGGGACAAAATGGGTCTTCATAAACAAGCTGAACGAGAATGGTGTTATCATAAAGAACAAAGTCAGACTTATATCTCAAGATTACCAACAAGAAGGAGTCGACTTTGATCAGACTTTTTCTCCGGTGGCCAAACTCGAAGCGATCAAATTGTTCCTAGCGTATGTAGCACACAAAGGTTTCAAAGTCTATCAAATGGATGTGAAGTCAGCCTTCCTTAATGGTAATTTGAGGGAAGAAGTATACGTAGAATAACCCCCAGGTTTTGTCAATTCATCTCTACCTTATTATGTTTATTTTCTATATAAAGCATTATATAGTTTAAAACAAGCTCCTGGAGATTTGTATGAGATACTATCTAGATTTCTTCTTGAAAACAAGTTCACAAGAGGAAAGATAAATAATATATTATTTCTTAGGGAAGTAAAAGGCAAGATCCTGCTAGTACAAATATATGTTGATGATATTATATTTGGATCTACAGATGATAACATTTGCAAAAAATTTCAATATTGATGCAAGGGAAGTTTGAAATGAGTAGTATGAGTGAGCTAAAGTATTTCTTAGGGCTTCAGGTGAAGCAATCTGAAGATGTAATTTTTATCTCTCAGAAGAAGTTCACCAAGGAGTTACTTAAGAAATCCAGAATGGAGAATACAACCTCTATGAGGTCTCTAATGGATTGAACTATGTCACTGGACAAGGATGAGAAAGAGAAAACTTTTGATCAAACCAAGTGCAGAAGCATAAATATATCTATGCTCTATCTCACATCCAGTAGATCGAATATATTATTTTCAACATGTGTCTGTGCTAGATTCCAGGTGAACTCTAGGGAATCACACTATACCGCTACAAAGAGGATTTTGAGATACCTTAAAGGCACACTAAATCTCGGCTTATGTTTCCTAACAAGTAATGCCTGCGAGCTAATTGTCCTTTCAGATGCTGACTTTGTAGGAAGTAGGGATGACAGGAAAAGCACTTCCAGGATATGTCAATTCCTTAGAAGGAGGCTTATCTCATGGAGTGGCAAGAAGCAAAATTGTATGACAATTTCAACAGCCGAGTCGGAGTACATATCTATAGTTATTTGTTGCGCACAACTTCTATGGATAATAAATCATATTGAAGACTATAACTTGAATTTGAAGGAGATACCAATGTTCTACAACTCATCCAGTGCAATTAGTATTACTAACAATCCATTTTCTCACAGCCGGACAGATCATATTAAGATATGTTATCATCTCATCCGAGAGCATGTGGAGAACAAGGACATCAACATCTGTTATGTCTCAACGGACAAGAGAATTGAAGATATTTTTATGAAGCTACTAGATGAAGCCAAATTCTCTTTCTTCAAAATGGATCATGGAATGCTCAACAAGGAATCATGAAGCATTGAAGAAATCTGCCCAAGTGAAATTAATCGGAAAAACACAAGCACTTTCGACGAATCGACGCGATCTTTCGACGAATCAACGAGTCTTCATGAGTCCTTTCGACAAATCAGAAAATTCCTTCTGTGGGCATTCGACGAGGTACCACCATGTTTCTATGAATTGGACTTATTCAAAATTTCTTTAATATTGGATCTGAAGACTTTTTCTCAAATACTCAAGGTATGCTCCTTTTCATCTATCACAAAATAAAATATGTATATAAAATTTCTAAGGGAATTCGAGACTTCATGACATTTTACAAAATCCTCCGTCGAAAGTGTGCGCCGACACTTCGTATTCACGCCGATTGTTCATCCTCTTCCGTCGAATCAACTCTAGGTCTCAGAATGGTACGAAGGGGCGCAGAAAATATTTAGGTTGGAGGAGAACTAGTTTGTTCTGGATTTGCTAGCACTTCTGATGAGTTATGTAATATCATCCTTCTATTAGAACCAACTAGATTATCGTTCATTTTGGAGAAGGAGTGTCGCATTTTGGACAGGGAAGTTCTGAATATCAATAAAAATGCAACACTGAAGCTGGAAGGTTCCTTAATCAAGAGCGATGTTCAAAATTATGAGGTTATAATGAAGCCAAGTTTCCTAGAAATGTTTCTGAAAATGCCATAAGTTGAGGAAGAAGATGAACTCACTAATGCTGACTGTGATATAGACCTTTCGTTCTGTGACTTGGAAACGAAATCTGCGACAATTCAACAAAAAGAGATGAATGACGAAGGCAAGCAGTTAACTAACATTCTTGGGAAAGTATTCTTATGCAAGATCGGGTCTTATGATTATATGTCAGATGATATGTTCAAACTGTTGACAATAGTTATTTGTAGAAAACGTATGGACTGGGGAATAGTTCTATTTGATAGGATAAAGGCTTTCTTCACAGCCCAAAACTTTAGAATAATAATCACACTCTACCTCAACCAAATGGACAAGAATCAATTTGATATGTTCATTAGTGTGCAAATTCATCACCTATAAAGGATGGACTCTTCAATTTTAGGTAGATGGGAATGGAGAATTCCCAGTCAAGGTGTCGGGAGAATTATTGGTGAATGATATGGCTTTTAGGAAATACCTAACCTTGTATATGTGGAGAGGTATGTACCTTCACAGCCCCCAACCCCCCCAAGAAGCAACTGAGACTGTTGGTGTAGTTGTCGAGGCGGAGAACATAATTTTTTTAGCCAATGAGATTGTTGAGACACCTACTGTTCAACAAGACCTCCTTGTTGGAGTGGAGGTTCTTATTGAGAAAGAACTACCAACAACTATTGAGGGGGAGATTCTACTTGTAGATGATACTTTTGTTCTACTTGTACAATCTGAAATTCCTCTTATGCAAACTGAAATTTAATCTCAAGTACCTTTTTGTTGGGTATTGCATCCACAATAACCTAGATTTGTGTAAATTCACCCTTAAACTAAGATTGATTAAGTTTGTATTTGATGACTTTTTCTAGTTGAGTGCTTGCAGGTCACTATTGCTAAGTATAGACCAATGTCAGTTTACAGTGAGTCAACAAACACAGGACCATACAATGTAATCCCTCATTGTGTGATCCATCGTGTTGACTCACGTGTAACCTCTCTATTGGGATGAACTTCATTTTCAAGTACTACAGAATTGAAGAAAGGAAGTGTTGCTGATCATTCGTTAAAGCAGAGAAGAAAATTTTTCTTAAAAATTCGTAAGTACATTTTTTGAAAAAGAGAAAGTGTTTTCGAAAAGTCTAAGTCGATTTTTCAAGAAAGAAGAACAATTCTCGAAAACTTCATAACTTCTCAAAAACTCTGACAAAACCTAAGTCATATTTTTCAAAAAATGCCCTGAAGATGTTTTTCGAAAATTTCAAGTACATTTTTCGAAAAGCTATGTTCTTTTCGAGAAACATAAAATCTTTTCGAAAAATTCTTCTAAACCTGTTATAGTTCTATTTTTAGAAATGTCCTGAAGATGTTTTTGAAAAACCAATTTCATTTTTTGGAAAAGAATTCTATTTTCGAAGAATAAAAATCATTTTTCGAGAAAGATAAGATGTCTTCGAAAAGCCAAATCATCTTTCGAAAAATCCATATTCAGATCAAGGAAATTCAGCGTAAAGCCGTTTTCGAATAAGGCCATGCTGTTTTTCGAAAAGACAAGATGTTTTCGAAGAATTTTGATCCTTTCGAAGAATGCCGATGGAGAAAATTTCTAAGTTCTATTTCGTCGAGCGCAACTTCTGTTCGACTAACGAGATTTCAAATGATTAATACGTACTTAATATGATTGATTATCATTCCTTAAATGATTTCAGACCGTTAGAAGAAGTTCTATATAAAGTCTTGTCAGAAATTTTGCTAACCCTAATCTTGACAGAAGTCTGAATCGCCGCAAACTCTAGATCGGGAAAAAGCCGCACACGCCATCTTCATTCTTCTCTAAAGCTCTGTTCTCAATCCAACGATTCGACAGAAGGAATATTTGACAGACCACAAGATTCAAGATTCTCTATTCATTCACTTGATCGTGTCGAATCCAATGAAATTCAGATCGTGTTCTCTCAATACTTCTTCCTCAACTTCTTCACCAAGCATTCAGTTTTCAAGAAGGAAGAACTCCGTAGATTTCAGATCTGAAGTGAAGTTGTTTGTTATTGTTGTAAAACTTTATTTCAATTCTTGTAGGAGCCTTGTCTCCGAATTTGTAGGAATGCTTTTCTTTCAAGTGTAGATCCCGTTTTGGGGGATCGAGTTTGTACGAGTGTGTTAAATCTGAGTTTTAGGAGCGTTGCTCCAAGGTGTAGGATTGTTTAATCTGAGATATAGTGAAGTAGCCAAGGCTAGCTGTGGTTCTAGATTGGTGAGGTGGATATTGGACGTGCCCAAGATTGGGGAACCACTATAATTTCTTTGGTCGCCTGACTTGTGCTTGATTACTTTATGTGATATTCTCTCTCAATTTTTTATTCGTCAAAAGACGCAGATCTCACCTATTCACCCCCTCTAGGTGATTTAGGTAGACAATTAAATACTTTCAATTGGTATCAGAGGGAGTTCATTATCAAAAGGTTCACACCATGAATAGATCTACTTATAGTTATCGTAGAGATAATCAAGCATGGACAGATCCAAGGATTTCAGAAAGCTTCTGGTGTGCACCAAGACTAACTTTACTATATGGAAAGAAAGGATAAGATTCTTAATGGAAGCTGTTGATCCCGGTATCTTCATGACAGTGGAAGAATGCCCCTATGTTCCCATGATGGCATCCACTATTGATCCTACTAGAAATGTACCAAAGAAGCTGACGGATCTCGAAAAGATGAGAGTGCACTTGTCTCTTTGGACAAGAAAGATAAAAATATTATCGCAAGCGCAGTCGATGACTCAATGTTGCAGAACCTTATTCACTACCAATCTGCTAAGATAATGTATCATTCTTTTATTGTTCTGATGGAAGTTACCGAAGAAGTAAGGGATGATAGAAGATCCCTTCTAAATCAGAAGTATGAGGCTTTCATGCAAGGCCCCAAGGACACCATAGCTGATGTAATAGCCCAATTTTTTCAGCAGGCAAAATTTCGGGTGACACGGCCTGGGACACGGGCGTGTCCCAGGGCATGTCCTGCTCAGGTGTGGAGTCGTGCCGAGATCGACGAAAGTCGTTCGACGAAAAGTGTTTGGGTGGTCACGCCCTGGATCACAGGCGTGACAGAGGGCGTGTTCCGCTCGGGTTCGGCGTCAACTCGACGAAATGCTGTGTTCAACGAATTGAGGTCGACGATTTAGCAACGGCTTCATGGGCTGGCAAATCGTCGAACGGAAATCATTGAACGCTGGGGAAATCGTTGAACGTGCGGAATCGTAGAACGGAGATCATCGAATGCGGGCCCAATCGTCGAGCGCAGGGCCAATTCGACGATCGCTGCCCGATCGTCGAACGGATATCGTCGAACGCACGGAATCATCGAGTGGAAATCATCGAACGCGCTGTTTGACGATTGCTGGCGGGCTCGACGATCGCTGGTGAGCTCGACGATCGCTGCCTGATCGTCGAACGCAGATCGTCGAGTGCAGATCTGGGTCACGGGCATGACTTGGCTGACACGGGGCGTGTCCCGTGGCGGTGACCTATTTTGGGGATAAGTCAGGTTGAGCGCCGCTTTGAGGACACAGCCTGAGACACGGGCGTGTCACAGGGCGTGTCGGACGCGAAAATCAGTTTTCCCGATTTTTTATAGCCGTCCATTTTTCTCAGCCTGGATCCAAGGGTTGAGCTTCTTTCCTGCTTCCTTAAGGCCAAAAACAGAGAATGTATTCTCATTTTGTTTTTGACTTCATCTTTCTAAAAGGTTAGAGAGAGAAAGGGAAAGGAAGTCGGAGAAGAAGAAGAGGGGCTGTTCGGTGGTGAAGCTTGTGAGTGTCCAGCGGTGATCCAAGGCTATATTTGTGGAGGAAAAGCTCTTCCTCGCTAGCTAGGAACTTCATGACACAAAAGCGGTCGTCAAAGGTAACGACTTTTCTTCCTAGCCATGTGAAGGCTTCCTTTTTGGCATATATTTGTGATTCCACCCACCAAGAGGTGGCTGATTTTGGGAGTCTTTGGGTTGATTCATGGAATCCCCTTTGTTGGCATATAAATATGGAAATGGAGTACGGAATAGGCATGCTGTGTGAAGCCCATCTGGACAGGTTGGTATGGATTGGTGATGTTGCATACGAACCGGAGAAGACTCCATGATAAACGTGTAGTTAAGGAGTCAATGGGTTATGCCTGTGAAGGGTAGTAGCAGGAAGTACTGGAGTTGTAGTCCAGGAAAATATCCGTGTTATGCTTGTGCTATTGGGTCGTACCTGTGAATGAGTAACAGGAAGTACTGGTATGACCAGGAAAGGCCCTTTGTGATGCTTGATGTCGTAGGTGGTACCTGTGAAGAGAGTAGCAGGAAGTACTGGTGTGCCCAGGAAAGACCCCTGACATTTGTGATATTGCGGTGTCGTACCTGTGAACGAGTAACATAAAGTACTGGTGTGCCCTAGAAAGACCCGCTGATGTCGTAAGATGAATGGGTGTAATAAATACTCAGGCTTGAATGTCAAGAATAGGATTGGTGAGACCGACCTGCACCTTTGATTAAGCCGTGAGTACGCCATACTCGGAGAAGGCAAGGCGATTTGAGCAACGGGGGGTGGAGGATCAGACCTGCGTTATGTCCATCCGACGTGGACCAGAAGGTGCGGTCTGTTGGAGCGTATAACGAGAGTCTTAGGCCTGCGTGCCATGACACAATGGGGGGCTACGGGCCATCCCGGTGTTTTAAGACTAGAACTCCGGCTGTACGCCATGGAGTAAATGCTCAAGAGAGTTGTCGTTGGGTTGTGGCCCTGATACGGTGGTGGGAAACTGGTTCGCTGGTACACCAAGAATGTGCCCTGAGTGCACGGATCGTCAGTCCGAGTGACTTACGATTGTGATGGCATGTGTGTGCGTGGGAGTACATTTGTATGAATTATATACATGCTTGTGAATGCTATGCCTGCAGGGAAGAATACCGCTGCCCCAGAAAAAGGGGTAGGGTCGTTATAATTTGGTCAGCTGAACGCTGACCGTTGATTTTGTTTGCCACCGTTGGGTGGATTGTCCCTCTACAGGTGCTGGAGAGCCAAGCGGGACGCATAAAAGTTGATGTCCCTGCTACTGTTACTGCTGCTAGCCCTCAAAGGCTATTTGGAATGAATGTTGTGTTTCTTTTATTGTGGCCGGCCTACGCGTCAATGTTTAAGCCACTGTTTGAAAGCCAAGTAAGGCCATAAGACCAACTTTTGTGTTGTTGTAAGACATTCATATTATATATACAATGTGGAGTTGTTTTATATGTTGGACATTCAAGTGTGGAGTTCAAGTGTTAGTATAGGCTTCCGCTAGAATGCAATGTGTTTAGGTGCGCTGCGCTACTCTGGTATCATCTCGTAACTTTTCTGCCTGTTTTGTGATATATGCTGTGGGGCCCCGGCCGGACCTTCTAGTATATACCATATGAACAGATGGGGTTGTTACATTTTTGGTATCAGCTATCTCGGTCTTTTCCTCTCGAAGTCGTGGTCGCCTTCATTTGTGGTGTGGCGCGCACATGTCTATGCAAACCAAGTTATACGATTGAACTACTGAATGTCCATGATAGGAATGCAAATTTATGTGTTTGAGGAACCTGCATGTTCCTATTTTGTCTTGTTTGCTTGTGTAAGGCCGCTAATGTGTGTGTCTTGTCCACCTTTAGGTGACACGGAGTGGAGCTAGGCAGTCAGAGCCCCAGCATTCTAATGAAAGTACGGCACCAGCCGCAGTGCCTACACCTTCACCGTCTGTGAAACATGTGAGTTTAGTTGTTGAGGCTTTGTTTGCCATGATCCAAGGACAACCACTTAGGCAGGAACAACCGGCTGTGAGGCCAGAACAGGTCGAGGCAAGGCCTGAACCTGTAGTGGATGTGGCTCCTCGAGCGGCTGAGAAGCAGTTGACGCGGTTTATGAGTTTCCATCCGCCTACGTTTTCGGGAGCGTGATCTCCTACGCAGGCTGAGGATTGGCTATCGCGCGTCAAGCGAATCATGATGGCGATTGGATCGGAGGAGCATCAGAAAGTCACTTTAGCTACCTTCCTGCTTGAAGGAGAAGATAGATTGTGGTGGGACGAGATGTAGCTACATCACTTGGCGGGTCGTCCCTTAACACAAGTATCCATGGAAGAATTCTCCCGACTCTTCCTAGCGAAGTAACTTCCTGTGGATCAACAGATAGCCATGGAGAATGAATTCCAAAGGCTAATGCAAGGTGATGGCAGTGTTGATGCGTACCTGCATGAGTTTACATGCTTGGGGCGGTATGAGGGTTTTATTTTTGCTGATGAGCAGAGGAAGACAAATAGGTTCTATGAAGGACTACGGGACGAGCTGAGGTTCCTGGTTTCTAGTTCTGTATGTAACACTCCGAAGTCAATTGGGTACAATTTGGTTCACTTTGGGTTCAGGCATGGGTGACACGGCCTGGGACACGAGTGTGTCCCAGGGCATGTCATGCCTGGGTTGTGTTAGGATGTGAGGTCGACGAATTTTGCTCGACGATCGTCGAGTGTCGAGTGTCGAGTGAGGACACGGCCTGTGACACGGGCGTGTCACAGGGTGTGTCAATGTGGTCGACGAACTCAGCTCGACGTTTTGAGCTAGGGTGTGTTTGTGGGACACGGGTGTGTCCAGGTGCACACGGCCTGGAACACGGGCGTGTCCCAGGGCCGTGTGAGTCTCGGGTGCTTTTGCAGTTGTGCAGCCTGATGAACACGGCCTCAGACACGGGCATGTCTGAGGGCGTGTCGGGGACACGGCCCGTGACACGGGCGTGTCACACGACCGTGTATTGGCTGGGCTGAGTCGGTTGCCTGCAAGCGGACCCGTCCTGTGACACGGGCATGTCATAGGGCGTGTCAGGCCGTGTTCAAGTTTTTCTGGCCAAATCTGAGCCGTTTGTTTCCCTTTTCCTGGATCCAGTGGATGGGCTATGTCCAGGTGTTGAGAAGGCCGGAAAAAAAGGATATAACCCTTTCTTTTCATCATCTTCTTCTTCATCTTATTCCAGGACAGAGAGGAAGAAAGGCCTAAGGAAAGAGGGAAGGGAGGAGACTAGCAGCTGCTGGAGGAGCTGTGGAGTGCGGAGCGAAGATCCGAGAGCGGATTCGTGAAGGCTAAGCCGAGGCGGTGACTTCCATCCGGCTACTTCATGGCACCGAAGCGATCTTCAAGGGTAACGATCTCCTTCTTGGACATCAAAGTCCTTTATTTATGCATGTGCTTGGAATCCTCCACCAAGAGGTGGACCGTGGAAGTGATTCCTTTGTTGAGTCTGCATCTAGAGCTGGAAATATGGATTACAGCATAGGCATGTTGTGTGAAGCCCATCTGGACCGGTAGTCTGGATTGGTGATGTTCATGGGTAAACCGGAGAAGACTCCGTGGATTTGATGATATGCAAATAGATTTCTGTTGTGATGAATGTATGGATGTGATGATGAATGTGAGGAGGCTTTGGTGAAGCTCCGGGTTATGTTGTGATCAATTGGTAGTATGCTTGGGGAGCTCGAGATAAACTCAGCATGTTACACCACTAGGGTGGGTTGATCTAGTTAGGTAGGGATCGATTGGTGGCAACGCCCGGGGAGCCGAGTTAAACCCAGCTTGCTGCACCACATGGGTGGGTCGATCGGACTAGGAGGGGGGTTGATGGGTGGTAATGCCTGGGGAGATTGGATAAACCCAGCTTGCTACACCACATGGTGTGGGTCGATCTACTCTGGTTGTTGGATACTGTGAGGTTGTACCTCTGATTGGTTTGGGCGGGATGTCGCCAGCTTGCGAGACTGGTGGACTAGGTCTGGTCAACCAACAAGTTAAAACCTCTGATCGGCGGTGTACGACTGGTGGATTCCAGTATGCCAAGAAGGTGCATGCCCTTGAAGGCCATGCAAAGAATTGTGTTTGGATTTCATGTGTGGCCGGCCTGCATGCCGATGTACGAAACTATTGATGTGTAAAAGAGAAACCTATAAGGCCATAAGGACAGAGTGTGTGATTTATATACATTCCTGGTGTTGGTATATATAAATGTGGCATTTATGTATTGGTGGACATTCTGGTTTGAGTTCATGCTAACGTAAAAAAATGCCGCACTACAATGAATGAGTTAAGGATACAAATAGATTTTGATTTCCACAAGTAATTCGTTCGCTTGTCTGTGATATATGGCGTGGGGCCCCGGCCGGACCCACCGTTATATGCCATGTGATGGGTGGGGGGCGTTACAAAGTGGTATCAGAGGCAGTTTAGATTGTTTGGGAGGAGAGAATATAATGGAACTCATTAATGTCCACTAGGAATGTATATCATGCACATGATGTGCGTGAGTGTGTAGTCAATGTAGCAGTACCGTTATGATATGAAGGATTAATGGTGTTCTGTACATTGCTAGGTGGTGAGGAGTGGAGCGGGGCCGTCTGAGCCCCAGCGGTCTGATGAGAGTGCAACACCCGTTGAAGCGCCTACGCCTCCCTCGGTAGAGTCTATACGGGTGGTGACGGAGACAGTGCTTGCAGTATTACAAGCACAACCGGCTGGACATGCAAGGCCTGGTGCAAGGCAAGAGCATGCTGCAGTGGTGGTGGAGGCGCAAGCAAGTGACAAGTCATTGACACGTTTTATGCACTTTTATCCACCTACGTTTGGTGGAGCGCTTTCCCTAACGCAGGCAAAAGATTGGTTGGCAAGAGTAAAAAGGATCTTAACGGCAATCAGGATGGTAGAGGAGCAGAAAGTAACATTGGCCACTTTTTTGTTGGAAGGAGATGCAAGATTATGGTGGGATGAGATGGAAGTGCATCACTTGGCAGGTCGCGGTTTAACGGAGGTTTCAATGGATGAATTCTCCCGAATATTTTTAGCCAAGTATGTGCCAGTGTCGCAGCGGATTGCGATGGAAAATTAGTTCTTACGTCTGGTGCAGGGTGAGCGAGATATTGATACCTGCCTGCATGAGTTTACGAGATTGGGGAGATATGCGGGATCTACCTTCGCGGAGGAAGCTCGAAAGACAAATCAGTTTTATGAAGGACTGTGGGATGAATTGAGGTTGGCACTTTCGAGTTCGGTGAGCCAAGGCTTCAAAGCGTTGGTAGACACAGCCCGTGCCTTGGAGAAGGATATGAAGCGAGTACAAGAAAATAAGAGACTAGCAGCGGAAAAGCCAGAGTTTAAAGTGCCGTAATCGGATCAATCAGAGTTTAGAAGACGAGAGAAAAAGAGATTTAGGCCTGCAGAATCAGCTCCGTCGACTGTTTCTTCGGGGGCGACTTATGGGCCAGGACGTGTTGATACACGTATATGCTATAAATGTGGGCAGCAAGGACACATAGCAAAATTCTGTTGGAATGTCCCTCCAGGGAGTGAGAAAAAGACAGGTACGTCATATGAAGAAAATGGTAAAGCAGTGGCCGAGTCATCTGCACCCCGGACGCAACCTCGAATGCATGCTATGGAAGTGCAAGAGCCGCAAAGCTCAGTTGGTGAAATTCAGCCTCGGGTGTTTAATTTGTCTCTTAATCGCGAACTACAAAATAGGGAGGCTGAGCGGAAGTGAATCGTGACTTGACTCCCTTGGATGCTATGACTGAATAGTAACTTAATAGATCGTCCATTGTTGTGTATGCAAATTATGCTTATATATAGGTGTGATGAATACAAATTGTTGTACATATCTATCAACGTTTGGTGCACTAGATTAATCATGATGTCTTGTTCTGATGTATTTTGTCGCTGAATGTGCACACGTGGAAGTTAGGGATGTATGTTTGTGCTGTATGTTTGGTAGTATGTGCGATGGCTTGGTATGCGACAAGCCGTAACTTCAAATGCGGGGCGGAACGGTGCAGAATCCATTATTATGTGGCTGATTGGCTGATTGGAGTGAGTCAAATTTCGAGGATGAAATTCTTTGAAGGAGGGGAGGATTGTAACACCCCGAAGTTAATTGGGTCAATTTGGGTTCAGGCATGGGTGACACGGCCTGGGACACGGGCGTGTCCCAGGGCGTGTCATGCCTGGGTTGTGTCAGGACGTGAGGTCGACGAATTTTGCTCGACGATCGTCGAGTGTCGAGTGTCGAGTGAGGATACAGCCTGTGATACGGGCGTGTCACAGGGCGTGTCAATGTGGTCGACGAACTCAGCTCGACGTTTTGAGCCAGGGCGTGTTTGCGGTACACGGGTGTGTCCAGGTGCACACGGCCTGGAACACAGGCGTGTCCCAGGGCCGTGTGAGTCTCGAACGCTTTTGCGGTTGTGCAGCCTGATGAACATGGCCTCAGACACGGGCATGTCTGAGGGCGTGTTGGGGACACGGCCCGTGACACGGGCGTGTCACACAGCCGTATATTTGCTGGGCTGAGTCGGTTGCCTGCCGCTTAAGTGGACACGGCCTGTGATACGGGCGTGTCACAGGGCATGTCAGGCCGTGTTCAAGTTTTTCTGGCCAACTCTGAGCCGTTTGTTTCCCTTTTCCTGGATCCAGTGGATGGGATCGGTCTAGGTGTTGAGAAGGCCGGAAAAAAGGATGTAACAATTTCTTTTCATCATGTTCTTCTTCATCTTATTCCAAGAGAGAGCGGAAAAAAGGCCTAAGGAAAGAGGGAATGGAGGAGACTACCAGCTGCTGGAGGAGCTGCGGAGTGCGGAGCGAAGATCCGAGAGCGGATTCGTGAAGGCTAAGCCGAGGCGGTGACTTCCATCCGGCTACTTCATGGCACCTAAGCGATCTTCAAGGGTAACGATCTCCTTCTTAGACATCGAAGTCCTTTCTTTATGCATGTCCTTGAAATCCTCCACCAAGAGGTGGATCGCGGAAGTGATTCCTTTGCTGAGTCTGCATCTAGTGCCGAAAATATAGATTACGACATAGGCATGCTGTGTGAAGCCCATCTGGACCGGCAATCTGGATTGGTGATGTTCATGGGTAAACCAGAGAAGACTCTGTGGATTTGATGATATGCAAATAGATTTCTGTTGTGATGAATGTATGGATCTGATGATGAATGTGAGGAGGCTTTGTTGAAGCTCCTGGTTATGTTGTGATCAATTGGTTGCACGCCTGGGGAGCTCGAGATAAACCCGACCTGTTACACCACTAGGGTGGATTGATCTAGTTAGGTAGGGATCGATTGGTGGCAACGCCTGGGGAGCCGAGTTAAACTCGGCTTGCAGCACCACATGGGTGGGTCGATCGGACTAGGAGGGGGTTCAATGGGTGGTAATGCCTGGGGAGCTTGGATAAACCCGGCTTGCTACACCACATGGTGTGGGTCGATCTACTCTGGTTGTTGGATGCTGTGAGGTTGTACCTCTGATTGGTTTGGGCGGGATGTCGCCAACTTGTGAGACTGGTGGACTAGGTCCGGTCAACCAACAAGTTAAAACCTCTGATCGGCTGTGTACGACTGGTGGATTCCGGTACGCCAAGAAGGTGCCCTGAGTGCACGGAGCGTCTGGTGGATTCCAGCGTTTGTGATGTAATGTGTTTGCTAACGGGATAAAGAAAATGGTATACATATGCTTGATGATCCTTGATGATGATGACACTATATACAGGGAAGGAACCACTACCCCGGGTAGGGGGTAGGGTCGTTATAATGGGTCAGCCAAATGCTGACCGTTACTTTGTTTTCTGTGTTGGCTTGGGTGGCAAAATGCAGGTGGAGTGAACAAGTGGAATGGCTGGCTTGCTGCTCTCGGCCCTTGAAGTCCATGCGAAGAATTGTGTTTGAATTTCATGTGTGGCCGGCCTGCGTACCGATGTACGAAACTATTGATGTGTAAAAGAGAAACCTGTAAGGCCATAAGGCCAGAGTGTGTGAGTTGTATACATTCCTGGTGTTGGTATATATAAATGTGGCATTTATGTATTGGTGGACATTCTGGTTTGAGTTCATGCTAACGTAAAAAACTGCTGCGCTGGAATGAATGAGTTAAGATACGAATAGATTTTGATTTCCACAAGTAATTCCTTCGCTTGTCTGTGATATATGGCGCGGGGCCCTGGCCGGACCCATCGTTATATGCCATATGATGGGTGGGGGGTGTTATACTGTGAACCAAGGCTTCCAGGCATTGGTCGACACTGCGAGCGCGCTGGAAAAAGATATGAAGAGGGTGCAGGGGAAGAGGGCTTTGGCTGTGATGCAACTGGAGTGGAAGGTGCCCCGACCTGGGAAACCATTTTATAAGAAGAAATGGGGAAAGAAGTCCAAGACAAGTGGACAAGCTCCTTCATCAGTTGCATCGGGAGCAACGTCGGGGGCTACCTCAAGGCCGAATACTCGTACATGCTTCAATTGTGGCCGGGTGGGGCATATAGCTCGAGAGTGTTGGGTGCCACCAAAGAATGAAAAGAAGGCAGGAGCGTCGTATGCGGAGAAGGGCAAGGCAGTAGTGGACTCCTCTGCCTCGCAAGCGCAGCCCCGGGTCTACAATCTTGGCCTGCAGGAGGCCATCAAACAGAGTGACGTCGTCACAGGTATGAGTTTAGTTTGGCATATTATATTGCTTGTATGCTTTGCTTAGTGCATATGTGTTTGCAGTTTGTGTGTGTGACATGATTGGCACAGGCTTTGTGATGATTCAGGACATGCTGGCGCGAGCACTGTTTGATACGGGTGCATCACATTCTTTTCTGTCTAGCGAGTTAATAGCCCGGCTTGGGATACCTAGTCGTGCAAAGACAGATAGCGTTAGAGTGGTGTTGCCGAATGGCTATTGGATGCTTGCGGATCAAGCTTGCGATGTGGCGGTCCAAATCGGAAGTCGGGAATTCAGTTTGACTGCATCTGTATTGTCGATATCAGAATTCGATGTGATATTTGGTATGGATTAGCTTGCGGAGCAGCATGCCATGATTGATTTCCAGTCCAAAGAGATCACGTTGGGCCAGAATACCAAACAAGAGACAAAGTTCGCGGGTATACGAGGAGTGGGCGGGACGTTGCTGTCTGCACTCCAAGTAGTCAAGGCTGTTCAGAAGGGTATGGAGTGTTACTTCGCACTGATTCAGGATGTTGAGCCTAAGGCCAATGTGTGCGAGGTTCCAATTGTGTCGGAATTTACAGATGTGTTTCCCACGGATCTCCCTGGGCTACCACCCCAGCGGGAGATTGACTTCACGATCGAGTTGGTGCCAGGTGCGAAACCTGTGGCCCGCTCGCCATATCGCGTCTCGCCAAAGGAGATGGCTGAGTTGAATGTCCAACTACAAGAATTGCTGGAGCAAGGTTATATACGCCCAAGCATGTCACCTTGGAGCGCGCCTGTGCTGTTTGTAAAGAAGAAAGATGGTGGGTTGCGGTTATGTATTGACTACCGTGAACTGAATAAGATGACCGAGAAGAATAAATATCCGATACCCCGGATTGATGAGTTGTTCGATCAACTGGTGGGCTCGACCGTCTATTCAAAGTTGGACTTGAAGTCTGGTTATTACTAGTTGAGAATTCGGGAAAGTGACATTCCCAAAACTGCATTTGGAATGTGTTATGGGCACTATGAGTTCACAGTCATGCCATTTGCACTATGGAATGCGCCTTCGGTGTTTATGGATTTGATGCACCGCACGTTCCGAGAGTACCTGGATCTGTTTGTGATCGTGTTCATTGATGACATCCTGGTGTACTCGAAGTCGAACGCTGAACATGCGACTCATTTGCGGTTGGTGTTGAATACATTAAGGCAAAATCAGCTCTATGCCAAGTTCTCGAAGTGCGAGTTTTGGTTATCGTCGGTGGCTTTCTTAGGCCATGTGGTGAGTGGAGCGGGCATTGCAGTGGATCCAGCAAAGATAAGGGCCGTACAAGAGTGGCCGGTGTTGCCTTCAGTGGCCGAGGTCAGGAGCTTCCTTGGACTTGCGGGCTACTATCGAAGATTTGTTGAGAATTTCTCGCGGATCACTTTACCGCTAACCATGCTGACGAGAAAAGATCAGAAGTTCGTTTGGACGCCAGAGTGCGCACGAGCTTTTGAAGAGCTGAAGGTTCGGTTGACCACGGCGCCCGTGTTGTCTTCGCCAAGTGGGACCGTTGGATTTGTTATTTATAGTGATGCCTCGGGGAGCGGCTTAGGCTGCGTTCTTCTGCAGAATGGAAAGGTAATTGCTTATGGCTCGCGCCAGCTGAAGGTGCACGAACGAAATTATCCCGTCTATGACTTGGAATTAGCGGCGGTGATTTTTGCACTAAAGTTGTGGCGACACTATCTTTATGGAGTGAAGGTGGAGATCTATACAGATCACAAAAGCTTAAAGTACCTATTGGAGCAGAAGGACTTGAACATGCGGCAAAGAAGGTGGTTGGAGTTCCTTGGGGACTACACCTTTGAGATTCACTATACGCCCGGAAAGGGCAATGTAGTCGCGGATGCCTTGAGTCGGCGGACTCCGACAAGAGCAGCTTGGTTGCAAAGGCATGATGAACGTCTCATCCGGGAGTTAGATGTAGGATCTTGTGGCGGCCTTAGAGGGGGGGGGGGTGAATAAGGGCTCTTTAATTTTTTTTTTACTTTTTTATAAAATATGAAACTAGCTACTATGTTTGAGACAGATCAATGAAATGAAAAACAAGATTATACTTCTCCAAAATATATATGTAAAATGATTCCAATAAAGCTTGAAATCAAGGCTTACAACGATAATAGTTTTTAGATTTTTCACTGATCCTTCTCCCAAGAACCGGTAGGCTATAGTCAATATCTCCCTAGATATGCCTACTAGCCTCCCCCTAAATCAAACCTATGATCTAGTTGCTGCACAACACGCGGCGATTTACTCCTAAGCCACACACGGACCTAGACACCACACACAATGTGGTGATTTGCCCCTAAGCCACACACGGACTTAGACACCACACACAAGGTGGTGATTTTCCCTTCCCAATTACAAAGATAAAGAATGAAAATGAAAATACAATAGTAAAACTTAAAAACTCCCTCAAAATCACGAGCTCTGAAGATGATGGTGGACCAACGAGAAGATATCCAATCTTGAACACACGGTCGTATCTCCTTCGCTCTTGAGATTTCAACGGACCAAGGGAGTTCGTCTGGAAATGGAGATGAAGGCTCTAAAAATTCTCTGGGAAAACAAAGCTCTGCACGATCCAACCCTTCCCTGAAATTTTTTGCCGTATATATCACTTCATGCTATCGCCGGCATTAGCGTTAACGCCCCGCGATAGTGATAACTCTCCATTGCTTGACACGTGGCACACGTCGCGCTGATTTTCAGATCTGAGCGGAGAACGTGACGATCGTGGGATATCGCTCGACGACATCGGTATCGCCCCGCGATATCGCTGATCGTGACTGACTTCGTGCGCGACAACGTGCGGATTAAGACTGACGTCAGCAGGAACTGATTATGCTATTGCCCGCGGTAGCGTTCTCGCCCGTGATAGCGCGTTTTTCCTTTTCATCAATGCCATGCTCAGCCTTTCTTTTGTACATAAAAATGTTGTTATCCCTGCACATTTAAAACACATACCAAGATCAAATACATCCGGGATTTGTTATTCTCAAACTAAGAAGCGTGGAATGCATGCTCCAACAATCTCCCCCTTTTGATAATAACAAATCCACTAAGAAAGAAATTGCGTGAGATCAGGAGAATGTGAAACAACTCAAATAATCAATATGAATCAAAGTGCAGAATTAGTTATAATAAACTCCTCATTTAATAAATACTAGTTGCTCCCCCTATATTGTCCCCCTATTCAAAAGAAGAAATAGTTACTCCCCCTAAATGTACTAATGAATTTATTTCGTACTTTATTTCGTACTGAATCTCCCCCTTTTGGTATTAGCAAAAGACGGTGGAAAAAAACGAGGTGGAAAGGCGGAAGCTGAAAGAAGCTGAGTGAGTATAAATAGAATGGAGAAATACGAGGAGTATGATATAGACAGGAAAAATCATGGAATAGTGTTACCTTAAGATTTGGAAGTTTATCAAAAAAAAGGTAGGCTATGGAAAAATTAATTTAAGAGTTGAATTGAAACATTGAAAAATTGTCAGGTGAAGATATCGAAAACATGAAAATTGATGAAATGGAAGAGAAGAACTATTACCGGTCCAATTCTCATGAGAAGAAATTTTATAAATGATAATGATGTGTACATGTGAAGAGTGATTTAGTATACATATTCCTTAAGAAATAATGTTACAGGAAGGTTTGCAAGATATGGATACAAGAAGCTAACATCTTTTCATAGAGAACGTCATGTCATAAAGATTTTTGCAAAAAGAATGGCCAAGTTTGTTTGCACAAGACACTTTACAATCCTTTTCAAGGTGCTCAACCTCACAATGCTCATGAAGACTTATCAGGAGGGTGAGTAGTGCTTGATTGGAGTATCCTAGTCATGTGTAATTGTTTTTTTTGTAATTGTTTTGCATTCATTTTTTTAAAGAAACTTTGACGTAGGACTCCGAATTCACTTGTATTGTAAACCAAATTTTTTTTTAAATGGCCATCAGTTTTGAAAATCAATTTGAATGAGCCATAAATGAAAATGTTAGCGATGTATTCGAATCTTTGAAACAAACCAATAGCAAGTAAGAAGAAACTTAAGGATGTGTAAATATCAGCTCGTGTCAGTGTGAGCACATTATCAAGCATAAAATGTTACTCATACTTAGAGGCATGCGGAAACAAGTCTATTCAAGTTCCAATCATCAATGATACAGGTATATATCAAGAGCACGACAAGTTAAAAACAATGTTCAAACAACTGATAAACTAATAATCACACAGGTACTAGGTATTGTATTCTGATAAGCATCCAAAACTTTACGATAATACTAGAAACATGTTTAAAAAATGGCAGAATTTTTGGAAAGTGTGGCTGGAAAAAAAAACACTATCGCCCGCGGTAGCGCTAACGTGCGGCGATAGCGGTTTTTGATATTAAAGGCGAAAAACCGAAGGGGGCTGACTCATTTCCTGCTTTGACCGACCCTGGGCTGTTTGGCAACGTCTTCTTCAGCGGAAACCCTCAAAACTCCAAAAGGTAAGGTTTAGATCCCTCTTTATGGTGGTGTTTTACTTTTAAAAAAATATAGATATGCACTCTAGAGTATGAAAGGAGATAGATCTAAGAAAAAAATTTGATTTTGGTCATAGATTTTGTTAAGAAAAAAATTTTTGAAGAACATATCATTTTGATGCAAAATCCTTACAAACAACGAGTTATAGGTTGTAGATCTTTGAGATGTATGGAAGTTTAGTAATTTTTCTGAACCTACGAGAGGAAATCTACCAGATATTTCAAAAAAAGAGAAGTTTTTCTACTATCGCCCGGCGTTAGCACTGTCGCCGGCGACAGAGAAAAAAACTTGGAAAATTAATTTTTGAGTTAACACGATGTTTTCATTATGGTTTCAGGAAATGGCATCATCATCCCATGTAAGAAAGAGTACCAGCCGCAATCCTCATGCATCATATCAAACATACCCGGGAATTGAGATTGCGTCAGTTGGTATCGCTAAAATTTTGTATGAATCACTGCCACCACATATCTATGAACTACTTGTGGAGTCAGGTATAATGTCTCTCATTGTACCGAACACTTTTAGCTCCATCTTCGTAAGGGATTTTTATAATAATTTGGAAGACCCTAAATATACGGGGTTGAATGGAGGAGTAAGGTCTCGAATCCAAGGAGCTGAAATAGATATTACTCATGCTGATTTAAGACGAGAATATAGTCTTGCCACTTGTGAGGAACATTTTATTGATATAGTGGAGAATTACCGTAAGGATCGTGATTGGAGTATATTGAACCAAGTCCTTCATGGAAAGGAAAATAGGAGTTTGATTCAAGACGTCTCATCACTCTCTCGCGATGCATTTGTGATTCAAGACATATTAAGAAACACGGTTATGTTGAAGTCCGGTGACACAAGGAAGATCACGGCTCAATTGAGCTTAGTGACGTATTATGTATTAGAGAGAGTCAAGTTTGACGTGGCGGATTTTGTGTTATCCATCATACGATATACATATAAAATGAAGCATCCCCTTAGGAGGAAACTGAATA
Organism: Platanthera guangdongensis; assembly: GCA_039583875.1. Lineage (NCBI taxonomy): Eukaryota > Viridiplantae > Streptophyta > Magnoliopsida > Asparagales > Orchidaceae > Platanthera > Platanthera guangdongensis. The sequence goes on along the minus strand of CM077162.1, from coordinate 74,964,058 downwards.
CACTTCCTTTAGGAAGTGTTATTCAAAGGATCGTATATCAAAAATATGATTGGATAGATCAGGAGTTCTACATTGATGATTGTATCCCGGCGATACATACCGTAGAACCAGCTAGAGGTCCATCTCCTAGGGCTGCCTCGTCATCAAGACAACCACTCCAAAGAGGAGGTTCTTTGCGTGAATCGATTGAGGATCTAAGAGAGACTGTGGAGGAGATGAAAGAGGAACAAAGGCGTAGTCATTCCGGTTTTCGCAAATTCATGAAATTTCTGGTAAAGGGGCTGAAACTAAAGCCAACTCCGGAAGAAGAACGAGAATGGGGGAGTCCAGTCGAGGATCCTCCACGACATTCGATAAGGCGGACGCGAAGGCCTAGAGAACCAACTCCGACTTCCAGTGAAGATGTGAATGTGTCTGCTGAAAGAGAACATGGATGAATGACTTTTTATGATCAGTGATGTAATATTTTGTGGTTTACTGAATCTGGGATATCGCCGGCGATAGTGCTGTCGCCGGGCGATAGTGAAGACTCTATTAATTTGTGGTTCTGTTGTTTGTACTCTCTTTTTCAGTGTTATCCTATGTGCTGCCCAGTTTTATGTTATGTTTTCTGTTATGTTTATGTGTTGGCCAGTTCTTAAATTTTATTTATAATTCTAAGATTCCAAGTTCTAGTCTTAACCTTGAAAAGCGTGAATCATTAAGTGGTTTTGTGAAAATATCTGCTATTTGAGAATCGGTTCCAATAAAATTTATTTTAATATGTCCTTTCTTTATGTGATCCCTAATAAAATGATGACGAACATCTATGTGTTTGGATCTAGAATGTAATAAGGGATTGTTCGTTAAATCGATAACACTTTTGCTATCACATTTTAATTCAACATTATTTTGGTATACGCCAAAATCTTCTAGTGTTTGTGTCATCCAAAGTGCTTGAGCACAACAACTACCAAGTGCAATATATTCGGCCTCAGTAGTGGAGAGGGCAACAGAATTCTGTTTCCTACTCGACCAAGAAATAAGTGTTGGGCCGATAAAGTGACAAGTGCCACTTGTGCTCTTTCGATCTAATGAACACCCCGCATAATCAGAATCAGAATATCCATGTAAAATAAATGAGTCATTATGAGGATACCATAAGCCTAGTTTAGATGTTCCTATAAGGTATCTAAAAATACGTTTCACCGCTTTTAAATGTGATTCTTTTGGATTAGCTTGAAACCTAGCACATAAACAAACGACAAACATAATATCGGGTCTAGAAGAAGTTAAATATAATAAATATCTAATCATACTTCTATAAAGGGTTTGGTCAATTGAAATACCACTTTCATTTTTCCCAATTTCAATGAAGCGCTCATAGGAGTATTTGCATGTTTAAGGTTGTCAAATCCAAATCTTTTTAACATATCATGAATATACTTGGATTGACAAATAAAAATACCATCATGTTTTTGCGTAATTTGAAAACCTAAAAAATATGAAAGTTCTCCTACCATGCTCATTTCAAATTCATTTTTCATAATTTGAACTACTTCATTGCATAACTCTTCATTAGTGGCTCCAAAAATTATATCATCAACATAAATTTGCAAAATAACTAAATCATGATCAATTTGCTTAATGAAGAGTGTAGAATCGGCACTTCCCATTTTATAATCGTGCTTTAATAAGTATTGAGTTAAACGATCATACCAAGCACGAGGCGCTTGTTTTAACCCATAAAGTGCTTTATCTAATTTATAAACATAATTTGGATATTTTTCATTAATAAAGCCAGGGGGTTGTTCTACATAAACCTCTTCTTTTATATACCCATTTAAAAATGCAGTTTTGACATCCATTTGATATAATTTAAATCTTTTAAAGCAAGCAAATGCAAGAAATATCCTAACCGCTTCTAGTCTAGCAACGGGTGCAAAAGTTTCATCATAGTCTACCCCTTCAATTTGTGCATAACCTTTTGCAACTAATCTGGCTTTATTTCTAACAATTCTAGAATCACTATCCAATTTATTTTTAAAAATCCACTTTACTCCAACTACAGGATGATTTTTGGGTCGTTCTACAAGATTCCAAACCTTATTACGTTCAAATTGATTAAGTTCTTCATTCATAGCTAAAAACCAAAATTCATCATTTAAAGCGGTGGAAACATCTTTTGGTTCTATTTCAGAGACAAAGCAAAGGTTTGAAAATAAAACATGTAAAGAAGAACGAGTACTTACCCCTTTTTGTGGATCTCCAATAATAAGCTCCTTCGGATGATCCTTTGAAAATATCAATTCCCTTGGAGGGACATGTTGTTCTCTTTCTTCTTCTTCTTTTCCTTCTTCATTCCTTTCATGTTCTTCATCATCATTTTCCATCAAAGGAAGGGGTGTATCTTCTTTTCCTGTAGTTTTCTTATCTACACATGGAACAAACTTATCAAACCTAACATGAATAGATTCTTCAACTATTTTCGTTCGTTTATTAAAAATTCTATAAGCTTTACTAGTTGAAGAATACCCAATGAAAACTCCTTCATCACATTTTTCATCAAATTTTCCTAAGGAATCTTTAGAATTTAAAATAAAACATTTACAACCAAAAAATTTAAAATAAGAAATATTTGGTTTTTTATTAAAAATTAATTCATAAGGAGTTACTTTTAAAATAGGGCGAAGCATTACTCTATTAATTACATAACATGCAGTACTCACCGCTTCAGCCCAAAAAGATTTTGGTAAAGAAAATTCAGATAACATCGTACGGGCTAGCTCTTGAAGAGTCCTATTTTTCCTCTTCACTACACCATTTTGCTGTGGTGTGCGTGGAGCGGAAAATTCATGTTTAATTCCTAACTCCGTACAAAAAGAAATAAACTTTTCATTTTCAAATTCCCCTCCATGATCCGAACGTATGCGTTTAATTTTTAACTCAAATTCATTTTGAATATGCAAACATAATTTAGAAAATTCTGAAAACGCATCGGATTTGAAGGTTAGAAACAAAGTCCAACAAAAACGTGAATAATCATCAATCAATACAAATGTATACTTTCTACCTCCTAAGCTAGAAATAGTAATTGGCCTAAATAAATCCATATGAATTAATTGGAGTGGCCTAGTTGTAGAAATAATATTTGTACTTTTAAAAGATGATTTTGTAAATTTTCCTTTTTGACAAGGCTCACATAATGAAGGTAAATTCCCATCTAGCAATGATAAACCTTTGATTAATTTATCTTTTGAAAGTTTTTTAATTAACTTTGCACTAGCATGTCCAAGTCGCCTATGCCATAATTCTAACTCATCATTTTTTGATAAAAAACATTTTAAAGTAGAATTTGAAAAATCATAAAATTTAATCATATATACGTTATGACATCTAGGGGCGGTAAAAACAATTTCATTTGTTTTGGAATCAATAATTTTGCATAAATTTGTAGAAGATTCAAACAAAACATTTAAACCCTTATCACATAGTTGGCTAATAGAAATCAAATTATGTTTTAAACCTTCTACTAACAAAACATTTGAAATTGAAAAACTTTCGTTACCCACAACACCGATGCCGATGATTTTTCCTTTTCCATTATCTCCAAATGTAACGACTCCTCCTTTCTTCATCTCCAGGCTAAGAAACTTCTCTTTATTGCACGTCATGTGCTTTGAACAACCTGAGTCCAAGTACCACACGTCTTCTTTATCCTTAGCCTGCCAACACACCTAGAAAGAGGATGTGAGTAAAAATCTGACTACCCAAGTGGTTCCACCCATAGTATAGGTAGAGGCCTTAGGCATCCAGATTTGCTTAATTTTACTTTTTCCTTTCTTCCAGCACGAGTCCGTGGTGTGACCAAATCTATTGCATTTGGCACATGTAATGTAACAAGAAGAATATAACTTCTCTGGACTTTTACTGTGAGAAAAGGTAGTATCAGTTAATTTATTATTGTCATAATTTTAAAAATTTGATTTTCTGGATTTCTCGCTATCGCCGGCGGTAGTACCTATCGTCAGGCGATAGTTTCCAATCGTGTATCAGAGTCCAAATCTTCCAGATCCGTGACATTGGTAACCTAAGATCATATCCAGTGATCTTTGGCCCAATCCAAACTTTTTCATGGCTAGTGTTAAGTCATGAATCTGCTTTCTCATTTCATTATTCTTGGATACTAGATTTACACATCTACGTTCAAAAGCTTTCTTTCCTTCATGGACTTTGGAAATAGAAGATTTCAGATCTCTCTCTAAAATCTCATTCTTTTTATTGAGAATTTTTATTTCTGAATGAGATTTGGAAAGAGATTCTTCAAGCTCTTTTATTCTTCCCATAAAGTGATCACACTCTTGGCAAAAGACTTTTTCTTTTCCAATAGTCTTATTTTCATTTAACAATTTTTTGTTTTCTTTAATTAAAACTTTATTTTCAGTTTTAAGAATATCATTATCTTTTAAACTTTTTTCAAGATATTTGCAAGTATTTAAAAATTCAGAAAATAATTCATCATAAGTTGGAGGAGTTACCCCAGTGTCGCTTTGGACACTGCACTCGTCATCAGATGTGACGCTTTTTCCCATTAGGCACATATTGGCCTCCTCCTCCTCGCTTGAGCTTGAACTGCTTGCACCCTCAGAGGTAGTATCATCCCATGTTTCAGCCTTCAGGACCTTCTTCTTCCCTTTGTGCTTCTTTTCTTTAAGTTCTTTCAAGTACTTTGGACACTTACTTCGAATGTGTCCTAACTTCCTGCAATGATAGCACTCCGGTGGGGGTCTCTCTTCCTCCTCATCATCGTCATCCTTTTGTTTTTTCTTTCTAAACGTCTCCTTCTTAAAATACTTTTTAAAAGCATTTCTCCTCTCCGGATTTCTCATAAATTTTTTAAACTTTCTTACAAAAAGACTCTCCTCATCATCTTCTTCATCCTCAGAATTACTGCATTCTTCTTTCTTAGATCTTAGAGCCAACCCCTTCTTCTTAGGCTCCATGTACTCTTGTTGTTGAATTTTCAATTCAACTTCATGAGTTTTTAAGTTCCCAATCAGGCTTTCAATATTAAGAGATTTAAGATCATGAGATTCAGAAATAGCCGTCACTTTGGGATTAAACTTAGGGGGGAGAGATCTAAGAAGTTTTCTCACCAAATCACCATTTGAAAAATTTTTTCCAAGCACTTTTGAGTCATTCACTATCTTGGTGAATTTGGTGTACATTGAGTCTACGTCCTCATCCACTTCCATCCTAAACTTTTCAAATTCCGATTCAAGTTGAAACAGCTTCGAGTCCTTCACTTGCGAGGTACCTTCATGAGTTACTTCAAGTAAATTCCAAATCTCATAAGCATTATTACAAGCACAAGTTCTATTAAATTCAGTCCTATCTAATGCACAAAATAATGCATTCATGGCTTTTGCATTATTTTTGCATCTTAGTTTATCCTGATCATCCCATTTATCTTTTGGTTTTTCCATTTCTACATTGCCTACTGTATAAGTGGGATGAGCATAATTAGTCTCTACCATATTCCAAACTTCAATATCAAGAGAAATAAGAAAAAACTTCATCCTAGTTTTCCAGTAATTATAGTCAGATCCAGTGAATAATGGAGGTCTACTAATTCCTTGCCCCTCAGAGAAAGCATGGTCATGCTGCGCCATAATTCCTGGTGGTGAAACCGTATTAGGAATAACCACCTCTGATACCACTTGTAGGATCTTGTGGCGCCCTTAGAGGGGGGGGGGGTGAATAAGGGCTCTTTAAATTTTTTTTACTTTTTTATAAAATATGAAACTAGCTACTATGTTTGAGACAGATCAATGAAACGAAAAACAAGATTATACTTCTCCAAAATATATATGTAAAATGATTCCAATAAAGCTTGAAATCAAGGCTTACAACGATAATAGTTTTTAGCTTTTTCACCGATCCTTCTCCCAAGAACCGGTAGGCTATAGTTAATATCTCCCTAGATATGCCTACTAGCCTCCCCCTAAATCAAACCTATGATCTAGTTGCTGCACAACACGCGGCGATTTACTCCTAAGCCACACACAGACCTAGACACCACACACAAGGTGGTGATTTTCCCCTAAGCCACACACAGACTTAGACACCACACACAAGGTGGTGATTTTCCCTTCCCAATTACAAAGATAAAGAATGAAAATGAAAGTACACTAGTAAAACTTAAAAACTCCCTCAAAATCACGAGCTCTGAAGATGATGGTGGACCAACGAGAAGATCTCCAATCTTGAACACACGGTCGTATCTCCTTCGCTCTTGAGATTTCAACAGACCAAGGGAGTTCGTCTGGAAACGGAGATGAAGGCTCTGAAAATTCTCTGGGAAAACAAAGCTCTGCACGATCCAACCCTTCCCTGAAATTTTTTGCCGTATATATCACTTCATGCTATCGCCGGCGTTAGCGTTAACGCCCCGTGATAGTGATAACTCTCCGTTGCTTGACACGTGGCACACGTCGCGCTGATTTTCAGATCTGAGCGGAGAACGTGACGATCGTGGGATATCTCTCGGCGACATCGGTATCGCCCCGCGATATCGCTGATCGTGACTGACTTCGTGCGCGGCAACATGCGGATTAAGGCTGACGTCAGCAGGAACTGATTATGCTATCGCCCGCGGTAGCGTTATCGCCCGTGATAGCGCGTTTTTCCTTTTCATCAATGTCATGCTCAGCCTTTCTTTTGTACATAAAAATGATGTTATCCCTGCACATTTAAAACACATACCAAGATCAAATACATCCGGGATTTGTTATTCTCAAACTAAGAGGCGCGGAACGCATGCTCCAACATTAGAAGCGTTGGAGATTTCTTGTGTTGACAGGAATTCCACTGCCACTGCATGTCTAAACTGGACGGAGGTGCAATGTGACCTTGTGGACCGAGTTCGACGGGCAATAGAGTTAGATGAAGATCTCTTACGCTATGTTTACGAGGGGCCAAAGGGCAAATTCTCCTGGAATGACGGCCTTTTACGAAAAGAGGGCCGGTTGTGCGTCCCGAATGTGGGTAAAGTGAGGGAAGAACTGATGTATGAAGTGCATTATACAAAGTATTCCATTCACCCCGGGAGCACGAAGATGTTCAATGATATGAAAAAACTATTCTGGTGGCCAGGGCTCAAGAGAGATGTTGCCCTCTATGTGGCCAAATGCCAAACATGTGCGATGGTGAAGGTGGAATGCCAAAAGCCGGGTGGTTATTTGAAGTCGCTGCCGATCCCAGAATGGAAATTTAATGATATTTCCATGGATTTTGTGCACGGGTTGCCGAGATCGCAGCGAGGAAATGATTCCATTTGGGTGATTGTTGACCGGCTAATGAAAGTGGCATATTTTCTCCCGAACAGGCGGGATGATTCGGTTGAAAGTTTAGCAAAATTATATGTTGACCAGATTGTACGGCTTCACGGTGTTCCTTGGAGCATCGTAAGTGATCGAGATGGGCGATTCATGTCAAATGACTGGAGGCTAGTTCACCGACTGTTGGGCACGAAGTTGACATTCAGTACGACCTTTCATCCCCAAACGGATGGCCAAACTGAACGTACCAACAGAACTATGGAGGACTTGCTCAGGATGTGCGCCCTCGAATTCGGAAAGAGATGGGAAGATCATCTCTACATGGTGGAGTTTTCCTATAATAACAGCTACCAGACGAGCATTGGAATGGCATCGTATGAAGCGCTCTATGGAAGGAAGTTCCGTACTCCCTTGTCTTGGGTAGAAGCGGGCGAAGCGCGAGTGTATAATCGAAATGAGGTCGATGAAGCAAACTCAACCATTCAGACGATTCGAGAGAAGCTACTCATTGCTCAAGATCGGCAAGCGAAGTGCTACAACGCCAAGCACCGGAACGTGGAGTTTGCGGTTGGCGATTGGGTCTACTTGAAGATCAAGCCCTTCAAAGGTGTCTCCAGGATTCGACGTTTGAAAAAGTTGAGTCCAAGATATTTGGGTCCATTTGAAGTGGTTGAGCAAGTCGGAGAAGCGGCATATCGGCTAGCTCTTTCGGCAGACTTGGGTGGATTACATGATGTGTTTCACATCTCGATGCTTCGGAAGGCCGTTAAAGATCCAGCTCAAGTGATCGCGGATGATCGTGTGCCGGTGGAGTATGTGATAACAATGAGAGTTAGACCATTTCAGATCGAGGATCGAGCCGAGAAATAGTTGCGGAACAAGACGGTCGGGATGGTTAAAGTCCGGTGGGACAACTACGGCCGTGAGGAACTTATATGGGAGCGAGAGCAAACCATGCGAGTGGAGTTTCCTGAGCTGTTTCTGTAATGAGTGGAGAATGAACATATGTTATTGTAACATGAGAATTTTAATGTTATAACTGTTTGGTTGCTGCTTGCTGGTTGCCTTCCTATGTACTAATTTCGAGGACGAAATTTTTTGTAGGAGGGGAGGGTTGTAACAACCCAATTTTTTCAATAGGAAAAATTTCGGGTGACACGGCCTGGGGCACGAGCGTGTCCCAGGGCGTGTCCTGCTTGGGTGCGAAGTCGTGCTGAGATCGATGAAAGTCATTCGACGGAAAGTGTTTGGGTGGTCACGCCCTGGATCACGGGCGTGACAGAGGGCGTGTTTCGCTCGGGTTTGGCGTCAGCTCGACGAAATGCTATGTTCGACGAATTGAGCCCGACAATTTAGCAACGGCTTCATGGGATGGCAAATCGTCGAACAGAAATCGTCGAATGCTGGGGAAATCGTCGAACCCACGGAATCGTCTAATGTAGATCGTTGAATGTGGGCCCAATCGTCGAGTGCTGGGCCAATTCGACGATCGCTGGCCCATTGTCGAACGGATATCATCGAACGCACGGAATTGTCGAGCGAAAATCGCCGAATGCGTTGTTTGACGATCGCTGGCGGGCTCGACGATCGCTGGCGAGCTCGACGATCGCTGCCTGATCGTCGAATGCAGATCGTCGAGAGCAGATCTGGGTCACGGGCGTGACTTGGCTGACACGGGACGTGTCCCGTGGCGGTGACCTATTTTGGGGATAAGGCGGATTGAGCGCTGCTTTGAGGACACAGCCTGTGACATGGGTGTGTCACAGGGCGTGTCGGACGCGAAAATCGGTTTTCCCAATTTTTCGTAGCCGTCCATTTTTCTCAGCCTGGATACAAGGGCTGAGCTTCTTTCCTGCTTCCTTAAGGCCGAAAATAGAGAACGTATTCTCATTTTGTTTTTGACTTCATCTTTCTAAAAGGTTAGAGAGAGAAAGGGAAAGGAAGTCGGAGAAGAAGAAGAGGGGCTGTTCGGTGGGGAAGCTTGTGAGTGTCCAGCGGTGATCCGAGACCATATTTGTGGAGGAAAAGCTCTTCCTCACCAGCTAGGAACTTCATGGCACCAAAGCGGTGGTCAAGGGTAACGACTTTTCTTCCTAGCCATGTGAAGGCTTCCTTTTTGGCATATGTTTGTGATTCCCCCACCAAGAGGTGGCTGATTTTGGTAGTCTTTGGGTTGATTCACGGAATCTCCTTTGTTGGCATATAGATCCGGAAATGGAGTACAGAATATGCATGCTGTGTGAAGCCCATCTGGATAGGTTGGTCTGGATTGGTGATGTTGCATATGAACCGGAGAAGACTCTGTGATAAACGTGTAGTTAAGGAGTCAACGGTTATGCCTGCGAAGGGTAGTAGCAGGAAGTACTGGAGTGGTAGTCCAGGAAAATATCCGTCTTATGCTTGTACTATTGGGTTGTACCTGTGAATGAGTAACAGGAAGTACTGGTGTGACCAGGAAAGGCCCTTTGTGATGCTTGATTTCGTAGGTGGTACCTGTGAAGAGAGTTGCAGGAAATACTGGTGTGCCTAGGAAAGACCCCTGACATTTGTGATATTACAGTGTCATACCTGTGAATGAGTAACAGAAAGTACTGGTGTGCCCAGGAAAGACCCACTGATGTCGTAAGATGAATGGGTGTAATAAATACCCAGGATTGAATGCCAAGAACAGGATTGGTGAGACCAACCCGCGTCTTTGATTAAGCTGCGAGTACGCCGTACTCGGTGAAGGCAAGGTGATTTGAGCAACAGGGGGTGGAGGATCCGACCTGCGTTATGTCCGTCCGACGTGGACCAAAAGGTGCGGTCTGTTGGAGGGCATAGCGAGAGTTTTAGGCCTGCGTGCCATGACACAATGGGGGGCTACAGGCTATCCCGGTGTTTTAAGACTAGAACTCCGGCTGCACGCCATAGAGTAAATGCTCAAGAGAGTTGCCGTTGGGTTGTGGCCCCGATACGGTGGTGGGAAACTGGTTCGCCGGTACACCAAGAATTTGCCTTGAGTGCACGGATCGTCGGGCCGGGTGGCTGTCGATTGTGATGGCATGTGTGTGTGCGTGAGAGCACATTTGTATGAATTATATACATTCTTGTGAATGCTATGCCTGTAGGGAAGGGTACCGATGTGTAACACCCTGGAGTTTTGATTGCGTGCGCGTGATGGGCGTTACGTTGGTTGTGACCGTTGTTCGAGCATGGTTTTTCCCGCGGGCTTGCGAGTGGCTGTTTTGGTAGCCGAGTTGCACGATTCCCCAGCAAACCGGAGTCCAAGGTGGGAACTCGGTGAGGCCTCTTAGGGAATGCTTGCACTTTTTCGCGCCCGGGGAATGTCGCTCAAAATGAGTTGCTGGTACAGGAAACAAAAAAAGGGTAAAAAGTTCTTTAGGCAAAAATGGTCTAGGACGACACAGAAACACTTTTCAAAACAGGAAAAAGAGTCATTTTTTGTGCGTGACACGCCCCCCGATACGGGCGTGTCGGGGCGTGACCCAGGGCGTGACCTGGGCGTGACCTCCTCGACTCGACGAATTTTTTTTGTGTTGAGTTGAGCTCGACGAATGGGGTACACGCCCCGTGACACGGGCGTGTCACGGGCCGTGTCCCGCAGTGTCGAGTGTCGGGTGTCGAGTGTCGAGTGTCGGGTGTCGAGAGAGGGGACACGGCCTATGACACGGGCGTGTCACAGGGCGTGTCAAGCTGTGTCGAGTGTCGACACTTTGTGTTGACGAGGTGTCGAGACACGGGCTAAACGCCCTAGGTCACGGGCGTGACCGACCCATCACGGGCGTGTACCCGGCCGTGTACCGTGTGGATCAACTTGGATTTGCCGCCTTTCTGCGCCGCTTAAGGTACACACCCTACGTCACGGGCATGACACAGGGCGTGACCGGCCCGAAAATCGACTTTTTCTAGTTTTTTGTGCCGTTTATTTCCTTGGTTCTGCATCTAACGGTCCAGCTCTGTTCTGGAGAAAATAAGGCCGAAATAGAGTTTCTCCTTCTCATTTCACCTTCTCTTCATCTTCTTCCTCATTCCAAAAGGAACTCTATGGAGCAAGGCTCAAGCAAGGCAAGGAAAGAGAGAAGCAGCCGTCGCGGCATCGTCTTGGTTCAGGCAAGCGGTGTTCTTCACCCTTGCCGATCTTCTTTCTTGTTTTTGATTGTGCAAAATAGCTAGTTTTTCTCTTTCACTTTTCCTAGCTTGTTCTTCTTGTTTTGGGTTCTTCCTCACTAGCCTTATTATGCACTTGAATTTCCCTATGCTGAATGACTTCGATCTTCCATGCTTAGTTTTGTTTAGTTATCAAGTCTATGCTAGGTTAATGCATGTAGTTATCTTGTTCATGTGATTCATGTAGCTAAGTTGATTAATGTTCATGTAGCCTTTCTAATTTATGTGATTCTTCCTTGATCAAAAGCATGTGCTTCTTGTTCCAAACATGTGATTTATGTAATTAAGTTAATCAAACTCTATCATATGATTCTTCTTTGATAAAAAGCATGTGATTTTTTTCATGTGATGAAGTTTATCACTCTCTACGTTGGCAATTTGTCGTCATGTGTGAGGATGAAGGAAGGGAACGTGTGTACTTGGGTTATGGTGAGATTTTCTTGTGGTGTTACGCTTAGGTTCGTTTATGGTGAGTTTTGCGAGGCGAAATGTGAACCATGGAAGAAGCGTGTGTGTGTGTGGATTTGGTAAGGGGTGGTGCGGGTTAAGCCTTTGTGGCCACCGGGTTTGGATTTGTGGTGTAGAGCACCATTTTGCCCCGATTTGGGCTGGCTTTTATTGGTGCGTTCCACTTTAGGGCTGCCACCAAAAGACCCTTGCTGAATCGCATGTAACCGCTGCTTATGTTTCACTCGTATAGTTGTTTCTTGTACTAAGGATGATGGAATGAGCATGTGTTTTGCCTTTTACTCCTGCGGGTTGAGCAGGACTTGATGAAACTTGTACGCATTTGGTGCGTTTTCCACTTGTTTTGTTCACTCTTTTTACTTATATGAAACATTGCTACGGGGTCGGTAAGCCCCTTCATGATATTGTATAATCATGCTGTTCTTCTTTTATTGTATCTTCGAGGATTGCTGAGGTATTCTTTCTTGAATGCCTCAGGTGCAGGTTGTAGCCGGTTGAGCGGCTAGGTTTGTTGGTGGAGTTTCTTGGGAGCTAGCCGAGCTTGCTTAGCAAGGTAGTTCTTTTCTTTGTTGTACAGACTTACATGTGCCCCAATGGGTTCGTGTCAGCTTGTTGGCGCCCATTGGTGGTTTTCTGTACTTGTGATATATGAATACTAGACGACTAATGTGACTCATTTGGATGAGATGATGTCTTCTTGCTCTTGGGAAGGATTTATGATAGGTTGCATTAGGTATTTTAAGCTAAACAAACCTATTATTGTATCCATGCATAACATGTTTTGGTTACCAAACACGTATTTTCCAAATGACGTAAACAAAGATGATTTCTTATAGTAGTATCACTATAGACTGCATATAGGAGATCGTCATAAGTAAACAAAGTGTTTCCGCCGCATACAAATGAGTTTTTGATACCTAAGGCCGAGGGATACGACCATTAAATCCAAAGATTTTCTTGCATTTAACTGTTGAATTTCAACTCAGAAAGTAAGCGTCAAGGGTTGCCTGAGCGTGTGCAGTTATCCCCTGCACGACGTGGCATCATAAACCGTAGTTCCTCTTGCTCTGATACGAGGTACTCGTTGAGGAAATGCGGGTTGTGACACGCTGCCCCAGAAAAAGGGATAGGGTCGTTATAATTTGGTCAGCTGAACGCTGACCATTGCTTCTGTTTGCCACCGTTGGGTGGATTGTCCCTGTACATGTGCTGGAGAGCCAAGCGGGATGCATAAAGGTTGATGTCTCTGCTGCTGTTGCTGCTGCTGCTAGCCCTCGAAGGCTATTTGGAATGAATGTTGTGTTTCTTTTATTGTGGCCGGCCTGCGCGCCAATGTTTAGGCCACTATTTGAAAGCCATGTAAGGCCATAAGGCCAACTTTTGTGTTGTTGTAAGACATTCCTATTATATATGTACAATGTGGAGTTGTTTTATATGTTGGACATTCAAGTGTGGAGTTCACGTGTTAGTATGTGCTTCCGCTAGAATGCAATGTGTTTAGGTGCGCTGCGCTACTCTCGTATCATCCCGTAACTTTTCCGCCTGTTTTGTGATATATGCTGTGGGGCCTCGGCCGGACCTTCTAGTATATACCATATGAACGGATGGGGTTGTTACAGCTGATACATTTGAAAACTTCTTCAAGATCATCAATGGCCTGAAGAGCTACGGCTGGTTTTCATAAATGGAGAACTAAATGACAAGGTCCTAATATCCTTAACCAAGGAATGGGATGACAAGATTTGTACCATCAAGGAGTTCAGGAGACTGGCCGAAACTAACCCCCAAAATCTCTTCGGAAATCTTATGTCCTATGAGCTTCAAATCAACACAATAAAGGCTAAAGAAGAGGGCAAAATATCTTCATCAAAAGAGAAGTCTGTTGCACTGAAGGCAGATAGCTCAAGGAAAGCTAAAGCTGCATCTCCTTCTCCCTCTCACAAAGAATGTGAAGAAGAAGATTCTGAGCCAAGAACCTCAGGCTCAAAATTATCTGATGGAGAGTTCTCTCTACTCTCCCGGCAATTCAAGAAGTTTATTAGTAAGAAGAAACAAATGAGTGGAAATGATTCCTCATTCAGAAGATCACGACACAGAGGTGATTATCAAAAGAAAAATCACACATCCGACAGGTATAAATCTAAACTGAACAAACATTATTCTACATACATCATGTGTTACTATTATAACAAGACATGTCATGTGATCGTCGACTGCCCTCACAAGAAGGAGGCTTGAAAAAGAGAAGAGCACAAGCACTCCAAGAGCAAAAAGAAGGAGAAGAGCATCATAACAAAGAAGCAGAAGACTCTAATTGACTCTGACTCGTCTGAGTCAAGTTAGCATGAAGAAGACTACTTCAGGCCCATGGCTCACTCCGATGATGAAGAAGTTATCCCCCAACTTAATGGGGAGGTAAATTCTCACACTATTCTTTCTAAATCTGATGTTCCTGACGATGACCATGAGGATTGTTCCTCTGATGATGAATCAAAACTCGTGGGTCAATATAAAGAGCTAATGAAGGTTTATGACCGATGTAGAAAATTTGTTAAAACTCAGGCCAAGGAAATAAAATCCCTTAAGGCTGAGGAGAGCACTCCGAGGGAGGAAGTCACAAGGATGGACTCACTTAAAAAGGAATTCGATGCCGCGATCGAAGAATACAACAAAGCTCTCGAGCACCTAAACCTAAAAAAGAAAATCATCGAGAAGTTGGAAGAACAACTTGCCGCAGAAAAGAAACTTGTTGAAAGTTTCTCCAAGCCTAAGACAGTCCTTCCATTTGTTACAGAATTCTATGCTCAGGCTAAAGGAGTGGGCTTAGGCCATGAGGCTGCTCCTAGTAAATCCACTAGGAGGAATAAAGCTCAAAGAAGAAATAAGGCTATTAAGAAATCTTTAGCCAAAGAGAAGGGGAAGGCTCCTCTAGATTAAACTTCGTTTAAGAAGGTCATCTTCCCAACAAACGAGTTTGATTTTGATGCATCCTACAGTTATTTTACCAAGCCTACTTATGTAGAGCCTAAGTCACAGTACCAAGGATGGACTCGTCCCCGGAACTATGGTGAAAGTGTGTTCAAGGCACCTTATGAGGAAATACAAATGCAATACTATGGTCCATACGTTCATGACCATAATATTTAGAAGGAACCTAAGGCCAAACCAGATTTACATAAGGAAAAGGAGGTGCAAAATCCCCGTGAGTGTTATCATCATGAGGCCTCTACCTCCAGATCCGCCGCCCCTACTAGACCACACGTTCAAAAGGTTAAGCAGGAGACTTGGAAAAGATACAATATGTTTCACTGTTGGTGTTGCAGCAAAGTTGGTCACTTTGCTGTGGATTGCTGGTTTAATCCCAAAAATCATAAAACTCCTCTAGCTAATCATATGAGGCAGACCACTTGTTGTGTTAACACTCCTAGGGGGGGAGTACACTAACAAATAATCAAGAACCCAAATACATTTGGGTTCCTAAGTTAAACTGATCCTATTTTTGCAGGTATGTCCAAAGGCTAACAAAACGCCTATCCGGTATTTGGACAGTGGATGCTCTCGGCATATAATCGGGACAAGAAGCCTACTTCAGAATTATACTCCAGTCAAAGATGGTCCAAAGTTTATCTTTGGTGGCTCTGACCGAAAAATTATGGAAGTCTACAGTACAATTTCTAACGCTATAGTCTCACTCACTAACGCGGCTTATGTGAAAGTATTAGAACATAATCTAATTAGCATATGTAAATTATGTGATAAAGGCTTTATTGTTATATTCTCTAAAGATCAATGTCTGATAAAGTCGACCTCTACTATGGAGACGACATTAATAGACACAAGAAGTAGAAATATATTTTGTCTTAATTTTCTATGTTTAGACACTTCTGCCCCAGTATGTTTTGTTGCTAAAGATAGTGTATCTCTTTGTGATCAATGGCACAAGAGACTTGCACATATAAATTTCAAAATCATCAACATGCTATTTTCTCAAGACTTAGTATGTGACACACCTACTATTAGGTGCATTAAAGAGTGTCCATGTCACGCATGCCAGATGGGCAAGCAGATAAGGGCTACCTTTAAGAGTATTGCCGATAAAGATTCCTCAAGGTGTTTGTATCTACTGCACATGGACTTATTCGATCCAATGCAAGTTCGCAGCTTAGGAGGTAAGTCATATATGCTGGTAATTATTGATGACCACTCACATTTTACTTGGGTGTTCTTTCTGAAATGAAATTCAAATACCTTTTATGTGTTCACTAACTTTGTCAAGCAAATACCGAACGAATTAAACTGATCAGTGGTCAGAATCAGAAGTGACCACGAAAAAGAATTCAAATCTGGTGTCATGATAGAATTCAATGGAAGTCTAGGTATCTTTCATGAGTTTTCCTCCCCGCTCTCTCAACAACAAAATGGAGTTGTAGAGATAAGGAACAGAACACTCATTAAAGCATGTACTACAATGCTGAATGACTCCTCTCTACTAGATTACTTCTGGGCTGAGGCCGTCAATACAACTTGTCATGTGCAAAACAGAGCGTTGATCAACAAGAATCATCATAAGACTACCTATGAGCTACTAAAAGGCAGGAGATGGACTGTGTCCTACTTTAGGATCTTTGGTTGCAAATGTTATGTACTTAATAATCAGAAATATCATTGTTCCAAGTTTGGAGAAAAATGCTTTGAAGGTATTTTCTTAGGTTATAGTAGCCATAGTAAGGCTTAGAGGATCTTTAATAAGAAAACTCTAGTGGTAGAAGAGTTGATTAATGTTGTATTTGATGAGACGGGCTTGCTACAGGGAAGCTCTTCCTGTGTTTTTGTTGAAGATAAGGTTCAAAGCTGAAAGAATTAAGCTTGGATGAGACAGTTGAAGAAAGTGCTCCAAAGTTCATCAAGATCACTCCTCCAGTCTCGATTGGAGAAGACGATCACCAAGATGAAGAAGTTATCCAAGTGGAAGAAGCAACTCAAGAAGTAGTGGAAGATCCTGATGCAAGGACTCTAGAGCTCAAACAATTGATGGATCGCCATGTTGATCAAATCATAGGAGACCCTCATGCTGTTATAAGAACTTGAAGAGGTACTACTAATGAGAATTTGTATTTGAGTTTCCTCTCGCTAGTTGAACCAAAGAAATTCGAAGAAGCAAATAAAGACACATCATGGATAGTAGCAATGGAAGAACTAAATCAGTTCAAATGTTACAAAGTTTGGAAGCTTGTACCTAGACCCAAAGAAAAGAATGTGATTGGAACAAAGTTGGTCTACAGGAACAAGATGGATGAAGATGGAACCATCATCAAAAATAAAGCCAGACTCATAGCTAAAGGATACAAACAGGAAGAAGGGATTGA
This sequence comes from Platanthera guangdongensis, assembly GCA_039583875.1. NCBI lineage: Eukaryota > Viridiplantae > Streptophyta > Magnoliopsida > Asparagales > Orchidaceae > Platanthera > Platanthera guangdongensis. Next base: position 74,946,735 of record CM077162.1, on the reverse strand, counting down.
TTTTGATCAGACCTATGCTCCAGTGGCAAGACTAGAAGCAATCAGGTTGTTCCTCGCATATGCTGCCTTTATGGGATTTACTGTTTATCAAATGGACGTGAAGTCGGCCTTCCTCAATGGTGATATAAAGGAGGAATTATACGTGGAACAACCCCCAGGTTTTGTTGATCATAACGATCCTAATCATGTTTACTTATTATTTAAAACATTGTACGTTTTAAAATAAGCTCCACGAGCCTGGTATGAAACTCTATCTAACTTTCTTCTTGAGAATAAGTTTACAAGGGGAAAGATAGATAAGACATTATTTTTTAGGGAAATAAAAGGCAAGATTTTGCTAGTGCAAATGTTTGTCGACGACATTATTTTTGGCTCTACTGACGACACCCTTTGCAAGAAGTTTTCCAAACTTATGCAAGGGAAGTTTGAAATGAGTAGTATGGGTGAGCTGAAGTATTTCTTAGGACTTCAGGTGAAACAATCTGAAGATGGAATTTTCATCTCTTAAACAAAGTTCACCAAGGAGTTGATTAAGAAATTTAGAATGAAGAATATAACCTCTATGAGGACTCCAATGGGTTCAACTATGTCTCTAGATAAGGACAAGCAAGGGAAACTTTTCGATGAAACCTAGTACATGAGCATAATTGGATCTTTGTTCTACCTTACTGCTAGTAGGCCTGACATAATGTTTTCAACATGTGTGTGTTCTAGATATCAGTTGAACTCCAAGAAATCTTACTACTTTGCTGCAAAGTCGATTTTAAGATACCTTAAGGGAACACCAAATCTTGGCTTATGGTATCCAAGAAATAATGATAAAGAACTAATTGGATTTTCAGATGCAGATTTTGTAGGTAGCAAAGATGACAGGAAGGCCACTTTCGGGACTTGTCAATTCCTCAGAAGAAGACTCATTTCTTGGAGTATCAAGAAGCAGAATTTTCCTGCAATGTCAACTGCCGAGTCAGAATATATTTCTGCAGGCAGTTGCTGTGCACAATTTCTCTGGATTAAGAATCAGTTGGAAGACTATAACTTGAAGTTCAGTGAAATTCCCATGTTTTGTGACTCTTCCAGCGCTATAGCAATCGCCAACAATCCAGTCTCTCACAGTCGGACGAAGCAAATTGAATTGAGACACCACTTCATTCGAGAGCATGTGGAGAATGGGGACATCAACCTTCAGTATAATCCCATGGATAAACAAATTGAAGACATTTTCATGAAGCCGTGGGATGAGGGCCAATTCTCGTTCTTCAGAACAGAACTTGGGATTCTTAACATGGACTCCTGAATAGTTTGATCAAATTCAAGATGAAAATCATCATCAGCCACTTAGAGAATGCCAAAGGATATCTCACCCAGGCAATAGTCTGGAAAGTTCAAGTTCACATATGCACCTATAATAAGGACCTAAATCGTTACAATAAGTGCCAAAAATCGTCACACAAACTATTTGGTAACGAAAAAAACTTTAAGTAACGCTCATCCTCTAAAGCTCGACGCTAATACTTGTTGTAACGAATGTATGGGTGTCATTACAAATAAATTAATTATAACAAAAAGATTCTTCCTCACCCAAAACAGATTCTTCCTCACCGAAAATAGATTCTTCCTCACAATAAATTAGTTACAATAAATATTATTTCGTTACGAATGATTTTTTCCCTCACAAAAAATCGGTTACAATAAATACTATTTCCTCACAATAAATTCGTTACAATAGTTTTCTACTCCTCACTACAGCAAATTCGTTTATATATCATAATATGCTCACAAAAACTTCCAAAAAAATAAGACATCACAAGATCGCATCCAGAGTCATTTAAATATTTATTTATTCACAAATAGAAGTTTTACATGTAGTCAAATTGCATAATAATAATAATGAATCTTCAAAAAAATTTACATAACTTTAAGATCTACAAGTTTAAATAAGACATCAACTTCGACACATTCTGACTAATGAATTACCCGTCATTTTCTCACTAATGATTCTTCTATCACTTTTTGACTGATGAATCATCTGTCACTTCCGACCAAGGGTCCCGTACCCTACAAATAAAAGAAAACAATTGTTAATTTTAATCCAAATTGAGAGGAAAAAACATTTATACAAACTCACATATATCCATACATACACAATCTACAGAAAGCAGCGACTAATTGTTAATTTTAATCCAAATAAAAGAAGACAATTGTTAATTTTAATCCAAATTGAGTGGTGAAACTTGTTTTTTTTCTTTTTCAAAACAGAAAGTGGATTTATTGCTAAATGATGGCAGTAAGCATATAAACATTCAAGACTGGAGAAAGAATGCAAGTCTGATTCAAAGAGTTGAAATTGGTCGAAGGCGTATAGTAGCAGACATTGTTTACTAATGAGTTTATCCTTAGCTAAAGCTTCAGATCAGCAGGTTTATATCCAAAGCTTCACATCACAGTTATAGGTACATCACAGCTACAGGTACTGATCCTTAGCTAAAGCTTCAAGAACTGCTGATGTACCTGTAGCTGTGATGGCCGGAACAGAGCAGTTCACTGCCAGAACAGTGAATTGCTGGAGCAGTTCACTTATACACTGGAGCAGTTCCTAAAATTCACCTTTTGATGATTTAAATCTTCACAGATTAAATGAGTCGAAATAAAATTGCATTTTTCTAAGATTTATTTTTTATTTCTGCAAGTAACGAAATTAACCCTAAGAGGAAATAACGGTGAAAAAACTACTAAAACCTCCATAGGAAAACAACTATCCATTCTTCAATGGAAATATCAAGTGTGAACTCAATAGAGAGTATCACTCACATAGAAATCACACTATCTTAAAATCAGAGGAGTTGATACCAGAGAAACTACAAGGATCTCTACTGCTGCTCTAGTCAGATAGTTTGGCCATTGGGTCTTCAAAATGGCTTGGTCAAATGCTCGCCATGTTGAAACTACAAACAGAGAAGCTCAGTAAATTAAGCAATCAATCCATTCAAGATGCGAATATAAAGATTTCTACTCCAATCACAACTTCAAGAATCATGAAATAAGAAATCTGAAAGAAACTTCAGCTAAAGTAGAGGAGTAGAAAGAGATCATACCATCTCATAGTGCTGTCATTTAAATGAAGGACCATCTTATATTAATATAGTTGGCTACAACTTCCCAAACATTGAATATAATTGTACATGAGATTAATAAAGGTCGTAAACAGTTACGTCTCTTCACGTTGAACCGTAGCCCAGCTACTTCAACTGGGATGCAATTCACGAGCTGCAGTTCAACTGATGGTGCTCCAACATTTTGCTTTGAAGAATTCATTCAAACGTCTAGGGGAGAACATCATACTTAATGGAATCGCCTTGTTAAGGATACTTACTGGGAAGCATTCTTACAAATTATACGGCAAAAAATATCAAAAAGAAGAAAATTTTTTCAAAAAATATGTTCAGGATTGGCACCTGATGAATGCAGCAAAAACACATAGCCAAGAATTATTCCAGCAAAAAGTATGTTTTAGCAGGCTTTAGTAGTTGGTCACCAAACATGCAAGTCAAATATATCAAAATTATACCAAACATAAGTAATAAAACACTAACAAAACCGCTATGCCCAAATACTAACAGTCAAATAATAGTCAAACCCAAACAGAAGTAATAAAATAGTAACATAGTACAATGCCAAAATACTAACAGTCATAAACCATTCAACAACAAAAAAGTGCACCAAAAAGTGAATGGTGTGTGCATCAATTAGTCAAGGAATTGCGCCAAATTTTTTTAGAACCGAAGACAGCAATTCCTTCAGCTCATTCTGCCCCTCTTTTAATCCTGCAATCTCTGCATTGTGAGTTTGAATCATAGTTTGTTGCTTATCTATAAGATCTGTTTGTGATGTAATATAGGTTGTGGCACTGCGCAAATCTTATTCCGCTACATTCAACTTCTCTTTCAACTGAGTGGACTCTATCAATGTCTTCTTCATTCATTTTGAAGGCACAACACCGTAGCCTAATCCTTTGTCATAACCAGACTTATTTCCAAGTGCAGTCTTTATAATTTCTCTTTCAGATATTATGCGATCACTGTCAGAATCTGTTGATATTGTTATCAGCCTTTCCATTTCACGCTGTAAAATATAGTGTTGTAATAGAAACGTATGTTATTAATCAATTTTGTGAAAGTTTGAAATATATTTTGACTTACGTATGCTGCTTCTGCTGTCTCACTGACAAGCACCCCATTCTTTCTATGGGTGTTAGCAAAGTTCTCAACGGGGCTTTGATTAACCTGTATATCAATAAAATATTTGAGAATGTCATATTGTTCAAAAACTCACATGTAATCATTGCATTACCATTTCCAGCAGTCTTGAATGGTAGGATTTGGAACCCGACGTATGAGTAAACGACATGTGTGATCTATTAACAGCATTTGTCTTGGACCTTTTCTGCAAGTAAACAAAAGTATTGAATGGTACTCATTAAACTTGTCATTAATAAACTATGTAGTAAACAGAATTTATATATGTAGTCACAATCACCTTAAAATTCTCACTCTCGAAGAGATCACACAACTGACACCAATTCTCGATTGAGATCCACTCAAATGGGCTATTAGATCTTGGATTCTTTCCTGCCACAATATAACCTTTATACGTTGCAAATAATCTTCCTCTCCAATGTGTAGCTACGTTGGAACATCTCGTCCATGAACTCTTGCACACTTTTATCCGTTTCCCAATTCTTTATCTCAAACCATTGCTACAAAAAATTAAAAGATTTGGTTATCCCAAACAAATTCACAAAGAGGATATATAAATATGTACTTACACGTAATGCAGCATATAAAGTATGTTTCAGCTCTTGCCTCAGATCCCTCCATGGGGTCAAAAAATCCAAACCTGCACTGCATCTTATAATAACACCTACACCATTTGCAAGGTGCTTTGCATAGCGACGCGGCTTCTTAAAACCTTCAGGGAACTCAATATTAAGTAGTTTCTTATCCTAATAAAATAAATAAAATTCTGTAAACATATATATAGTAAGTGCATGTAAGTTTTAATATACATAAATAAAGCATACATTTTCTACTATTGCTTTCTCAATCGACCTTCCGGTGGTCACCTCACGACCTCTTCTTATAGATGAGCTTCCCACTACATATTTAGAAACCCTTAATAAATATATGATTCAAGTAAATGATACAAATTGACAAAAAATATAATATCAACTTAATTACCAGTATTAGTAGAACCCTGTATTGGACTTTCATCATTTCCTTCATTAATGGTGGTATCATCATCAAAAGCCCCAGATCTACTTTGTGATTGTAGCCGATTAGGTGAAGGCATATTTAGTATAATGACAATTCAGCAACCTCATTATTTTCAGGAATTTCTTCAACAAGCAGTTGTTTTATGCTCCTTGTCGTAGGGCGGCGTTGAAAACTTTTTTTGAAGGCATATTACTGCAAAGTAAACATCACATTAAATTATTTAGAGAAATCATAAAAATGGAATAATTGCATTATTGTTTAGTACTAATGATTAAGAAAAAAATTTAACTTACCATTTACATTAGGTCTACATGTTATCATCATTCTCATCACAATATTGCATTAGTGTTTCGTCATCCTCATCTATGGACTCATCTCCGTCACCAATATTATTAAGTTCTTCCTCTTCGTGGATTCTAGTTAGAACTTTTATATTTATAATATCAGGTTCTATATCATCTCTTCCTAGGAATTGCAAGTTCTGATCTTCGGTAGCATATATTAATTCAGTTTCTGAGGACTGATATTGTTGAACTATGTTATCATTCATCACCTCCACTTCTATGTCAGCGTGTTCCTCTATGTTCCAAAGGTGTCTATGATGTACAAGTTGTGCAATTTTCCAAGGATCTCTGAGTTTAGTGTCATCGACATAGAACACTTGTTGCACTTGGTTTGGAAGAACGAATGGATCATCCTCACACCAATGAGAAGTTATGTCGATGCTCAAAATTATTTATCTTTATGCGTAGTCTTTTTCCCACTAGTGTCAAACCACTCACACCAAAATAATACTACTTTATACCCATGAAGATTGGTCAATTCAACAACCCTACTTTAAACTCCATAGAGCACTACCATGATATTTTGATGTTCCTCCTCAACAAGTAAACCACTATTTTGTGTTGTTCGGCGATCATCTCGATCTTGTATATGAAATCGTACTTCATTAACAATGCAACCAGAGTAAAATTTTGTTAAGTATGATTGTGGACCATTTGCCAATGCCCATAATTCTTCGGAAACTTCGCCCTAGTTTGTTTGATGCACTCTATTTATCTATACAAAATACAATATAAAGCAAATTAGATAGGTGATACTATAAAATTTCAAGATCTTACATGATCTTGAAATTAGATATATAGGTGATACTATTTATACTATAAATTGGATAGGTGATACTATTTGGATCTTACATGATCTTGAAACCAATAATGAAACTGCTCTTGATGAGTTTTGTCAATGTTTCTTTTATTTTCCCTTTTAAGCTCCTCCATGTGCTTACTATTAAAAATTTAAAACAAGTATATTAGAATTAGTTTCAAGTAAGGAAATTGAGCTCTTTCACGTATCTAACCTTTGAAATTCATCTACTGATTGCACACACACTACTAAGCCGCTACAAACAAGATGAATACCCCAAAAAAACTACAAGAGCATATTAATTGGAAGAAATGTGAAAGTCCCCTAATACCAATTGAAAGTTAGGGAGATAGATCTTAACTTAACTAATTAGAGTTATATACTAAGTGAAGCAAATCACAGCACAAAAATAAAGCAAGATGAGAAAGCACAGAAGACACAAGGATATATAGTGGTTCCCCAACCTGGGTACATCCACTCTTCTACCACCCTGGTACGAATCCACTCAGGTTTTTGATCAGGTGCCTAACACCAATGAGCTTTTGATCAGGTGCTCAAAAACCAAACCTCAAGTCTTTTGGAAGGAGACTTGTGAACCAGGAATCACTTTTGAAGGGAGATGACAACCCTTTATATAGAGGGGGGGAGAGAGAGATGATGGTGTCTTCTCTATCAACAATCAGAGAGAAGACTAGTGGATATTGATGTTAGCAAAGGGCTCCCCCTGAGATGTTGAATGGTTCAGGGAATGAGGAGCTTTGCTATAGGGTGATATACCTTCAAGCTTGTAGCCTTGACTAGCAGAGATTCAGGAACTTCTTAACTGATATGTTGTTTGTTGTCCTTGAAGTACCCTGGAGAGTATAAGGAAGAAGAAGACTCTTGATATTGAATGGATGTTCTTCTTCTTCTGATTGATGTCACTTCTCTGTTCTAGGGCTTCTAGTTGCTTTGATGATATTGCCCTGAGTGTTCTACTTGTTGTTCACTACCTGTCACTGTTATCACTTTCCTGTCACTATGTCCTTTTAGTTTTACTGTGTCCTGTTGTTTTCACTTCTCTGTCTCTGTATATATCAGACATTCAAATTCCTTGGACTTGATGGCGGAAGAAACATTCTCGAGAATAGAAGATGCATTGAGAATTGATCCATAATTAATCCAACTGTAACTGTCCGTTTGAAAGGCTATTATTATTGACTGTAATTAATCCTCAATTAATATTGTCAACTGTAACTGATTGCGCATAGATCGTCGACCTGAACTTGGAGTTCGTAGAGCTGTCTTAAGTGTGTCGACACAAGTCCTGTGTGACGACACAGTTGGCTTCAGGTGTCGACACAGTTGGTGTCGACAGTTATTCTATTTGTCGACATAATTATTCTGTGTGTCGACACAACTGAATTCTTGTGTCGATAGTTATTCTGTGTGTCGACATGATTCCTCTATGTGTCGACACATCCTAGTTCTTTTGTTGATCTTGAGTTTAGCGATTATCGACCTGAGCTCGGAGTTCGTCGAGCTCTGCTGGAATTCGTCGAGCTGAACTTCTTGCTTGAGACCAGAGTTCGTCGACCCGAGTTCAGAGAAGGAACTCATAGTTCGTTGACCTGAGTTCGACGTTCGTCGAACTGATTTTCTGACAGACTGCATTTCTTGGAATTCTTCTAAGGCAAATCTGGAAATGAACCTATGACCCATGACTATACATTTTGGGTCAATCTAAGAAAACCTAATAGCGATCCTTGCCCAAATCATAACTGGGGTTCCAACAATCTCCCCCTATTTGGGTAAGGACACTATTTACATTAAAATAAATAAAATATAAAGCCAAAATAATCTGCCTGAATTATAAAGTTTTCAGTAGAAGTACATGGTTGCTTTAATCGAAAATAAACATTCTTGCCTATTTGTAAAACAATCTCCCCTAACTACTTTTACTTGTCCAAATTCCTTGCCCCAAATCTGAGTAGACTTTATAATCTGTTAGAATAATTAGTCTCTCTACTGTTGTAGCCTTTTTTCAAACAATTTCTCAGTATACAGTCACTGATATATCCTTGATATTGGCTGAGATTATTGATTTTGAGTACTGTCAAATCTCACTGCTTCATTGGGGTAAAGTATGACTTGTCCTGTAAAGAGAGGTTAAAAGTTCTAGACCCAGATTACCTTGGGTCCTGGTTCTCTTTTATGATAATTAGAAATAAAGGAGCATTTAGGTTGATCCTTGTATCCAAGTGGATGATATTTCCTAGGAGGGATTATCCACTCAGTGAAAGGATTTTTAAAATGACTACTTTGATTATAATTTAGAAAAGAACAAAAGTTTCTGTTCTGAAATCTTGAGTTCGACGAATTAAAGTACTTTCGTCGAGCTGAGTTCGACGAATGGTATTGAGTTCGTCGAGCTCTGTTCACAGAATGACTTTCTGTATTCCATTTTCGTCGATCTCTGTTCGACGAATTATATCTATTTCGTCGAGCATAGATTCCTGAACAGTTGAAATCAAAATCTCTATTCATAGTTCATCGAGCTGAGTTCGACGAATAATATTGATTTCGTCGAGCTCCGTTCGACGAATTATTTTGAACTAAGATTTTCTGAAGATTTTTATATTGATTTGATTTATTTTTGGCAATTCTTCAGTAGTTTTATTTATCACCTCTAATTTTTCTTTTAGTTTACATGATTCTAAAAAACTTATCTTTTCAAAAGCATTTTGTAAATCTTGTTTAAGTTTTAAATTTTCTAAAGATACAATATTTAATTTCTCTCTGAGAAGTTTTATTTTCTTCTCAGATTGAATTAAATCTTTACATAATAACTTAAATTCTTCTGATGAAAGATCAAGGGTAGAGATTACCTGATCTTCTTTTTTTGATTCACACTCCGACTCTTCTTCAGAGTCTGTTTCTGCATCAGTATTGCTGCAAGAAGCATTTATTGCCATTAGGCATAATTCTCTTGCTCTTGCTTCTTCTTCATCTTCAGTTGTGCAGGATGAAGCATTAGAATCACTCCAGGTTTCAGCTTTAAGGTTTCCTTCTTTAGCTGATCCTGTATCCAATGCTGTGAGAGAGTCCCACATCTCTTTTGCAGATGAACATTCAGCAAGTTCCTCAAAGATGTCATCAGACATTGATTGTGCCAGAATGTTTATTGCTTGTGCATCAACAATCCTTAGATTTTTCTGGGCATCTGTCCATTGAGATGATGGAACATCATTGATGCTTGATGTTGCCTAAGATTGAATTGGTCCTGAAAAAATAGATTTAAAGATGTTTTCATCAATGAAGTTCATATAAAAACATATCCGTGTTTTCTAGAGTGCAAACTTATCAAGATTGCACATATGTAGTCTGGTGCTTGAAAAGGCTTCAATTTGTGCCATGATAAACTCTAAAGTTATTTAAGATCTATCAGATCGTTTTGGTTCATGTGTTAGCCTGTACAACCAAAGTAACCTGCTCTGATACCAATTGAAAGTGATGAGTTAGATCTAATATACTTTAGAGGGGGGGTGGTGAATAGAGTATTTGTAAGTCCTTATAAAATTATTATAGCTTTTGCTGTAATTAAAAAGTGCAGAATTAAACTAAAGTAAATAAACACACAACAATCCTAAAAACACAAGCACAACAAGAACAAAAAAGAAAAGGGGCAACCAGACAACACAAGAAATTTTATAGTGGTTCCCCAACCTGAGTACATCCACTCTTCTACCACCCTGGTAGGAATCCACTTAGGTTTTTGATCAGGTGCCTGGCACCAATGAGCTTTTGATCAGGTGCTCAAAAACTAAATCCTCAAGTATTTTGATCAGGTGACTTGTAACTAGGAATCACTTTTGAAGGAGATGACAACCCTTTACAGAGGTGGGGATGAGAGAGTGATGAAAGTCTTCTTTTCTCAATCATAATGAGAAGACTATGTGGATTCAATGATGTTGTCAAAGCTCCCCCTGAGATGTAGAAGAGTTCAGGAGAACTGGAGCTTTGCACAGGGTGATAGGCCTTCAATTGAGAGACTTGATCCAGGAGTTTTAGACTGATGGTGCTTGAATGTCTTAGCAAGGTCCTGGAGAAGAAGAACAAGAAGAATCTTGATTTGAGAAAGGTGTTCTTCTTGCTTCTTCTTCAAATTACTGACAGAATGAGAAAGCTGATGACGATCTGCTTCAGAATATCTTTTGATGAAAGCAGGAATAATCGTTTCTGTCTCTGTACTGTATGTGAGAAAAGAGAAAAATCTCTTTTTATATTTTCCTGGGGAACTTTGTCTTTTGAATTTTGAATTCCTTCTTCATTCAATGCTGACGGCCTAGAGAATAAGCAGCATTGAATAATTTCCCCAACTGTCCTGTGGAAAAATGACAGACAATAATCCTGGAGAATATACTAATCAATGCTCCTCTAACGGTTATATTCAGAGAATGTTAGAGCATTGATTACCAATGAATTATTGCAGTAATAATGGGGATAGGGCTAGAAATGACTTAGTCTGGAATCGTCGAACAATTGATAGAAATCGTCGAACTGAGTCCACAGTTTGTCGAGCTGAGATGTTGTGTTTGTCGACCATACGGCTTCTGTTCGTCGAGCTGAGTTCCATGATCATCGAGCTGGAAACTGAACTGCTGTCTCTTTTGAACTTTACCTATTCTGTGTCTGAAGTTCATCGAGATGGTAAATATGTTCGTCGACTGGAGTTCAACAACTATTCTGGAGTTGTCAAATATTCTATGTGTCGACAAAATTACTCCTGTTGTCGACAAAACCTTTCCAAAGTGTCGACTGATGATCTGGGTGTCGACACAAGTTCTTCTAGTGTCGACTCAGTTGGTGTCGACATATACTCTGAGTGTCGACACAAGTCTTCTGGTTTCAGAATTCATCGGGCAGAGAACTGAGTTCGTCGACCTGAGACTAGAGAACATAGTCTCGACAGAATGCTGTAGTAGTCCAAATATTCGTCGACCAAAGAATAGTGTCCGTCGAGCTGAGAACTAAGTTCGTCGACCCAAGTATGATACTAAGGACTTAGAATATCTTGATGTTTTTCTGAACTTGAAGTGTTGTTGTAGTGTCCAAGTTTTCGTCGACCTGAGTACCAAGTTCGTCGAGCTTAGCTCAGAGAATTTACTCTGAGATCGTCGAGCTGAGCATGACAATCGTCGACCTGAGTTCGACGAACGTCGAACTCACTTTACAGAGTCTTGAAATCTTCTAAGTCTTGAGTCTCTGACAGTCTTGTTGATAGCTGGTCCATGTGATGTTGACTCTAAGGACTTTGCCTAGACTCTAGGACACAACTATGACCCTAGCTATACATTGTGTGTCACATGATCCTAAGTTAGTGAACCTAGCCCAAATCAAACTAGGGATCCAACAATCTTCCCCTATTTGGGTGAGGTTACTAACTACAGACTTAAACTTAAACAGAAAATAAACAAAGCATAAAAAGCATATATCTGGAAGAGATAGATAACAAATGCAACAAATATATATATACATGAGCTTTGTTCAGAAAATATAAAGTAGTTATAAATAATGCAGAAAGATAAATAGAGTTCACAATCACTTTTTCTGCTTCTTTTCCTTTGGCATTGCATCCTTGCTCTTGTCTCCTGGCTTTGTAAATATTATTTCTCTGTTAGGATCTGCAGCTTGCACACTGGTCATGGTCATGTCAGCAACCCCTAAAATCTTCAGAGATGTAGCCCTGGGGACAACTACTTCAGGATGAAGAGACATATATTCTGATGAATTAAATACTTTCTTGCTGACCTGCAATCTGTTAAGTTCTTTCTCTCTATATGATGACATAGTAGTGAATTTAGAGGGGTCTTGACCTTCTTTCCTGGCTTTATTCATTTGAGAGAGCCCAACTAATTCATTAAACCTTGCCATTATGAAGTTGGGGTCAAGCTCAGGATCAAGAGGAGGAGAAGGAGGTCTCTCTAAATCTGCTACCTGGTCTGACTTTAGAGAAGAGATTCTGAACTAAGTAGATTGGTCCTGGAAATTTGTAGACACTGTATGTTGCTGTTTCTGACTGGAGTATAAAGATCTGGGAGGTGGGGTTTCACTAAGCTTTCCTTTTGACTTTCCTGAAGTAATAGACCTTTGAGAGGATGAATGCTTATCAGAAGATCTAGCTGGAGGAGGATTGGAAGATCTGTCTTGCCTTTGATAGGTCTGGGTGATAGAAGGAGATCTTTAAGATGCTAGTCCAGAGGCTCCTGCTGCTGGAGGAGGAGGAGGAGGTGAATATTTTCCGTATCTTTGAACTGGAGGAGGAGAGTATCTTCTGCTTTTCTTCCTCTCTTTCTGCTGATTCTTGGACAGCCACATCCAAGCTGGCATCCCTTTATATGGTGTTATCTTTTGATGAATGTAATAGGGAGTTCAGTGTTTGGGTTAGGCTTAGGAGCAGGAGGAGGAGGGGATTTTCTTTTTTTGGATGCTAGCTTCCTCTTTAATTCATCATCAGATTCATCATCATCATCCTTATCATCACTATCCTCATCATCAGATCTTTGAGGATTATCATAAAAAGCATTCAGAGCCTTCAATGCCTCAGCAAAAATAACAGGCTTTTCTGGAGTAGGAGCAGGAGTTTCAACAAGAGTTGGAGGAGAAGCTACAAAAGAATCAGAACTAACTTGGACAGAGCTTTAAGCTGCTGGCTTATGTTCCTCTTCAATATCAGCCAAGATCAGTTTATCTAGATTTGGCATGGGGGAGTCATCCATGACAAAGGTTGGTGCTGAAGGTATTATTGGAGAAAAGGGAATAACCACTAATTCTGGAAGTGGAGTGACTGCTGGTTGTGCAATAGCAAAATTTTCCCTAAGTTGCTTAGCAACTTCTAAAACGATAGGATAAGTGTATGGTATAATAGCCAAGGATGGCTTAGTAATCTTAGCTGGAAGGTAATTCAAATGTACAGTATGAGAGTGGTGCAGCGAAAGCGTGGTGGGCCCATAACCCACAGGTCGGAGGATCGAAACCTCCTTATGATACCAATTGAAAGTCCTCTAATACCAATTGAAAGTTAGGGGGATAGATCTTAACTTAACTAATTAGAGTTATATACTAAGTGAAGCAAATCACAACACAAAAATAAAGCAAGATGAGCAAGCACAGAAGACACAAGGATATATAGTGGTTCCCCAACCTGGGTACATCCACTCTTCTACCACTCTGGTAGGAATCCACTCAGGTTTTTGATTAGGTGCCTGACACCAATGAGCTTTTGATCAGGTGCTCAAAAACCAAACCTCAAGTCTTTTGGAAGGAGACTTGTGAACCAGGAATCACTTTTGAAGGGAGATGACAACCCTTTATACAGAGGGGGGAAGAGATGATGGTGTCTTCTCTGTTAACAATCAGAGAGAAGACTAGTGGATATTGATGTTAGCAAAGGGATCCCCTTGATATGTTGAATGGTTCAGGGAATGAGGAGTTTTGCTTCAGGGTGATAGGCCTTCAAGCTTGCAGCCTTGACTAGCAGAGATTCAGTAACTTCTTGACTGATATGTTGTTTGTTGTCCTTGAAGTATCCTGAAGAGTATAAGGAATAAGAAGACTCTTGATATTGAATGGATGTTCTTCTTCTTCTGATTGATGTCACTTCTCTGTTCTAGGGCTTCTAGTTGCTTTGATGATATTGCCCTGAGTGTTCTACTTGTTGATCACTTCCTGTCACTGTTATCACTTTCCTGTCACTGTGTCCTTTTGTTTTTACTGTGTCCTGTTGTTTTTGTTAAATTTTCTCAACGTGGTCAGCAAGATAGCCCAAACGCCAAATTAATATCTTCGGAACTACCCAGTTCGCACGTTGAACCAGCGGAAACCAAGGACTAGAGGAACAAAGGTAAATCACAACAAACAATGGAAGCACAAGCAGGTCTATTATTCATTCACTTCTTTACAATGCGAGGCATACATAGCGAGACATGATTTCGCTAGTATAACAGCTGAAAATAGAAGCACCAAAAAACAAGCCGGGTGGACAGAACCCGAGTCCGCCGAGACCGCGAGGTCGCCGAGGTCGCCGAAGCCGCCCGAACTATGCTGCAATCCGCCGAATACCACGGAGTCCGCCGAAGCCGCGAGGCCACGCGGACACACCGTTATTCGCCTTCTGCTGAACCCGAACTGAGGAACACCCCTACCCGCCTGAAGCCGGCGGACAGGTTATTGAAGCTGGCAAAGATGAAACAGAACTGACAAGCCGCAGAGCGACCTCCTGCTGAGACCGCAGAGACCGCACACTTCCAAGCACTTGACCGAAGTCACAGCCACACTCCTGGCTCCTTGAAGTTATCCGCGCGACCTGCACACAGCAAACCGTCAGCCTGAAACAATCCGTGCGGACTGGCAAACACAGACCGCAGCACTTCGCACACCCCAACTTACTGTTCACTCAAGTTACTGTAGATGTGCCAGGGGGGTCCTATTTATAGGTCGGGTGAGGAGTGTGGTCACCGCCCAAGAGATAGCGACACCGCCCCAGCCCGCGCGAATACAAACCACCGTCCGCTGAGTCCGCGAGGACTTAGCCGATCCCCAAGGAAAACCGCCAGGAGCAAGGCAACCATTGACGAACCCTCTCCAGTCTGCCTAAGCTAAGCGGACAGGGCATCAGCCCGCAAAGCTCCAACCGCTTCAGGACAGCAAACCCCCTTCAATGGCTGTCTGCACCAACCCGAGGCAGTCCGCAAGACACACACCTCAATCCGCCACAAGTCCACGACCAAAGGCAGCTAAAGACAGACCGCCCGGTCACAGCGGACTCGGCGGATACAGCGGACACACTGAACTCGGCACCAAGAGTGACCAAGCCCAAAACCATAAGGGGCTAATGCGAGCTTGGCGGACGCAAAACCCTAGTCCGCCAAAACACCACAGCGCAGACCTCCACAGTCCGCGAGCTCCTCGCACTCCTGCCCTATCACAGCGATCTAATCCCGGACTCCAAAACCAGGCCGCCACAACGTTCTCCACAGCAACTCCCTGCTGTGCCACCAGAGCTTGACAAGGCCTCAGCCAAGCTCTAAGCTTAGTCCGCAACAGCCAATACCGCGGACAAATCAGTCCGCAAGCTTCCCGAGGACAAGAGCCAACCCGCCTTTCAGCACAAGCTTGCACCCGCGACCACTGAGCAAAGCACCAGTCCGCAAGCCTCTCTATCCGCAGATACCAGGCCGCACCAAACCGCGGACTCCATGCAACAACCCGCTCAGAACACAGCCGGCTTCCACCAGACTTTTCACCAGGCCGCAAACCTCAGTCCGCCCAGTCCGCCCAGTCCGCCAAGGCTGTCCGCCACAGGCCGCGCGGCCTGTCCTGTCACCCACTTCCACTTCACAAAATTCAACACTCCCCCTTGAAGTGAGAAGTGGTGACCAAGCCCAGCAAGCTGCGCAAACGTTCAAAGGGCCCCTTCGACAGTGGCTTCGTGAAGATGTCAGCAAGATTATCTTCACTCCGAACATGCCCGACCAGCAAAGACCCCTCCAACACCTTCTCCCTGATGAAGTGGTGATCAATCTCTATATGCTTGGTCCTGGCGTGGCACACTGGATTGTTAACCAGTTTGAGAGCACTCTCATTGTCACCCCGGAGTAAAGTAGGCCCTTGCACTTCTTCATGAACATCCTCTATAAGCCTCCTCAACCAAACGGCTTCCCGAGCAGCCAAGGCCGAAGCCTTATACTCCGCCTCCGTGGTTGAAACCGACACCGAGTCCTGCTTCTTGCTACACCACGAGATGCTAGCTGAACCGCAAGTGAACACATAACCTGAAGTAGACCTTCGATCATCCGAATCACCGCCATAGTCAGCATCCGTGTACACGAGCAACACAACCTCCGCGTCCCTTCTATAGAGGAGTCCCATGTCAGAAGAAGCCTTGACATATTTCAGAATTCCCTTCGCCGCCACTAGATGAGATTGCCTTGGTTCAGCCATATACCGACTTACTCGGCCAACAGCATAAGCGATGTCCGGCCTTGTAATCGTCAGGTAAATCAAGCTCCCAACAAGAGCCCTGAACACCAAGGGATCATGAAGAACCCTTCCCTCATCCCGTCAAAGCTTCAGCCCAGATTCCAGTGGAGTAGAGCACTTCTTCCCTTCGCCCATGCCAAACCGCTTCATAATGCGATCAGCATACCCTTTCTGGCTAATGAGAACCCCGCACTCCTTCCTCTCCAATTCCAGACCGAGAAAGTGATGCAACTCTCCCAAGTCTTTCATCTCGAAGCGTATAGCAAGCTCTGCCTGAGCCTTGCTACTTCCTCCTCCGAGTTCCCTGTGATGATCATGTCATCCACATACAGCAGGACCAAGACTCGTAGCTCTCCCTTCTTCTTGACGAACAAGCTTGAATCCGAGTTAGAAGCCAGGTATCCACAGAATTGCAAGTACTCTGCAATCTTCCCATACCACGCTCGAGGAGCTTGCTTCAACCCATAGAGAGCCTTCCTGAGTTTGCAGACATAGTCCGGATGCTTCTCAGAGACAAAACCAAGCGGCTGATCCATGAAGATGTCCTTGTCAATCTCTCCGTAAAGAAAGGCATTCTTCACATCGAGTTGCCACAACCTCCATCCCTTGCTAGCAGCCAAGGCGATCACCACTCTTACAGAAGTCATCTTCGCAACTGGACTGAATGTCTCCTCATAGTCTTCTCCATACTGCTGTGAGAATCCTCTAGCGACCAGGCGAGCCTTGAACCGATCAATGCTCCCATCAGCCTTCTTCTTCAACTTATACACCCACTTGCAAGTAACCGGAGTAACGCCATCAACCTTGGGCACAAGGTCCCAGGTTTCATTCTTCTTCAGAGCATCAATCTCTTCCTTCATGGCGTCATCCCACTCCTTCACTCCAGTGGCCTCGTTGAAGTTTGCAGGCTCTCGCTCATCCAGAGGACCTGCAAAGAAGCAGGAGACAAAGCTCACTGCATTCCCATCACAGTACCGAGCCGGTGGCTTAACCACCCTCTTCGATCTCCGAAGACACGACTCCTTGCTCACGGCTTCCGTTGCTTCTTCAGGCTCCACTCCTACCTGGGGCAAGCATTGAGCAGTGCTCCCCTGCTTCCTGAGCCAGAAGGCTCAGCCTCGGAATTTGAAGCATCAGGAGCTGCTGGTGAAACAGCAAGCTCCTCTTCCAGGCCTTCAGTAGCCTCCACCGGTGCTTCATCATCCTTGCTACTTCCGGTTAGCTCCACCGAGCCACCTCCATATGACGTCAGCTCGTCGAAGACAACGTCTCTTGACACCACGAACTTCTTCGTCACAGGGTCCATGCACTTCCATCCCTTCTTCCGCTCATCATAGCCAACAAAGACAAGTTTCCTTGCCTTCGCATCCAGCTTTGTCCGTGAAGCATCCGGGACATGCACGTAGCAAGTTGAACCGAACACCCTAAGGTGTTCAACACTCGGCTTCTCCTTCAGCAACAGCTCAATAGGAGTCTTCATGTTGATAGGGCTGAGTGGTATCCGGTTGATAACATAAGCAGCACAAGACATTCCCTCCGCCCAAAAGGACCTTGGGATATCTTTCGCATGCAGCCAGCATTTGCAGGTTTCCGTCAAATGACGGATCTTCCGCTCCGCTACCCCATTTTGTTGTGGAGTGTGAGCACAAGTAAGCTCCCGTTGGATCCCGTGCTTCCTGCAGAAGTTAGAAAACTCGGAAGAGACAAACTCCCCCCGTTATTAGTTCTAAACTTCTTAACCCGCAAGCCAAGCCGACCTTCTACCAACTCCTTGAACTCCACAACAAACGGAAGGCTTCCGACTTCTCCTTTAAGAAGTACACCCAAGTATACCTTGAGTAGTCATCAACCAAGACAAGCATGTATTTGCTTCCACCAAGGCTGGCAGTAACCGTCGGTCCCATCAGGTCGCCATGAATACACTCCAATGGTTTCTTGCTCCTTGTTTGTGATTTATCAAACGGAAGGCGATGTACCTTACCGTATTGACAGCCTGCACAAACATGCCCATCACCAAAGGAGGACAACTTCGGCAACCCCCTCACCAAACTTCTACTCGCCATTGCCTTTAGCTTGTCCATGCCAACATGCCCCAGCCTCTCATGCCAGATAGCCGCACTATCATTGGCTCTCATTCTATCAACATAAGCACTGGTGGAAAGAACATACAAGCTCTTCACCCTTCTCCCAACATGAGCAACATTAGCCTTCACCGCTGATACGTTGCGAAGGAACCTCACGTCTGTTGGCCCAAACAGAACGTGATACCCAGCGTCCACCGCATTGGTCACCGAGAAGAGGTTCTTCTTCATGCCCGGTACGTGATACACACTCCTTAATGTAAGTGGCCCCTGATCACTACCCAATGACACGACCCCCTCTTTCTTACTGCATAAACAGTATTATCAGCAGTGTTAATAGCTTCATTACCTGAGTAAGCCTGCATGAGGTGAACATTGATTTGTCTCCGGTGAGGTGATGACCACACCTGGAGTCCATGATCCACTCGCCGTTGAAGTCCTCAGCAGACAAGGCTCAGACACAAGTGCCCGTCAAGAAAGCTCCGCCCCATTCTGCTTCTTCACTTCTCGAACAAGCTTCCTCCTTTCCCGCAGCATGCCCAGGCTGCAGTTTGACCTTGCAGTCCCGCTTGAAGTGCCCACGCTGATGACACCGGTAGCACTTCAAATTCTTCTTCCAGTCCTTAGGAGCATTGCTCCTCTCCGGCGGATATGAAGTTGAAGTCTCCTTCTCAACAGCGGCCTGCACCTTCTTCTTCTTCCCTTCCCATCCTTTCTTCTTTCCTGAGAAGAGAGCTTCGCTGCCTTCCTGATTCAGGTTCACTCCAGCCATCTGCCTTGCTAAGCTCTCCTGCGAGGCAAGCAGATTCTCCAGCTCCAGCAACGACGGCTGAGTAGCCCACCCTTGAACAGATGTGACAAAGGCCACATACTCCTTCCGCAAGCCGCGGATAATGTGCCTTTTCATCTTTGCCTCAGAGATAGGCTCATCAGGATCCAGTGCCGACAGCTCAGCACACAAGCTCTTCATCTTTAAGAAGTACTTGGAAATGGAAAGGTCTCCCTGAGTTGCCCTGGCCAACTCATTCTCCAGAAACTGAAGCCGCACCACATTCTTCCTATTGAACAACTCATCAATGGTTGTCCAAATATCAGCAGCCGACTCACATCCAATGATGTGATCAAACAGTTCCGGAGACACAACTCTCTTCAGAACGAACTCCGCCTTAGCATATGTTCTTCTCCAGAGCCTCACCTGCTCAGCAGTACCGAAAGCAGCAGTGACTTCCTGCCTGTCGTCTCCACCAACGACATCCACAGCTCCTCGCCAAGAAGATAACTCTTCATGCACGACTTCCACTTCTTGAAGTTAGTCGACGTTAAGAGTTCAATGCCCAGACCTCTTGCTAAGCTCCCTTCCATTGCAACACCTGTTGGCAACCTTCCAGCAGCTCCGAGCAACAACACAGGTTGATCACCACTCAATCACAGAGTAACAACACTGGCTGACTTCCGCTCATGCAACTAAACCTCAGTAACCTCGCTTTGATACCATGTTAAATTTTCTCAACGTGGTCAGCAAGATAGCCCAAACGCCAAATTAATATCTTCGGAACTACCCAGTTCGCACGTTGAACCAGCGGAAACCAAGGACTAGAGGAACAAAGGTAAATCACAACAAACAATGGAAGCACAAGCATGTCTATTATTCATTCACTTCTTTACAATGCGAGGCATACATAGCGAGACATGATTTCGCTAGTATAACAGCTGAAAAAACAGAAGCACCAAAAAAACAAGCCGGGCGGACAGAACCCGAGTCCGCCGAGACCGCGAGGTCGCCGAGGTCGCCGAAGCCTCCCGAACTATGCTGCAATCCGCTGAATACCACGGAGTCCGCCGAAGCCGCGAGGCCGCGCGGACACACCGTTATTCGCCTTCTGCTGAACCCGAATGAGGAACACCCCTTCCCGCCTGAAGCCGGCGGACAGGTTATTGAAGCTGGCAAAGATGAAACAGAACTGACAAGCCGCAGAGCGACCTCCTGCTGAGACCGCAGAGACCGCACACTTCCAAGCACTTGACCGAAGTCACAGCCACACTCCTGGCTCCTTGAAGTTATTTGCGCGACATGCACACAGCAAACCGTCAGCCTGAAACAATCCGTGCGGACTGGCAAACACAGACCGCAGCACTTCGCACACCCCAACTTACTGTTCACTCAAGTTACTGTGGATGTGCCAGGGGGGTCCTATTTATAGGCCGGGTGAGGAGTGTGGTCACCGCCCAAGAGATAGCGACACCGCCCAGCCCGCGCGAATACAAACCACCGTCCGCTGAGTCCGCGAGGACTTAGCCGGTCACCAAGGAAAACCGCCAGGAGCAAGGCAACCATTGACGAACCCTCTCCAGTCCGCCTAAGCTAAGCGGACAGGGCATCAGCCCGCAAAGCTCCAACCGCTTCAGGACAGCAAACCCCTTCAATGGCTGTCCGCACCAACCCGAGGCAGTCCGCAAGACACACACCTCAATCCGCCACAAGTACACGACCAAAGGCAGCTAAAGACAGACTGCCCGGTCACAGCGGACTCGGCGAATACGGCGGACACACTGAACTCGGCACCAAGAGTGACCAAGCCCAAAACCATAAGGGGCTAATGCGAGCTTGGCGGACGCAAAACCCCAGTCCGCCAAAACACCACAGCGCAGACCGCCACAGTCCGCGAGCTCCTCGCACTCCTGCCCTATCACAGCGATCTAATCCCGGACTCCAAAACTAGGCCGCCACAACGATCTCCACAGCAACTCCTGCTGTGCCACCAGAGCTCGACAAGGCCTCAGCCAAGCTCTAAGCTTAGTCCGCAACAGCCAATACCGCGGACACATCAGTCCGCAAGCTTCAGCGGACAAGAGCCAACCCGCCTTTCAGCACAAGCTTGCACCCGCGACCACTGAGCAAAGCACCAGTCCGCAAGCCTCTCTATCCGCAGATACCAGGCCGCACCAAACCGCGGACTCCATGCAACAACCCGCTCAGAACACAGCCGGCTTCCACCAGACTTTTCACCAGGCCGCAAACCTCAGTCCGCCATGTCCGCCCAGTCCGCCAAGGCTGTCCGCCACAGGCCGCGCGACCTCTCCTGTCACCCACTTCCACTTCACAAAATTCAACAGTTTTTACTTCTCTGTCTCTGTATATATCAGACATTCAAATTCCTTAACCTTGATGGCGGAAGAAACATTCCCGAGAGTATAAGATGCATTGGGAATTGATCCATAATTAATCCAAATGTAACTGTCTATTTGAACGGCTATTATTATTGACTGTAATTAATCCTCAATTAAAACTGCCAACTGTAACTAATTGAGCATAGATCATCGACTTGAACTTGGAGTTCATCGAGCTGTCTTGAGTGTGTCGACACAAGTCCTGTGTGTCGACACAGTTGGCTTCAGGTGTCGACACAGTTGGTGTCGACAGTTATTCTGTGTGTCGATACAATTGTTCTTTGTGTCGACACAGCTGACTTCTGGTGTCGAAAGTTATTCTGTGTGTCGACACAATTCCTCTGTGTGTCGACACAACCTGCTTCCTTTGTCGATCTTGAGTTTAGCGATTGTCGACCAGAGCTCGGAGTTCGTCGAGCTCCGCTGGAATTCGTCGAGCTGAACTTCTTGCTTGAGACGAGAGTTCGTCGACCTGAGTTCAGAGAAGGAACTCATAATTCGCCGACCTGAGTTCGACGTTCGTCGAACTGAGTTCGACTATCGTCGAACTGATTTTCTGACTGACTGCATTTCTTGGAATTCTTCTAAGGCAAATCTGGAAATGAACCTATGACCAATGACTATACATTTTGGGCCAATCTAAGAAAACTTAATAGTGATTCTTGCCCAAATCATAACTGGGGTTCCAACAAAATGCAAGAAGATAGGGTTTTGATAATAATTTTAGTAGTGAACAAACGACAAAAAAATCAAACCACAACAAGATTCATAGTAATAAACCAAAATACGGCCAAACAAATCATACCCTAAAGAACATGCTGGAACTTCAAAGACAATATTACTACTAACCCTAAGGGCATCAAGATGAATACCCCCAAAAAACCCAAACATCGTCTGTAGCCAATGAAGAATCTCGTGACCACGAGACAACAACTTCTTGTCGATGCATGAAGAAACAGAGATCAAAAGTTCAGGAAGAAGGAAGAAATGTAAGAAGATATACCAGTCACGAGAAGGAAGAAATGCTCTCTCTCCCGCTTCGTCCCTCCTCTGCTCTCTCTCACGATTCGTTGTAGGAAGAAGCCAATTGTGAGAAGCAAGTCGCGATATTCCTCTAAGAAGAAGCCAGTCGCCAAATTCGGAGAAGGAAGAAGCCAGTCGCGAGATTAGGGGTTTTGAGAATGCGCCGTTAGGGGATTGATGAATATAGGGTTTTGATAATAATTTTATTGGAGGGAAATTTCCCTCCAATTATTTCATGCACTTGATCATATATTCCTAATTTTTTGCTCAAACTCAAGAGGCTCGTGTTCCGTTTTGAACAAAAAAGAATCTGAGATAGATCTAGCTCAGCTAGTAATCGAGCTCAAGCTAATCGTACTCGACCTCGGGCTCGACTCATAATGGAGCTAGACCTCATGGAACACGAGATCGAGCTCATGGAGTAATCGAGCTTGAGGACATTGGAGTCGAGCTAGGAAAAATAGTGTGCTCGGGAAAAAAATGCACGTCCGAGTGAAAAGCACATGCTCGGGAGAAAAATATTCTCTCGGTCCAAAAAATGCTCTCGAACAATAGTGTTGTAATAAAATATGATATATTTACGGTAACAAAGCTTTAATAATAAAATATTAATAATAGTAAGGAAAATCTCTTTGTCACAAAAAACTTTCATGATGTGGTTACAATTGATATATATTATGAGGAATTATTTACTATTTGTAACGTAACATTAGTGTTGTTACAAATACTTACATTTATAGTAATAAATAAATTATTATTGTAACAAAATATAAAATATTCGTTACAAAAAATTACTTTTTGGTAACAACAAAAACATTTTATTACTAAATATATGTATTAGTAACAAACTGGGTTTCTGTTATATTTCAGTCCTTACAACATGTGCAGTTTGTTGTAGTGACATTTCTTGGAAAAGGACTTGCATTTTTCGAAAAGAACTACTGTTTCTCAAAAAGGCACTTAGATTTCTCGAAAAGAACTTGGATTTTTCGAAAAGCTCTATGGATTTTTCAAAAAGCCTTCAGGATTTCTCGAAAAAGACCTTATCTTTTTCGAAAAATCACAGGCCTTCTCGAACAACCATAGGAGTCTTCGAAAAATTCTTCCCTCTTTTCGAAAAATCTCATCTCTTTCGCGAAATGATGACTCTTTTCGAAAAATGTCGAAATGTCCTTAAAGAAATTTTTGAAGAAGTCGAACCGCCTTTCATGTACACTTGTCCATATATTTTCAAAATTCTAAATTTATACATATATAGGATAGTCCATAGAAAATCCTGCACTTCATTTCGAAAAGGAGTTCTCGAAGAACGCCAATTTATTTCCGCCACTTCAGTTCTGCCGACTCGACTCTGCCGGAAAATTCCTCTACTTCTCACCCGCAAGTCAAAAACCCTTAAATTTTTTGCTCTCTATCATCCATGGCTCTTACAGTGAAGATAGGGTTTGGAAGCTAGTTTGTCCGTAATGGCATCGCCTAAATTTCTGACGATTTCCACAACGTCATTATACTTCTTGAAACTGCCAGTCTTTCATTCGTTCTAGAGCAACCATGCAAGGTACACATTCCAGACATTGAATAGTTTTTCCAAAACGCCAAGCTTCTGCGAAATGGGAAGCTCTTGAAGACATCTCTCAGGGATGTGACGATTAAAATGATGTCGCCTTCCATAACAGAGCTTCTGAAATTGCCAGTTATCGACGAGGAAAATTACTTCGAAAAACCTGAATATTCTAGGGCCATGTCTTTCTGTGGTCTCCCTGAATCCAAAAATACCATCCGACGGCCTCAAATGAATGCTGAAAGCAAGCTCCTAGCTGACATTCTTAGCAAGGTCCTCCTCTGCACAACCCATTCCATTGGATACATTTCTACAGATTTCTTCGATATGATGACAACAGTCATCTGTAGCATGAAATTCCAATGGGGGCAAATGATTTTTGACAAGATTAAGGGAAGCGTCAAGACACCAAATTATGCCCGGATCATCACATTATATCTAAATCAAGTCCACCCAGAAATCTTTGACATGTCCAAAGGTGTGTCTGTTCATCACTTGAAGAAAGACACATTGGCCTCGATAAACAGATGGGATATAAGAATTCAGAAGCCAAGGGATGCTCCGAAAGTACCAAGGATTATAATTGATGATGAGGACATGATCCCATCTCCTCCTCTCACTGATATAGCTGACACATCTGGTACAACAGTTGAGGGGGAGCCTGCTCCTTTAATTCAGAAAGATGCACAACATGCAGAAGTTTCAATAACAGAAGTTCAAACATATGTTCTTGCTGTCCAAGTTTATGAGAAAGCTGCTGATGATAATGTGGAAATGGAAAAAGAGGGTCAAGTTCAGTCTGATGATGAGCAAAGCTCCCCTACATAGGATGATGGGTTAGGTATGGATGTTTTCTCCTCCCCTGACCAAGCCACTATAGTAGCTACTACAGAGGACATAAATAAAATGATAGAGTAATCAACTCAGATGACCCTCTGTTCATATCTCCTAAAAAGACTACTACAATGTCTCCTACAGAAATTCCTGAAGAAATCCCTGAAGAAATCCCAGCAGAAAGTAATCCAGAAGAGGTAACAGAAGACTCACAACCCCATGCACATATTTAGGGGGAGAATGTTATATTAATTGATGAAGAAGAAATTTCTCCAGAGCCTGCAGAGCCTCCCATGAGAAATTTAGACTTCTCTATCCATTCCATCCTTTGACATGAAGGGGATGAGATTCTACCTTTCCAAAGAGCAAAGAGTACAGTTCTACTTGAAGAAATCTCACCATGGTAAGTTCCTGCTCTTCCTCATCCACCTCCTCCTACTGCTGTTATTCCTGATGATACCCTATTGGGTAAAATTGAATCAATGCTGACACAACAATGAGAGTACTTTGACAAGTATCTCAAGGAAGTTACAGACAAAGTCACTGCTCTTGAAAAAGAGATGAGTAGAGGTTTTGTTTAAGTACAACATAATACTGATGAGTTTAAGAGACTGCTGTAAATTGGTGGAAAGGCCATACACCATATTATCACTAGTATTTGTCAAGTCATGGATCAATCAGTTACATTGGCCAATAATCAAATTCAACTGGAGAAGAAAACTCAAGAACAAAATTTCAAAACATGTGAAAAAGTTGGCACATTCAAAGAAGATATTATAACAACCCTTACTGTAGAAGTCAGAAAGGGGGAGGACAAAGTTAAAGAAGTTCTTTCCAAGAAAATTCTCGAGATAAAAAACCCAGTGGGATACACAATTGAAAGAGATAAGCACAGACGTACAGAAACAAATTCATGGAGTAAAGCTTCATACTTATGACACTGTTATGTGGATGCAAAATCAAATACTTCCATACTTCCCAATCAATCCACATGAAGCTCCACCTCCTCAACCTAACCCAACTGCCCAGATGCTTACATTCTCTCCCAGACCTGAAGATTATGTAGCACCTTCTGAAGAGTACTCCCATGTTTGGACTGAGCTAGAGATGCCTCAAAATCCACCTCTAGTGTTGGAGCCCCACCTCATTTAGGGTTGATTTATAGCAGGTTCACTATTCGTATTCTTTGATGACCCACATGTATAGTGTAACACCTCCATCCATCGCATGGGATATAACAGAAGGTCCGGCCGGGGCCCCATGCCATATATCATGGACAGCTAGTGGAGTTACGTATTAATACCAAATTACTGCCAAAGGAACGAGCATCATAACTCAGAGCATTCAAGCAGAAGTTTTTAAAAACAGTTATAAGAACCTAAGCCACATCATGAATGTCCACTAAAAACCCAAAGTAGGAATGAGCATACAAATACACAAAGTACTTGTCCTTATGGCCTTACAAGAGTTTACTTAAATAATAAATGTCTTCTAAACATCGGCACGCAGGTCGACCACACATGAGCATAAAAGTAAACATTTGCTTTGGCCTTCGAGGGCCTGTACAGCAACCAGGGCTTCAACCCGCTACTTACCACTAGGCTCCGCAGCACATGCAATCAACATTCCACCGCAGCGGTGGCAAACAAAAGCAACGGTCAGCTAAAGCTGACCAAATTATAACTGTTGAAACTAAAAACTCGGTCTCTTGTGGAGTTCACCCATGGGAAAGGGGTGATCGCGCACCTACTTCTCTCCTGCAAGCAAAATGACAGAAAACAAAGAAGAACTGACCCAAGGGCTCGGCGTGGAGGACCCAACACACACTCAGAAGATCTTAGAGTGCTTCCCCTCCTTAGGCAAAGGATGAGCTAAGGCTACCTCAAAAAGCACTAAAAGACTAAGGAGCAAGTGAGTATGAAAGCGTGCCTTCTAAGGTGCTTCTTGGGTCCTATTTATAGATTTCTGAAGATGGCCTGCAAATAGCCAACCTCCGCTGTTTTGAACAGCTATGTGCAGCCCAACTTGGTCTGCCAACATCGCAACTCCGCTGTTTTAACAAGCTATTCACACCCATGGGAGGGGCAACCAGGTAATTATTTCCTCTGGGCCCCACTGGGCGGGTCCCAAGGACATGGAGGTCAGCTCGCCACTACTCTCCACACCTACGACGCGGGAGCGACCTGACTCCCTCAGCTCGCCTTCTCTTCTTGGGTGAGCGCGAGCCAGGCCACCGCGACCCGCCAATCCCGGCTCTGAGGCAGGCTGGCGTCCAGGTCGCCTATAGGAGGGCGGGCTAGCCGGTGTTAGACTATCGCTATGGAATGCTCCCGAGGAGCTCACTGTTTGGGCTCGACGAGTTCAACCCTAAATGATGGTTCGAAGCGTGTCGAGCTCCGACCCTGTTCGAAGAATGCCTAGCCTAAACTCTGCTCGACGTGCCTCTTGTGCGGACGTGGGTGTGCATAATTTGCTGTCGGACCTCAGGCCTCTTTTTGTTATCCGCACTTTTACATCCAGCAGAATGTTTTCCCGCCAGCGGAATGTTTTCCCGCCCTTTTTCTTTTTGTAAATAGGCCCTGCCGGCCCTTGCTTATCCACCACATTTGAGCTTTTCTCCTTTCCTGCTCCTTGCGAAACCCAACTCGCATGCTTCCTGTGAGGACTTCCTCACCCGCCTAGCGAGCTTCCTATAAAATGGGCGGTAGCAGCGGCGATGCGGACGGGCGGGGCAAATGTGCTTGGACCTTCGCCGAGCACGACTTTCCCCCCGCCGTAATTTCTGAGAGTGAGTTCTTTGGCGCCATTGGCGACCACATCTCGCCCGGTTTTGTGGCGAGGCGGCCTGGGGAGGAGGAGAAGATAAACGAACTCTCCTGAGGGGAACTCCCCATTCCCTTGGCGCACTTCGAGGCGGGCCTCCGACTTCCTCTATGGTCGGAGTTTTTCCAGATTCTGAAGTATTTCGGGGTCGTCCTTGGCCAGATGACCCCGAATTCTGTGGTTGTCATGGTTGGATTCGCCTGTTTACTTCGGGAAGAGCGGGTTGAGTTCAGCCTTACGGTCTTCCACAAGCTGTTATCTTTCCACACAAATAAGGGTGAGACCTCCTACTTCTCTAGTGCCGATCTCAAAGTGCGGGAGACCGTTAACAATATTCACAACTGGTTCAAGAAGTTCATGTTTGTGAAGGGTGACTTCGGCAATGTCCCCTTCTCGCTGGTTTAGCTCAGCGAGGTGAGCTACCGCCCCCTAGACTGGGGGTCCATGAAGCGGACCTATGCAGGTTCTTCACCGGGAAGAACTTCAAGGTCGCATTCTTGCGTCGGAATCTGGACTACCTCGCCACCATCCCGCCCAGGGAGGTAAGCCAGTCGCTCTTCTCCTTTTTACTTCACTGTTTTTTCTCGCTTTAACTTTCTTTTCTCGAAGGCGAGTGGGACATCCCCATGCACCCCCCATACAAGAATGCTCGGGTCGCTCTCAGGGGGAACTGGTGCATGAAAGCGCGTAAGTGCTGGTGCATGAAAGCGTGCGGGCTCAGCTCTGCGACCTGGAGCTGGTCCATAAGGTCGGTCGGCGCTGCACTCAGTTTGAGAGGAACGCCATCCCGCTCAAGAGGCTGGTGGATGAGAAGGAGGAGGCATGCCGCCTCGCCCAGGAGGAGGCGAAGCGGCAGAGGGAGAGGGCGGTTGCTGCCAACACCGCCATCGCCGCTCTGGAGAAAGAGAGGGAAGTGCTGCGGGCACGGGTGCAAGAGCCGGAGACCGCGGCGGCTGTCCCGCCGTCATCAAGTAGCTTCTGCCAGCTCGCAAATTACACTGAGTATAAACTAGAAGAAATGATGCAGAAGAACGGAGCCAGCACGGCCAAGGACACCTTTTAGATGTTACGGCGAGCCGACCTTATAAAGGGCGAGGGAGCGGGTCTCTCTGCGAGCGACGTGGTACCGGTGCTATTCCTTCCAGTGCCGGATTCGAGAGACAAGTCCTACTAGCGTCTCTAGGACTTGTTGCTCGAGAGCTCGCATCGCCTTCATTCCCATGCCTCGCCTCTCCTGCAGATTTTTCCCTATTATGATGTAAACACAGGCCGAGTCCAGAACTTGTATCTTTGTCCATCAAATGAACTGTTTTGCATTTGCCTCTTCGTGTGTATGTGTATTACTATCGCTTGTAATGGCTTTCGTGCATTGTGAATTTTCTTTCTTTTCGTTCTCACAGCTTGTCTGAATCCTCCTGCTCGCAGTCCCTTTTCCGTGTCCTGATGGCAAGATCGCGTGTCCTCTAAGGACTTAGTATAGGGAGCATAGGAAGCCTAGTCAGCCGTCCCGCGGGCGGCGACCCACCTGCTTAGCCTAAATCCTCTATGCTACCTACTCGCCAGAGGAGGCGAGTCTGCTTGGCTCATACCCCAGCCACCGGGCTTCTTGCGAGTCGACCTTCTTGGGATGCGGCCCGAGTTTTCACCGCCTGGGACGTCAAATTGGGAGTTGGGCGATCATGTTGGACCTATCTTGTTAGGCATGTGACTCCTTTCTAGATCATTCGGGTGACTGAGGCCCTCCAGCTTTCAATACTGCTTCATTCGTCTCGACCCGTCTCGTTGCCAGTTGGCGAACCGGAATGGACTCCTACGAGTGACATCCAGCCCTGCCAGCTAGGTGAGGCCTGGCAGCGGGATATGCTCGAGGTCCGGGGAGGTGCACACAAGTGACATCCAGCCCTGCCAGCTAAGTGAGTGCCTGACAGTGGGATCTACTCGGCGTCCGGGTAGATACACACGAGTGACATCCAGCACTGCCAAGTAGGTGAGATCGTAGCAGCGGGATCTGCTCGGGGTTCGGGTAGACGCCATATGAGTGACATCCAGCCCTGCCAGCTAGGTGAGAGCCTTGTAGCGGGATCTGCTCGGGGTCCGAGTAGACTCACACGAGTGACATCCAACCTTGCCAGCTATGTGAGAGCCTGGCAGTGGGATATGCTCGGGGTCTGGGTAGACGCCGCACGAGTGACATCCAGCCCTACCACCTAGGTGAGAGTCTGGCAGCGGGATCTGCTCGGGGTCCGGGTAGACGTACACGAGTGACATCCAGGCTTGCCAGCTAGGTGAGAGCCTGGTAGCGGGATCTGCTCTGGGTCCGGGTAGACACACACGAGTGACATCCAGCCCTGCCAGCTAGGTGAGAGCCTGACAACGGGATCTGCTCGGGGTCCGGGTAGATGCCACATGAGTGACATCCAGCCCTGCCAGTTAGGTGAGAGCCTGACAGCAGGATCTGCTCGGGGTCTATCAAATGAATACTTCACCCTATTGTGTGCAACAGGATTAGCACATCACAAAGCTTTATTAAGAACAAGTCATTACTTACATATTTCAAGGATAAAAGTGTTTTAAGTCGTCACCACTGCATGTGATACTTAGGGCCTCGCCCTCCAAATTTTGGAGGCGAACCCTGCTGATCTTAGCGTTTCCTTTACAATGTACGGACCTTCCCATTTGGGGTTGAGCTTCCCCATGGTTGCCGATCTTCTTATTGCATTCACCTTTTTCAGGACCAAGTCCCCTTCCGCAAATTGTTTGACTCTGACATGCTGATAAATTAATTTATATAGTTATTTTAGTTTAGTTTTTTATAAATAAATAGTATAATTTATTTGGATTTATATTAATATATATAATAATTCGTTTATTTTTATATTTCAGGTCAATATGGGCTCCAAATATCATTTTCAAGTTCATGGCAAAGATCTGAAAACATTTTGAGAAAATTAATATTTTTGGCCACGGATAGCTGAAATTCAAATGGCCATAACTTTCAAACCAGGAAGAGTTACGGGACGTGCAACCAGTCAACGGAAAGAGGAAGACGTCCTCTACAAATCTGGAGAATTTCACAAGTACACGCCCCAAGGAAACGGGCGTGACCAGGGTGTGAACACGGGTGTGTGTAGTTCAAAAAAATATTTTTCTCCAGAAATCTTCCCGGGGCAATACTGGAACATTTCCTAAGTACACGCCCCCCTGTCACGGGCGTGACCTAGGGCGTGACTAACCCGAAACTGCCGAATTGATGCCAGAATGCACCGTTTCCAGTCATTTGCTGACCCGGCCAGTACACGCCCTAGGTCACGGGCGTGACCTAGGGGCGTGACACTTCAGGAACTGCCGGAATTTACTCCGCCGTTTTCAGCTTCCCGCAGTTTTCCAGAAACTGAAGTGACATGCCCTAGGTCACGGGCGTGACCTAGGGGCGTGACTCGCCATTTAACAAATTTTGGCGGTTTCTCCTCCAACTTTCCCGGGCTTTCAAGACGGCGGTTCCGAGCCTGACACGCCCTAGGTCACGGGCGTGACCTAGGGCGTGACCTTCAAGAAAAATTTCTATAAATTCCAGATCGAGCCAGAAGCTTTGAAGAAGGAGCCAGGAGGACAATCTAGGAGTAGCTTCAGTAGATTATTTTCATGTTTTTATGCATTTTGCTTATGTACTTTTCAATTTCATAGTTTAGGCTTTAATTCTAGCCCTTTTTATTTTCTTTCTATGTATCCCTATTTTCATTTCCACTTGATCATGATAAGCTTTTCATTATAATAAAATATTTCTTTTGTCAAACTCTTTTCTTATCGTTTCGAGTTAGCTTTGATTTATTAGCTTTGATTCCGATCTAAGATCCGTATCCTAAATGACCGAGAGGTTGCGGATACGGGGAGATCACTCAAAGATAAAAGGAGTTGATTGCAATCCTCGAGAGAGGACGGCATGACTCTTCCGGATTGGAGTGAAATCCAATAGAGGGGTTCACCTCCTAAAGCAGGCTTAGGGGTTTCGACTGGCCGAGAGGTCTTAATCGATCAACCTAAGTTTAGTCGAGAGCGTATTCTCGAGAGAGGCGTTTTCGTATTTTAGGAACCTCCACGGTCGAAGCGGATAATCTAGAAGTTTGTCTTTAAGATAAGTTTATTTCAATTCAAAGTAAGTCTAGATCAAGTGCTTCCTTTTATTTTATTTTCTAATAATAGTTTTAATTCACTCCTTTTATTTTCCAATAAAATAATATTAATTTGCGTGAGTAGGAGTACTCAACAGGCCCCGAGTCTAATACGACATTTCTTATACTATATTTCGATAGGTACACTTGCCTATTTCGAGATTATAGTTTGGATATAATTTTTAAAACTATAAAATTCTTCATCAAGTTTTTGGCACTGTTGCCGGGGACCCTTTTTGTTGATATTTTGAAAGCGCGAATTGTATTAATTTTATCACTCTCTTTCTCTAACCCAAATTCTCTTTTTCATCTTTTTTTAAAATTCATTTCTATTAGGTACGGATTGTGTTTATTTTCTTTTATTAAAAATAATGTTATCTCAATTGGCTGCTAAAATTTCCCAGCTTGAAAATCAATTAGATATTTTGAAAGCCGCAAAAAAACGTCAATGTGTTTGTTTTTATTATCACGGTTCTCATCCAAGTGAGTTTTGTTATCATTATAATTATTATAAAAATCTTTCTTATGAAAATAATTTTGAGAGTAATTATGATAATAATTCTTCTCACTTTTATGATAATTCAATTTTTTATGAAAATAAATTTTCTAATTTTTCCTATGTTCATGAAAATAATTTTTCAAGTAATCATGTGAATAATTATTTTGATGTAAAAAATTATTCTTCCAACTCGGATGAAAACTTCTCTTGGTCGCGAGATCAACCGGAAGGTTTCCCGAGTTATGAGAATAATTATTTGGATCCAAATTTTTGTTCTTCTTTTTCCGCACCGCAAGCTTTCTCTCTTAATTTTGTGAAATCCTCTCATTTGCAATCTGATTCTTCTCCCCAAAATTTGGATGAGAATTTTCTTACGTTTAGTTATTCTTCTCCTTCGGATACTGTCGCTAATGAGGAACATGAATCTTCATGTCCCCCCGTAGTTGCTTATACCGAAGAAAAAGAAAAACTTTTATTTCAAGAGCTCGTTAGGTGTGTGGATGCGCTGGGAGGAGTAGAAGAAGAATATATTTCTCCTCCTACTACTCCAAATTTTTCTCCTATTAATGAATCTCCTTGCACGATTTATGATTTTCTAGGAGCGCAAATTTATGAACATGATGCTTCCGACAATTTTGTTTTATATTTATTTTCGGACGAAAAATTAATTTTCGAAAATAAACAACCCGAGTCTAATCTTATAACTTCGCAAGAACCTCCTCCTTGCGAAGATTTTTCAGACGTGCTTACCTTTGATTTTTCTTTAATTAATGAATTTCATGAAGATGATGAGCCGTTGCAATCACACAGCGTCAACGATCCATTTGCCGCTCATCTACAAAAATTCACATCGCCTGAGGTATGTATAGGTGATGTGAATTTACATTTTCAAGTCAAATGTTCAAAAAAGGAGAATCAAGAAGCAAGCGGAGAAGTCATTGGGCGGCGTCTTTGGCGTTTTCACCCAAGCATGAATTAAGGGAGTTGCCAGTGCACTTTACTTTTTATTTCCCTTTTTCCTAACTAAAACCGTCTAGCTTAAAGACGGGAAAAAGAAAAGCGCTCTTGGGAGACACCCATTATTTATCTTTAATAATTTTTTTTTGTTTTAAAAAATTTTTTTCTAAAAAATTTTGAAATTTTTTTCTTCTTGTTTCTCCCCTCTTACTTGACTTATAAACATTGAGGACAATGTTTATTTTTAAGTATGGAGGTGGATTTCTATTTATTGTTTTTATTTTAAAATTTTTAAAAAAATGAAAAAAAAATCTTTAAAAATTTTCATAATATAAAAATCTTAGAAAAATTACAAAATTTTGTTTTCTTTTTATTATAAAAAAAACAAAAAAAAGAGAAAATTCCAAAAAACCAAAAAATATAATAAACCCCTACTTAATCTTGTTGTGACTTTTCAGAAAATTTATTTTGAATTTATTTATAAGAATTTTATAATTTTTGATTTTCTAAATCTTTTATTTCATCAAAATTAGTTAAATTTAATTTTTAGGTGATTTGATTTTAAGAAATAAATTTATGAAGTAAAATTTGATTAGAGAAATCTATTTAGACCTTATTCTCTTTTATTGTAATTAGTTTCAATTTTGTGGCATTTAGATTAATAATTCTTAGATTTTAATTATCTTCACTTTATGCTTTAAGATTTTTAGGAAAACTTAAATCACTATAGTTGCTCTCTTAGTTTTTTAATTTAATCTAAAATTTGTTAAACCTTTCCCCTTGTTTTTAATTTTCTTGTTAGATCATATGTCATGGGGATAAGATGATAAAATTCATTATCCCTTGATACACATATGCAATTTTTCATTTTTGGTTAGATCATATGTCATGGGAATTAAATATTCCTTGGTACACATATGCAACCCCCAAAAAAAAGGAGTAAGAGGATAAAATTCATTACTCAGAAACAATTTTGTTTGAAGAGAAAAAAAAGAAGAAAAAAAAAATATCAAAAAGAAAAAAATTGTGCGGGGTGAGAGGATAAAATTCATCACCCCCAATCTAAGATCTCTTCAATCTTCCTTTTTCCAAACCCAAAACCCAATATAATTGCTTAGATTTAAATTAAATTTGTAAGAGAGCATAAGTAGTAGTTTGATTTTCCTTGAAGTCTCTTTTTAGTGGAAAAAGTGTTTATAATTTTTAATTTAATTTTGTTTGCTAAATACTTAATTTTGAGTTCTAATTATTTTATTAGAGAAAACTTTGCTAAATATTTAGCTCTTCACTTTTTACTTTCATATTTTAGGACTTAAAAATTTGAATCCCTAAAATTAATTTTTAACTCTCTTTTGATTTGATAATTTTTTAGTTTGATTAAAAAATTATATTATTTTCTTATAAATACTTCTCATAGTTTTGCTCTGGAATAGCAAAAGATTAAGTGTGGGGGTATTTGATAAGTTAATTTATATAGTTATTTTAGTTTAGTTTTTTTATAAATAAATAGTATAATTTATTTAGATTTATATTAATATATATAATAATTCGTTTATTTTTATATTTCAGGTCAATATGGGCTCCAAATATCATTTTCAAGTTCATGGCAAAGATCTGAAAACATTTTGAGAAAATTAATATTTTTGGCCACGGATAGCTGAAATTCAAATGGCTATAACTTTCAAACCAGGAAGAGTTACGGGACGTGCAACCAGTCAACGGAAAGAGGACGACGTCCTCTACAAATCTGGAGAATTTCACAAGTACACGCCCCAAGGACACGGGAGTGACCAGGGTGTGAACACGGGCGTGTCTAGTTCAAGAAAATAATTTTCTCCAGAAATCTTCCCGGGGCAATACTGGAACATTTCCTAAGTACACGCCCCCATGTCACGGGCGTGACCTAGGGCGTGACTAACCCGAAACTGCCGAATTGATGCTAGAATGCGCCGTTTCCAGTCGTTTGCTGACCCGGCCAGTACACGCCCTAGGTCACGGGCGTGACCTAGGGGCGTGACACTTCAGGAACTGCCAGAATTTACTCCCGCCGTTTTCAGCTTCCCACGGTTTTCCCAGAAACTGAAGTGACATGCCCTAGGTCATGGGCGTGACCTAGGGCGTGACCTTCAAGAAAAATTTCTATAAATTCCAGATCGAGACAGAAGCTTTGAAGAAGGAGCCAGGAGGCCAATCTAGGAGTAGCTTCAGTAGATTATTTTCATGTTTTTATGCATTTTGCTTATGTACTTTTCAATTTCATAGTTTAGGCTTTAATTCTAGCCCTTTTTATTTTCTTTCTATGTATCCCTATTTTCATTTCCACTTGATCATGATAAGCTTTTCATTATAATAAAATATTTCTTTTTGTCAAACTCTTTTCTTATCGTTTCGAGTTAGCTTTGATTTATTAGCTTTGATTCCGATTTAAGATCCGTATCCTAAATGACCGAGAGGTTGCGGATACGGGGAGATCACTCAAAGATAAAAGGAGTTGATTGCAATCCTCGAGAGAGGACGACATGACTCTTCCAGATTGGAGTGAAATCCAATAGAGGGGTTCACCTCCTAAAGCAGGCTTAGGGGTTTCGACTGGCCGAGAGGTCTTAATCGATCAACCTAAGTTTAGTCGAGAGCGTATTCTCGAGAGAGGCGTTTTCGTATTTTAGGAACCTCCACGGTCGAAGCGGATAATCTAGAAGTTTGTCTTTAAGATAAGTTTATTTCAATTCAAAGTAAGTCTAGATCAAGTGCTTCCTTTTATTTTATTTTCTAATAATAGTTTTAATTCACTCCTTTTATTTTCCGATAAAATAATATTAATTTGCGTGAGTAGGAGTACTCAACAGGCCCCGAGTCTAATACGACATTTCTTATACTATATTTTGATAGGTACACTTGCCTATTTCGAGATTACAGTTTGGATATAATTTTTAAAACTATAAAATTCTTCATCACATGCTTATCGAAGTACTTGTCCATTCTCCTTTTCACTTCTTCTTGTCGGATGGTAGAGAGGTCACGCAATTCCTCCACCATATCAAGGGAGAGCCGCAGCTCCCCCTCGTTCTCAACCGACCATTCTTCCCTGCCTTCCTCTGCCGCAACCACCCGGGGAGTTTGGACTTCAAATTCTATGGGAAGTACTGCTTCACATCCATGGGAGAGCTTGAAGGGGTCTCTCCTGTTGCAGTATTGGTGGTGGTCCTCAGGGCCTAGAGAACCGAGGGAAGCTGCTCCACCCAGCTCCCTTTCAGGTTCTCTACCTTCTTTTTCAGGAGATTTACAATGATCTTATTGGCGGCCTCCACCTACCCGTTGCTCCTGGGGTGGTGGACTGAGGCAAACTTGAGGTCAATCCCAAGCTGCTCGCAGAAGCTAGTGAATTTTGTGTCGGCGAACTGAGCCCCATTGTCCATGACAATGGCCTGGGGCAGCCCATGGTGGTAGATGATCCCCCCCAAACAAAGTTTCTGATGACTTGGGAGGTCACTTTGGCCAGCGCCTTCACCTCCAGTCACTTATAGAAATAATCTTTCATCACCAACAGGAACGTCCTTTGCCCACTGGCCTGGGGGAATGGTCCGACCAAATCCATTCCCAAAATTGTAAAGGGTCTGGGGGTTGTGATGCTCTTGAGGCGCTGAGTCGGCTGTAGTTGGAGGGGGCATACATCTTATGACATATCCTCGCGAATTCTACAGCATCGCGACCCAGGGTTGGCCAGAAAAATCCCTGTCTGAAGATCCTCCCTTCTAGTGTCCGACTCCCGGAATGGCTCCCACACTCCCCGAAGTGAGTTTCTGCCAAGATTATTTGCACTTTCCTCTCAGCCACGCAATGAGCCAGCACCCCTGAGAGAGTTTTTCTGTACAATTGTCCATCCTGGAGGAGATAGTATGCTGATTTGTACGTGTTTCTTCATGTCAACCCCCTCCGGATACTCTCCCGTGGAGAGTATCCGGTCCATCCATGAGAAGTGCTGATCAACCTCCATCAGTTCCCCCTCTTCGATGGAAGGGCGAAACATGTCAGTAATGGTGCCCCCATCCGGAAGTCGTATTTTTGTAGCTGATCGACTTGCTCGTTCTCTTCCTGGGGCACGCGTCGAATGGAGAAGGTTTGGAACGTGCCGATGACCCCCTTCACTTTGGCTAAGTATAGCCGCAGGGTAGGCTCTCTTGCCTCAAACTCCCCGTTGATCTGGGAAGCCACCACCATAAAGTCAGTGAGGACCTCCACGTCCAGCACCTCCAGCTCCCTGACTAGGCGTAGCCCGGCTATCACGGCCTCGTAATCTGCTTGGTTGTTCGTGATGGGGAAGTGCACCACCACCGTTTGTTCGATTCTAGTTCCCTGGGGGCTCTCCAAGATCACCCCACCCCCAGGGAATGCCTCCCCGAGGAGGCATCTACCTTCATCTTACACGGAGTCGGACGAGTGAGCTCTTCCTCCACCACCTCGATCACGTAATCGGCCAAAAAGTCGGCCATTGCTTGGGCCTTGATCGAGAGGCGGGGGATGAAGGAGATGTCAAACTCACTCAACTTCACCGACCACTTGGCCAGCCTACCTGAATGCTACATCCCCTCAAAGATATCGCGGAGGGGATGGTCAGTCACCACTCGAATGGAGTGTGCCTGGAAGTAGGGTCGCAGCCTTCGGGCCGAGATGATCAGGGAGAAGGCCAGCTTCTCCAAGATTGGATATTGGAGCTCGGCCTTCTTCAGGACCCGACCATGTAGTATATGGGGAGCTGCATCTTCCCCTCTTCACGCACCAGGACAGAGCTCAAGGTCTCCGCTCCGACCCTGAGATACAAAAATAAGTCCTCCCATCTTTCGGCCCTTGGAGCAACGGAGCCCGCATCAACTGTATCTTAAGAGCTTAGAATGCCTCATCGTACTCCTTGGTCCACTCGAATTTTTGAACTTCCCTTAGCATTTTGAAGAAGGGGGAGCACTTCTCCCCAGCCCGGGAGAGGAACCGGCTCAATCCTGCTAGCTTCCCTGTCAACCGTTGCACCTCCTTAGCATTCCGTGGTGACCCCAACACCATGATAGCCTTGACTTTATTAGGATTCGGCTCGTCCCCTGCGACGGTGAATAAATGCCACAAGAACTTTCCCCTGCTGGCCCCGAATTCACACTTCAGGGGGTTCAGCCACATCTGGTACTTGCGTAGGGTGGCGAAGGTTTCTTCCAAGTCCTGAAGGTGAGAGTCCACATCCTGACTCTTGATCATGAGATCGTCCACGTACACCTCCAGGTTACTCCCCTTCAGTTCCCGAAAAACCCTGTCCATCATCGTTTAGTAGGTCGCTCCGACATTCTTCAGCCCAAAGGACATCATTTTGTAGTAGTAACAACCATCCCCCGTGATGAATGAGACATCCTTGACGTCTAGGGGGTGCATCCTGATTTGGTGGTAACCTAAAAACGCATCTAAAAAATTCATTACAGAAAAACCGACGGCTGAGTCAACCAGCGCGTTTATCCGAGGCAAGGGATAACAGTCCTTAGGGCATGATTTATTAAGCAAGGAAAAATCAACACACATACGCAACCAGCCGTCTCCATTTTTAACCATGACAACATTGGAGACCCAGCCGGGGTATTGTATTTTGGATATGATGATTAGTTTTAGTCATCCTTTTTGAGGGGTAATTTAGTATTCAAAATGCTTAATTTTATTATATTTTATGTTCGTTATTTCATGTTTTAATGTTTCTTTAAAATATTTTAATTCCTAGTGTTATTAGAGTTTTGATATAAAATTCTATATAGTCTTACTATATGTGTTATGTTATTATATATTATGTTATGTTATGATACGTTTTAATTTTAAGGTTGTAATGTTTTTATTATTGTGTTTAAAAATCTTGTTTTAACTTTAAACTTTGTTATGTTATGTTTTTAAATCTATATAGTATTGTGTTTATGTTATGTTATATTTTAACTTGTTATGACTAATCCATGTTTTGTTTTGTTTTGTTTTATTTATAGGTTCAAAGACTACATGGTGCAGCCCACATCCATAAAGCCTACATGATGCAGCCCCTTCATTGGAGCAGCCCGAATTTTGAAGATTGGTGCAGCCCGCCACCCATCTCCAACAAACATGCAGCCCAAAGCAGCCCCATGCAGCCCCTCCCTCAAGAGCAGCGCACCTAGCCTCTACCCGAGCCCCCCATGCAGCCCCTCCCTCAAGAGCAGCCCACCTAGCCTCTACCCGAGCCCCCCATGCAGCCCCTCCCTCAAGAGCAGCCCACCTAGCCTCTACCCGAGCCCCCTATGCAGCCAAAGCAGCCTACCCGAGCCCCCTAAGCAGCCCATTTAAGCCCACATGGCCGGCCACCCCCCTCTCTTTCCTTTATTTCTCTTGCCACCTTTCAATCCATGCATGCATCATAATATTCTCTCTCCCTCCTCATTGATTTCTCTATCATTCAATACTATATTCATGCATTCCTCCATCACATGGCCGGCCACCTTTTAATCACATTCATGCATGTTTTCTTTCTCTCTCCCTTCCATTTATTGCATGCATGCACTCATGCTTGGCCGGCCCCTCTCTCCTCTCTCCCCCCTTTATTATTTTCTCCTCCATTTATTCCTCATGCATCCCCCACTCATCCTCTCTCTCTTATTAATTTCTCTATCCATGCACCTTGCCACCAATACATTGAACCCACCTCCTCTTTCTTCCCCCAAATTAAATAATGTGCATGCATCTTCTCCATCCTACTTGGCCGGCCACCCCCCTTGCCTCCTCTTCTTCTTTCCATTCTAGAATCTTCCCTCCTCATCTATAAAAGGCACCATGGTCTCATGCTTGGAGAGTTGAATTTTGGAGAGAAAGTGAAGTTCTAGTTCAAGAGAGTGCTTTCTTTTTGCTTACATGTTGTTAGTGTAATCTTTTCTTTTCAATTAGTGCAAGTTTTCCTTATAGCCTAATCTAGTCTTTTTAATATTTTGTACACTCTTTTTATTTGCAAGTAATGAAATTCTCTTCTATTTGTTTCGTTGTTTCTTTTTGCAATATGCGTAGCTAATCTTCTTTTAGCATTTGATCATGAGGATCCATGATTTGAAATGAGAATTATTTTTATTTCATAGTTTTATTTTTGCGTAATTCTACTCGGTCCTTCTTTGATTTATTTTGTGTCGACTCCGTATTTCCGGTATACGGTAGTAGGCTTACGATCTCATATTCGAGTAGCCGAGAGGCTCGTGGATGTGAAAGATCACTCAAAGAAGGAAGGAGTTGAACGCAACCCTAGAGATAGGACGACGTAAATCCTCCGGATTGGAGTCAAATCCAATAGTGCGGATCACCTCGATAATGCAACTTTAGGCTTTTTCGGTTTGTAAAGAGATTTCGATCGAAAAGTCTATAAGTTAGGAGACTTAATGCTCTAGCGAGATTTTGTCTTATTTTTGGATCCGTCACGGCCAAGTTGGATTTGCAAATTTAAAACTATGCCCTTTTATTTTCTCGTTTCATTTCATGGTGAATCAATGATCGAATGCTAGCCTTTTTTATATAAGTTTTCGTCTCGCAATTTATCGTTCCTTTTGCTTCTTAAAAAATTCTCAAACCCTTTAATTTTCCGGTAGGGTAATAGTTAGAGCGCGAGTAGAAGTACTTGACAACCCCGTGTTTAAATACGACCTTGGTACTACAATTCGACAGGTACGCTTGCCTGTTCGGGTTTTGGCCCACCAAGTTTTTGGTGCCGTTGCCGGGGACTTTTCTTCGTCAATATTTTGAAAACGCTTGCGCTATTACTTCTCCAAAAAAAAAAATCAAAAAAATTTATAATTTATATTTTTAAATTTTTATAACCAACCCACCTCATTTTAATTTCTACCCCACCTAAAATCTCTCGAAAAGGGTAAGGGGCTTTAAGCGCCACCATTTTACCTAGTACCGGGCGAACCCTTCACCGGGTAGTCCTCGGGAAGTTCGAGAGCCAAGCCGTCTAAAAAAAATCTTTTTTTCAAAAAAAAAAAAAACAAAACTAAAAAAAAAAAATTTTCCTTTCTTTTCCCTCTTTTTCTTTTTTTTCCCAAGCTTTTATTCTCATCTTCCCTCGTTTTCTTCACTAGTGCATGACCCGAGCGAATCCGTCGCTACTTGTTGATTTGGACCCAGAAATCGAACGCTCCTTTCGGAGACAACTACGATTCGGGGCTTCCACTTCTCAAACAGCGGTGAGGATTCCTTTGGGGATTGCAATTATTCTGAAATGGGAGATCCCAACCCAGGAATGGCTCAGCAAAGGACTATGTCCGATTATGCTCGACCCAACCTGGAGGGGACTGAAACAAGTATTGTTCGACCTGCAATTGCGAACAATAACTTCGAGCTTAAGCCTAGCATCATACAAATGGTACAGCAATATGTACAGTTCGACGGATTACAAGATGAAGATCCGAACTTGCATATTGCTAATTTTCTTGAAATCTGTGACACCTTTAAAATTAATGGTGTCTCAGATGATGCTATAAGGCTAAGACTCTTCCCCTTCTCCTTAAGAACTAAAGCCAAACAGTGGTTGAGTTCTCTTCCAAGAGGCTCAATCACTACTTGGAATATTTTAACTGAAAAATTTCTTTCTCGTTATTTCCCTCCCGCCAAAACTGCTAAGTTAAGAAATGATATCACTTCTTATTCTCAAATTGCTTCTGAGACCCTCTATGACACTTGGGAGAGGTTCAAAGAACTTTTGAGAAGATGCCCTCATCATGCTCTGCCTGTATGGTTACAGGTTCAGACATTTT
This sequence comes from Platanthera guangdongensis, assembly GCA_039583875.1. Classification (NCBI taxonomy): domain Eukaryota; kingdom Viridiplantae; phylum Streptophyta; class Magnoliopsida; order Asparagales; family Orchidaceae; genus Platanthera; species Platanthera guangdongensis. Next base: position 74,904,401 of record CM077162.1, on the reverse strand, counting down.
ACAATGGGCTACATCAAGAAACAAAGCAAATGATAGATGCCGCTTCCGCTGGTTCTTTAGACCGCAAAACTCCGGAAGCCGCTCTTGAGCTTATCGAGGACATGGCGATGAACACTTATCAGTGGAATTCGTCCAGGTCTCGCCCATCTAAACCTGCAGGTATCTATGAAGTGGATTCGGTTTCGCAGCTGGCGCTACAAGTGGAAATGTTAAACAAGAAGATTTCGGAGATGACTGCTTCCTCCGCCGCTAAGGTATATGAAAATGTGAATGCTGCTGCTGCCGAGCAGGTGGATTATCTGGGGAACATACCCAGGCCTGCTCAAAATAATTCTGCAAACAATTTTTCTGCTTTTACGAATTTTTCTTCTCCGCCTGGTTTTTCTTCTTCTTCTAATTCTTATCACCCCGGATGGCGTAATCATCCAAATTTCTCGTGGAGTAATAACGCTAACGCCATACGCCCACCGCACGATTTTACACCACCACCACCTCCGCAACAAAATTTTCAAAAACCTTCCCCTTTGGAAGAGATCCTCGCTAAATATATAAGCTCGAACGATGCCACTATTAGAAGTTTAACAGGATCAATGAAAAACTTAGAAAATCAAGTCGGCCAACTCGCTAAGGCCTTTTCCGAGAGACCACCTGGAACTCTTCCCTCAAACACTGAGCCTAACCCAAGGGAACACGCAAATGCGATTTCCCTTCGGAGCGGTAAAGTTGTTAACGAGCCCACCACAAGGGAAGAGCCAAAGGTGATTGTCCCTCCTGTTGAGGAAGAAATTACCCCTACGGAAAATGATAAAACAAATTTTGAAAATGAAAAATCTACTTTAGATAAAGAAAAAGATATTTCTATTTTTTCTAATAATGACGTTCAAAATGATGCTCCGCTTATCATAAAGGAATTTCCGCCACCCCCTTATCCGGCCTGACTTAGGCAAGAAAAATTAGATAATCAATATCAACGCTTTCTTGAAATATTTAAACAAATTCATATTAATTTACCATTTCATGAAGCGATTAGTCAAATGCCTAAGTACGCCAAATATCTCAAAGATTTATTAACGAACAAAACGAAATTAGAAAATTTATCGCATGTAACGTTAAATGAAGAATGCTCGGCGGTCGTTAAAAACTCTAATCTACCTAAAAAGATAAACGATCCGGGTAGTTTTTCAATTCCTTGCGTCTTTGGTGATTTATTCGTTAAACATGCGTTAGCGGATCTAGGGGCGAGCATAAATTTGATGCCCTTTTCTTTATTTAAGAAGTTAGGATTGGGCACTCTCAACCCTACGCGCATGAGTATTCAGTTAGCCGATCGTTCGATTAAGTATCCGTTAGGAGTCGTTGAGGATGTGTTAGTGAAGGTCGACAAATTCATCTTCCCGGTGGATTTTGTCATTCTCGATATTGAAGAGGACATCGAGGTCCCTCTTATCCTTGGTCGACCTTTCCTAGCCACCGCTCGCGCAATTATAAATGTGAGTGAGGGAAAACTTTTTCTGCATGTAGGAGATGAGGAAGTAATATTTGATATTAATAAATCGATGAAAAACTCTTTACAAAATGATGACTCTTGTTTTTTCATTGATGATTTAAAAGAAGACTCCTATTTCCCTCCAAATGATTTTTCTTCTTCCTTTTTTGGACCCTCATCAACTATTTTTGAAAACACTGTTATGTCCGTGCAAGCACCATTCGAAAATGACTCTGATTTTGGACAACAAAGTCCTATTTTTGAAAATGATGAAAATTTGCCAAATTACTTTGAAAAACCACCTGACCCTGCAGAAAAAAATTATCATGTTAAGAACTTCTGCCAGCATAAAAATTTTAACCGGGCGATCAGGTTCTTCTTTTAAATTCCCGTTTACGTATTTTCTTTGGAAAATCTAAATCTCGTTGGTCTGGACCGTTTACGATCAAGGATGTTTTTTATGATGGAACTGTGTTACTTTCGCACCCCGATAGGGGGGATTTTAAAGTAAATGGCCGTAGACTTAAACTTTATTTTTCTAATGATTATGTGTCTCCTGCAAAGGAGAATCTGGTGTTGGACTCTTAAACAATTATCTTGTGTGGGACATTTTTTTTATTTTTGGACTTATTATTATTCTGAAACTCTTTTATTTGGATGACTGTAATAAAAAACATTATCGGGCATCTGCCCATGGACTCTTTCTCCTTTTCTTTTATTTTGCTCTTTCTACCGGAGGCCAATCAAGTCCATGATCGTGGTCGCCGCTCCGCCGCTGCTGATATCAGATGGATCAAGTCATACCTGCTGACGATCAAGTACTCTACAAAGCAAGCATGGGGGAGCGACATCCGCCTTCATCTCACGAACCCGGGGAAGTCCTGTTCTTTTTTATTATTTTTCCTGCATTTTTCTTTTTCTCTTCTTCCAGTCCCCTTCTCTTTTTCTTTATGTTTTCTTCATTGAGGGCAATGAAGGATTTAAGCATGGGGGGGTCTAGTTTTCTTTGTCTTTTCCTTTTTGTTCTTCTTCTTTCAAAAAAAACAAAATTATGTTTTATATTAGTATAGTATTTTATGTCATCAAAATCTAAAATCCAAAAAAATTATAAAATATAAAACCCAAAAAAATTAGAAAAACAAAAATAAAAAATTTTTTTTGCTAAAATCTATTTGAAAAACAAAACCTAAAATTATTTTCTATCTTTATTTTTATGTTTCTTCTAGTGATGTGTAGGCCCGTGCGGTTCCTTAGTTCTATTTAGATTTCTTTGAATAGGTTTTCTAAATTTATCAGTTTAACATAGTTTAGTTCTACTAGTTTCTTTTTCTTAAATATAGACATCCGTTTTTTACGTTATAAGTAGCAATTTGTAGTTATGTCTTTTTATTCGGTTAGTTGCTTACGAATGGTTGCTAGGTATCATTAGCTCTTTTTCATTTGCGAGGTAGTCTTTCTTGGTGTCTAGAACTTGTACCAAGCTACTCTCGAAGCATTTGCGCCGTTTTTACGTTCTTTAGAAATGATTTAGGCCACCATTTGAATAGTTTGAGCTTTTCATGCCCACCAAAACCAAAACCTTGCAAAACAATTTTGGGCCTTTTCCTTATTTTCTTTGTTTTTAGCTCCACCTTTCATTTCATTATGTTCACCAAAGCCAAATATCTTTCCTATTTTTGCACTATAAATTTGAGCTTAAAAATTATTGTTGTGGGAAGGATATTATTTTTGAAATGATTAGGAAATTCTCAAGCTCATTTTTTTGGAGCTTTCTTATCAAATGTTATTCAAAAGAAAAAAATTGAGAAAGAAAAAAATATATCATTACAAAATCAGAAAAAAAAGCAAAAAAAATGATGAATGCAAAAAGTTTATGTTTGGCCAAATTTAGAAAAGAAAATTTCATGGCCTTGTTTTTGTAGTTTCATATTGGAGAAATGACATACTTGTTATTTCTCATCTTTTTTATGCTATTATTTATTTTTGAGCTCACCTTGGTTTAGTGCCTAAAACCTTCATGTTTATCTTTGATTCCACTTCCTAATCATTTACCTAAGCTAAGTTTTAATGCCTAGTAGAAGTCCTAATGATCTTAGAACATTAATTTCGCGTAGTGGAGAAAGTGTGAACGTACAAGCCTATGGCCACCATCATTGATGGATTTCTTTGGAAGTTATCTTGGAATGTCTTAGTCTTAAGGTTAATGTTTATCTAGCAACCTAGTAGTTTGTTAATGCGCCGTTTATTTAGAACCTCTACTTTTTGTTGTCCTTATTTTCATTTATTTTGGATGCCTTGTTTTTAAGATTTAGAAATGTGTAGACTTCCTTATGTTCTAATGATATTTTTAGGTCTCCACTTTCAAGTTTTCTACTGTGCACTTCTCACCCCACTAGTTGTTAACATAGGGATTAGGATAGTTTAATTTTTCATGTTTTGCTTTTCTTAATTATGAAACCTAAATTAGCTTTGTTTATTTTCGTTTTTTCTTTCCCTAGTTTTCATCATTATTTGCTTGAGGGCAAGCAAATGTCTAAGCATGGGGGAATTTGATGACTAGTTTTAGTCATCCTTTTTAGGGGTAATTTAGTATTCAAAATGCTTAATTTTATTTATATTTTATGTTCGTTATTTCATGTTTTAATGTTTCTTTAAAATATTTTAATTCCTAGTGTTATTAGAGTTTTGATATAAAATTCTATATAGTCTTACTATATGTGTTATGTTATTATATATTATGTTATGTTATGATACGTTTTAATTTTAAGGTTGTAATGTTTTTATTATTGTGTTTAAAAATCTTGTTTTAACTTTAACTTTGTTATGTTATGTTTCTAAATCTATATAGTATTGTGTTATGTTATGTTATATTTTAACTTTGTTATGACTAATCCATGTTTTGTTTTGTTTTGTTTTATTTATAGGTTCAAAGACTACATGGTGCAGCCCACATCCATAAAGCCTACATGATGCAGCCCTTCATTGGAGCAGCCGAATTTGAAGATTGGTGCAGCGGCCGGCCACCCATCTCCAACAAACATGCAGCCCAAAGCAGCCCCATGCAGCCCCTCCCTCAAGAGCAGCCCACCTAGCCTCTACCCGAGCCCCCCATGCAGCCCCTCCCTCAAGAGCAGCCCACCTAGCCTCTACCCGAGCCCCCCATGCAGCCCCTCCCTCAAGAGCAGCCCACCTAGCCTCTACCCGAGCCCCCTATGCAGCCAAAGCAGCCTACCCGAGCCCCCTAAGCAGCCCATTTAAGCCCACATGGCCGGCCACCCCCCTCTCTTTCCTTTATTTCTCTTGCCACCTTTCAATCCATGCATGCATCATAATATTCTCTCTCCCTCCTCATTGATTTCTCTATCATTCAATACTATATTCATGCATTCCTCCATCACATGGCCGGCCACCTTTTAATCACATTCATGCATGTTTTCTTTCTCTCTCCCTTCCATTTATTGCATGCATGCACTCATGCTTGGCCGGCCCCTCTCCTCTCTCCCCCCTTTTATTATTTTCTCCTCCATTTATTCCTCATGCATCTCCCACTCATCCTCTCTCTCTATTAATTTCTCTATCCATGCACCTTGCCACCAATACATTGAACCCACCTCCTCTTTCTTCCCCCAAATTAAATAATGTGCATGCATCTTCTCCATCCTACTTGGCCGGCCACCCCCCTTGCCCCCTCTTCTTCTTTCCATTCTAGAATCTTCCCTCCTCATCTATAAAAGGCACCATGGTCTCATGCTTGGAGAGTTGAATTTGGAGAGAAAGTGAAGTTCTAGTTCAAGAGAGTGCTTTCTTTTTGCTTACATGTTGTTAGTGTAATCTTTTCTTTTCAATTAGTGCAAGTTTTCCTTATAGCCTAATCTAGTCTTTTTAATATTTTGTACACTCTTTTTATTTGCAAGTAATGAAATTCTCTTCTATTTGTTTCGTTGTTTCTTTTTGCAATATGCGTAGCTAATCTTCTTTTAGCATTTGATCATGAGGATCCATGATTTGAAATGAGAATTATTTTTATTTCATAGTTTTATTTTTGCGTAATTCTACTCGGTCCTTCTTTGATTTATTTTGTGTCGACTCCGTATTTCCGGTATACGGTAGTAGGCTTACGATCTCATATTCGAGTAGCCGAGAGGCTCGTGGATGTGAAAGATCACTCAAAGAAGGAAGGAGTTGAACGCAACCCTAGAGATAGGACGACGTAAATCCTCCGGATTGGAGTCAAATCCAATAGTGCGGATCACCTCGATAATGCAACTTTAGGCTTTTTCGGTTTGTAAAGAGATTTCGATCGAAAAGTCTATAAGTTAGGAGACTTAATGCTCTAGCGAGATTTTGTCTTATTTCGGATCCGTCACGGCCAAGTTGGATTTGCAAATTTAAAACTATGCCCTTTTATTTTCTCGTTTCATTTCATGGTGAATCAATGATCGAATGCTAGCCTTTTTTATATAAGTTTTCGTCTCGCAATTTATCGTTCCTTTTGCTTCTTAAAAAATTCTCAAACCCCTTTAATTTTCGGTAGGATAATAGTTAGAGCGCGAGTAGAAGTACTTGACAACCCCGTGTTTAAATACGACCTTGGTACTACAATTCGACAGGTACGCTTGCCTGTTCGGGTTTTGGCCCACCAGGATACAAAGTCGGCCTTGAGGAGTTTGGTCACCTCCTCTCTGATGGGCCCGGCTAGCTTGTCCGCAGTAGACCTCTCCATCTGCTGAACGGGGCGTGCTCATGGGTCCAGGTTGAGGCGGTGGTAGGCCACATCCGCATCAACCCCCGACATCTCCGTGATTCTCCATGCGAAGATGTCCACATTCTTTTGGAGGCATGCCAGCATCCTACCCTAAGCCTCCGGGGTCAGCCCCCCATTGACGCGAACCTTCTCCACCCTGCCTCCTAGGGTGAGAACCTCCATCTCCACCACCTCTTCCGCAGCCTCCAGCCTGGAATGCTCCCCTATTCTCTGACGTCCCTTTCCTCCGGGTCAAGAACCTCCTCCTCTACTCCCTCCACGAGAATTTCTTCGGATAACTCCTCTTGGCCTCCTCCTGCCACCCCTAGTTCGGTGTATATCTCCACCTCCATCTCCTCGATGCAAGCCTCGGGCTCCGCCTCCAATCTCCGCTCCATTTCCTCAGCCCCCTCTTGCCAAGAGATAGAGTTTACGGTGGTTACGTAGCACTCCCTTGCTACTTTGGGGTCACCCCGCACCGGGACCTGGATCCCCTCGGCATTAAATTTCAGGCATTGATGGAATGACTAGGGGACACATCAGAAGGCGCTGATGAGGGGCCTTCTGAAGATGGCATTGTAGCTGTTGGGGTCATCCACGATGATGATTCGGCAGTTCCGGGACTGCCCACCCAGGGAGACATGGAGCCCCACTCCTCCTTCTACCTCCTTCCTCTCCCTTGAGAAACCAAACAAGGGGCCATCTGAATCCAGCACCCTCCTTGCCTTCACCTTCATCGTGTCAAATGCATTCTTGAAGATGACGTTGACGGAGCATCCATTGTCGATGAGGATCCGGGAGACGGTAAAATTCTCGATGGCCGTCTGGATGACCAACGCATTGTAGAAGGGATCCTCGTGATCTGGCATGTCACTTCTTGAGAAGGTAATCTTCTCTTCCGGGGTTGGCGTCTGGGAAGTGGATCCAGCACTCTGACGGTACATGGTGTGGAGGCTCGCCCTCTGAGAGGCCTCTACCCCACCATGGATCACTCTGATCCCTCCCCGGGTCCCGATATCTGCCCGGTCTTCACACCGATCCTCCTCCGCTCGAGGTTGGACCTCCACGATCCTCACCTCCTGTCGCCCCTGATGCTGCTGCTGCTCCTTGTTTCCCCTCATCTCAAGGAACTCCGAGCACGTGGCCGTAACATGCACTTCCTCTTGATGAAAATCATAGTAGGGAAACTCCACCCTTACTTCTCTCCTCCTCCTCTGTGCTGCTCTCCTCCTCTCCCCCATGGCTATATCCATAGCCTGATCTTGATTAGGGAGTGGAGGTCTCTGCACCTGCCTCCAACCCGAGGGGTGGAACTGATCTTGGCCCCCCCTAATGGTGGTCCCTTCCCTGGTGTACTCTCTGTGGCCCCTGGTCTTGCCACTCAGGCCTCCAGCCCAACCGACGGTCCGGCTCCTGACGGCCCCACCGGGGCTGCTGCTACCCCTAGAGCTGCCTCTGCTCCCTCCGTCGGGGCTCGGATCTCCTCTCCTCCTGCCCCCCTTCCCCCTCTCAGGTCCTTCTCTTCCTCCGCGGCACATCTGACCAGCTTCCGAGCAAACTCCGGATTCGACGCTTCCTCGTCGACTTCTCTTGACTCCCTCTCCATCAGCTCCTCATAGGAGAGAGGGGCACTCTCTTCAACTCCATCCTGAAAAAACCCTGTTGCAACCCTAAGTTAAAGGCCATCATTAGACTATAGCCCGACATCTCCTAGACCTGGGTAACCTCCTCCTAGAATCGGTCAACATAGCTCCCCAAGGTCTCATTCACTCCCTGCTTGATCTGGAACAGGGACTCCGACTCCTTCTTCCTCCTCTTCGAGGTGGTGAACCTCAACATGAACCCCCGACGCAGGTCCTAGAAGCAGTAGATGGAGCTGGCCGGCAATTGGTGAAACCACTCCGTCGCCTTCTCCTTGAGGGTAATGGCGAAGACTCGGCACTTGAAGCCATCAGACATCTGCCAGATCGAGACCACGTCCTCGAACCACTGGACATGCTGGACCGGGTCTCCCTTGCCGGTGTAGTAAGACATTTAGTGTTCCCTGAACTACTCCAGAACTGGGGTGGAAGAGACCAGCTCGTTGAAGGGGCTGCCTCCCCATGCCGGGCAAGCTGTAGCAACCCGCGCACCCATATCGCTGAACCGGCCTCCGCCTGCCAAGTCGGGGAAAAGCACTCGTCCGGGGAGCTCTCATCCCCTTCCTTCTTTGGCAACCTCCTTCCCAGCTCGCCTGCCGGGAGCGTCCCCGCCCATGGACGAGGCGAAAACAATTGGAATAGCTGGAGTCGAGCACTCGGCCCACGCACCGAGTGTAAACTTGATGAGGCTGAGTACCTTGTTCCTGAAATCTTCAAACATTCCCACAGTGGCCAGGGGTGGCGGGGGCGGCGAGTCGGACCTATCTAAGCCTTGTCCTACTGTCATCTAGCCTGCTGGAAATTTTCTGTGCTGACCACTCTCCACGCTCACCGCATCAAAAATGTTGAAACTGGAAACTCGGTCACTTGTGGAGTTCACCCTTGGGGAAGGGGTGATCGTGCACCAACTTCTCTCCTGCAAGAAAAATGACAGAAAACAAAGAAGAACTGACCCAAGGGCTCGGCGTGGAGGACCCACCACACACCCGGAAGATCTTAGAGCGCTTCCCCTCCTTAGCCAAAGGCCGAGCTGAGGCTACCTCAGAAACCGCTAAAAGACTAAGGAGCAAGTGAGTATGAAAGCGTGCCTTCTGAGGTGCCCCTTGGGTCCTATTTACAGATTTCTAAAGACGGCCTGCAAATAGTCAACCACCGCTATTTTGAACAGCTATGCACAACCCAACTTGGTCTGCCAACAACGCAACTCCGCTGTTCTAACAAGCTATTCGCACCCATGGGAGGGGCAACAAGGTAATTATTTCCTCTGGTCCCCACTGGGCGGGTCCTAAGGACATGGAGGTCTGCTCGCCACTACTCTCCATACCCATGGCACGGGGGCGACCTGACTCCCGCATCTCGCCTTCTCTTCTTGGGCGAGCGCGAGCCGTGCCACCGCGACCCGCCAATGCCGGCTCCAAGGCGGGCTAGCGGCCAAGTCGCCTATAGGAGGGCGGGTTGGCCGGTCTTAGACTATCGCTATGTAATGCTCCCGAGGAGCTCGTTGTTTGGGCTTTACGAGTTCAACCCTGAATGATGGTTTGAAGCATGTGGAGCTCCGACCCTGCTCGACGAATGCCGAGCCCAAACTCTGCTCGACGAATGCCGATCCCAAACTCTGCTCGACGAATGTGGAGCCAAAACTCTATTCGACGAATGCCGAGCTCAAACTCTGCTCGACGAATGCAAGGCGAGTTCGAGGGGGGAGGGACCAGCTCGAGCAGCTCGCACGCCTGGCTTGGGCAAGAGCGAGCTGGCCATTTGTTTCCTACCCGCATGTTGTTCTGGTGCGGCCCGGGTTCCTTAGTCCGCTCGCCTGGCCTAGCGCGCCCACTCGGTGAACACGAGGTTGCACAATAACGATCCCTCCCCTTTTCTCAGGGTGGCGATGCTCCTTCCCTGCACTTTATTAGCATAGCCAAACAGTATAGTGAAAGTACAATCATAAGCACACTTCACCACAGGTGTAGGCACGCACGACCACACACCCCGTGCTCTCAGGGCACTTACACGGTGAAGCCTGTCCAAACCCGGTCCGTCCCGCAACTCCACCACCTCCCCCAGGACGGCAAACTTCATGAGCAAAATAGTCCTTTCAGCCGCAACCTAGACTCGCTCTCAAAATTATCGGTAAGTCTCATGTACCTTAGGTCGCTTTAACCGAAGCAAATGGAGTGGGTAGGGTTCTACCTGCCCGTTTCTCACTTCGCAAAAACAATTTAGCCATCGACGCGGGCCAAGTTTCCCCCAGTACCTAAGTATCGATCAAACAATCGTACATAACCTGGTTATCTACACGGCTCGCTCCCAGGCCGCCGATACGACAAAAATTCGCTTCTGCCCAGATTTCCGGGTGCACCTTGACATTAATCCCCAAGACTTCCTGTTGCAATCTACCACATAGAAAAACCCGAAAACAACCATCGGCACAGAGTCTTCTCCGGCTATTCATGCATAATGAAACATCACCGATCCAGACTAACTTGTTCGGGTAGGCGTAACACACCATGCCTATGTCTGTACTTCGATTCCGAACTCTACATGTAAAATTAGGGGGATTATTCATATCCACCTGAAGGAACACCTCACACTCATCGCATACTCGCGAGAGTGGGTTTCCTATGTAGAAAGAAAGAGGACTTCACATGTCCAAGAAGAGAATCGTTACCCTAGAGTTTCGCTTTGGCGCCATGGAAAACTAGCTGGATGGAAAGCACCGCAACGGCCTCGCCTCCACGGATCTGGACTCGGCACGCGATTTGGGGCTCTGAATCTCCACCGGCGGCCGTATTTCTCCTTCTCCTTCTTCCTTGCTCTCCTCTCTTTCTAACACTTTAGAAAGAGAAAACCTAAAGAGAAATGAGGGTTTCACCCCCTATTCCTGGCCTTATAACAGCAAGGACAAATCTGGACCCTTGGATCCCATTTGAAGGAAATGAACGGCCACGATTTGCACTTAAAATCAACCTCCTGGGCCGAACACGACATGTGACACACCCATGTCATAGTACGTGTCTCACGATCAGAACACGATCGTCAAATGCAAAACAGGACACGGGTTTAGACACGCTCGTGTTACTCTTGACACGCCCGTGTCAGCCTCTGACACGCCCGTGACACAAGGCGTGTTCCTCAAGCGACGATGGAAACCGTAGCATCCCGATCAGGATACGGGCTTAGACACGCCCGGGTTAACATTGGACATGCCCGTGTTGACCAGTACACGCCCGTGTTCCAGGCCGTGTTTCTCACTCGACAGAGCCCGGCTAACACAGAGCAGGACACGGACCTAGACACTCCCGTGTCTCAGGCCGTGTACCCGACCTCCAAGGATCGTCGAATGCATTTCGTCGACCACACAGAAAATCATCGAACTCGTAGCAGGACACGGCCATGGACACGCCCGTATTCCAGGCCATGTGACCCTTATCAGGCCCTGGATTGGACTTAAGACGCTACCCGATCATTTTCGAGTTTTGGGGCGTTACAATTCTCCATCCCTTAAAAGAATTTCATCCCGAAATTGTAGAATGAAAAGTACTCAAACTTAAACGGTACCTGAGTAGAAGAGCTCGAGATACTCCTCAAGCATGGTCTACTCTCGCTCCCACGAAAGCTCCTCATGACCGCAGTTGTCCCATCGGACTTTGACCATCCCGATGTCTTTGTTACAAAGTTGATTGACTTCAGAGTCCTCAATGTGAACGGGCTTGACCTTCATCGTCAACCCACTTTCAACAGGTACCTAATCGACTGCAATCACTTGTGAAGGCTCTTGCACCGCCTTCCGCAACGCCGATATATGGAATACGTCGTGTAGACGACTCAGTTCCACAGATAACTTTAGTCGATAAGCCGCTTCACCAATTCGCTCTAGAATCTCAAACGGTCTAAGGTACCTCAGACTCAGCTTCTTCAAGCATCGTACCCGCGAGACACCCTTGAACGGATTAATTTTCAAATATACCCAGACACCAATAGCGAACTCAACGTTCCTATGCTTGTCATTATATTATTTAGCATGCCTGTCCTGAGCGATCAGTAATCATTCTCGTATTGTTTGTACCAACGAAGTGGCGCCTTCCACTTCTTGTCGTTTGTACAACTTCGACTCCCCCGTCTCCAACCAAGACAATGACGTCCGATATTTTCTACCGTAAAGGGCCTCGAAGGGCGCCATTTGAATACTCGCTTGGTAGTTGTTGTTATAAGCAAACTCCACCATGTACAGGTAATCTTCCCACCGCTTTCCGAAATCCAAGACGCACATGCGAATCATGTCCTCAATCGTCCTGTTGACCCTTTCGGTCTGACCATCCGTCTGCGGATGAAAGGCCGTGCTGAAACTCAGTTTGGTTCCCAACATTTGTTGCACCAACCTTCAGTCATTGGACGTGAAGCGCCCATCTCGGTCACTCATGATGCTACGGGGCACACCGTGCAGTCGAACAATGTTACCTACATAGAGTTTTTCTACCTTATCCACCGAATCATCCTTTCTATTCGGAATGAAGTACGACACTTTCGTCAATCGATCTACGATCACCCAGATGGCGTTATTTCCCTTCTGCGACCTTGACAACCATGCACAAAATCCATTGAAATATAGTCGAACTTCCACTCCGGGATAGGTAAGGACTTCAAGAAACCTCTAGGATTTTGGCAATCCGCCTTTACCAAGGCGCACGTTTGACACTTTGCCACATAAAGTGCCACGTCCTTCTTAAGTCCTGGCCACCAGAATAACTTTTTCATATCACAATACATTTTCGTGCTCCCTGGATGAATCGAGTACTTGGTATGATGAGCCTCGAACATCAATTCCTCCCGCAGTTTACCCACATTTAGGATGCACAGATGACTGTCCCTCCATAACAGTCCATCAACAACACTAAATTGGGAATTTGACACATCCAAAGCCTCAACCATGGTCTGCTTTATGTTGTTATCCAAGTCCAGATCCTGCTGAATCCTATCAGCAAGGTCATACTGCACCTTTGTACAGTTCAATTGTGCTTCGACACTCATCTGCTTATCAACACAAGATATCTCTAATGCCTCCAAATCCGGAATCAAACGCTCGTCATGAACCGACAACTAGTTGGCCTGCGCGGGGGCCCTGCGACTCAATGCATCTGCCACCGCATTGCCTTTCCTAGGCACATAATGTATCTTGAATGTGTAGTCACCCAGGAACTCCATACACCTCCGCTGCCACATGTTTAGGTCCTTTTGATGCAACAAGTACTTCAGGCTCATGTGATCGGTATAGATATCGACCTTCACACTGTACAGGTAATGCCTCCACAACTTCAGGGCAAATATCACGGCTGCTAGCTCCAAGCCATGTACTGGATAATTCCTCCCGTGCACCTTCAGCTGACGCGAGCCATAAGCTATTACACTCACATGCTGCAATAGAACACATCCTAAGCCATTGCCCAAAGCATCACTATAAATCTCAAATCCCTCGGTCCCACTTAGCGAACATAGAATAGGCGTCATGATCAATCGACTTTTTAGTTCTTCGAAAGCTTGCGCGCACTCCAACGACCACACAAACTTTTGATCTTTCCTCGTCAAAGTCGTGAGGGGTAACGTTATCCACGAGAAGTTCTCTATGAAGCGCCGGTAGTAGCCGGCAAGTCCAAGGAAACTCCGTACTTCTGCCACCGAAGATAACACAGTCCACTCCCGTATCACAACTATCTTCGCCGGATCTACCCCAATCCCTTCTCCACGAACTATATGACCAAGGAATGCTACCGAGGATAACCAGAATTCGCATTTAGAGAATTTGGCATAAAGTTGATTCCTCCTCAATGTCTCCAACACCATATGCAGATGCTTGAAATGATCCTCCTCACACTACGAGTACACCAATATATCATCGATAAAGACTATCGCGATGTGGTCCAGGTACTCTCTAAACGTTTTGTTCATCAAATCCATAAACACGGATGACACATTAGTGACCCCAAACGGCATGACTGTGAACTTATAATGCCCATACCGTGTGCTGAAAGCTGTCTTGGGGATGTTACTTTCCTTTATCCGTAGCTGATAGTATCCGGATTTCAGATACAACTTTGAGTACACAGTCGAGCTCACCAGCTGGTCGAACAGATCATCAATCCTTGGGATCAGATACTTATTCTTCTCCGTTAGCTTATTCAACTCCCGATAATCGATACAAAGTCGTAAACTTCCGTTCTTCTTCTTAATAAAGAGGATCGGCGCACTCCAAGGCGATGAACTTGGACGCATATAACCTTGCTCTAATAGCTCTTGTAGCTATACTTTCAACCCTGCCATCTCCTTAGGCGCTAATTGATAAGGAGAGCGTGACACAGGTTTGGCACCTAGCACCAGCTCAATAGTGAAGTCAATCTCTCGCTGAGGCGGGGCTCCAGGGAGATCATCAGGGAACACGTCAAGATACTCAGATACAACTGGGATACCGTCCATACTAGGCTTAGGATTCGAAGCCTCCACTAATGTGAAAAATAGCCCTGCACCAGCACAAACTACCTTAACCACCTAGAGGGTAGACATCAAAGTCTTGCTCGCCCATTTCATGCCCGCAAATGTCGTCTCACAATCAGTTCCCAATTTGACCTCCTTGCGGTTGCAATCAATATATGCCCGCTACTCTGAGAGCCAATCCATCCCAAAGATCACGTCGAACTCCACTAACGACAGTAGTAACGCTTGTAAGTCAAACTCTTGACTCCTGATCCATATCTTTAAGCAAAAAACTCTATCCGCTCACATTGAACACCCATTAGGCAACAACGCATCTAATTTGTCCCTTGCCATCAAAGAAGGTACTCCGATGCGTGATATAAATCCTTTGGACAAAAAGGAATGCGATGCTCCTGTATCGAACAGTGTTCTCGCCGGATAATAGAAAATCAAAATAATGCCTAACACAAGCAGTCATAAGCTAACACGCAAAAGGGTAACAAATATATAAAGTTAATCTGCTTTTAATTAACTCATACCTGTCACCACATTGGTCTGCTTTATGGCCTCATGAAGGCCAAGATTGTACACTCTAGGCTGGGCTGGAGCATAGTGGGATGCGGTTGACTCCACCGCCTTCCCCTTTTCCACGCATGTTTCTCCAGGCTTCCTCTCGGACTTTGGACGTCCGCTGTAACACTCTCGGGAAAAATGCCCCGGCTTTCCACAGTTGTAGCAAGCAACTTTAGCTCGGCCTGTGGTTGCCCTAAACCCTCCAGAAGAAGGGGTTGGACTCGAAGTTCTAGCCTTCTTGTTCCACTTATGGAACTTAGATTTGGAGGAGTTTGGCACCTTGAACTCCGTCTTCTATACACTCAAGTCTTTGCTCCCTTGGATTCTCTTTAGATCTCTTTCCATTGATCGGGCTGAACTGACCAAGGTTAGGAAACCTTGCGTCACAGGCCCATCAAGTAGTACCCTCTGGTCATCGCGCAGACCCTCAAAGAACCGGTTGGTCTTACGCTCTTCATCACCAAAAGTAGGGGCAGCGCAACGACCCAACCATGTGAATTCGTGGAGGTACTCGTCCACGCTACTGACTCCTTTCTTCAACCTCAGAAACTGATTTTCCATCACAATTCTCTCAGCGGAGGGTAGGTTTCTAGCCAAGAATATCCTTGAGAATTCCTCGATCGAGACGTCAGCGAGTTGTCTCCCAACTAAGTGATGTTGCTCCAGATCTTCCCACCACAACCTTGCCTCACCATCTAGCAGGAAAGTGGCTATGGCGGTCTTCTGGCATTCCTCTGTTTCCATTGTTGACAAGATTCTCTTAACTCTAGCGAGCTAATCCTCGTCTTGAGTTGGGGTTCTAGTACCTGTAAATATTGGAGGACTGAAACTCATCACATGTTTAAGTTGTCTTTATGTCGCTCTTCTTGGCGTCAAAGGTTCTTCCGCCACGCGTCCCACAACTCTAGGCTCTGCCGCTCGAAGTGGTTCTTGTTCCATCGCAGGGGCTGGGTGTTGTACCTGCCTTATTCGCTGGGCATTTATCGTTGCAAACACCGCTTATGCTAGAAGTCTTATAGTTTCTGCCGAAGGCGTGGTTGCAGGAACGTCATTAGGCGCACTGCTTGCCTCCGAAAGCGGGTGCTCTGACTGTCTTGCGCTAGTCCTAGTCACCTATAGTCGTACAACACACCATTAAGTGACCAAACAAAATTGCAAAAAGAAATTATAGGAACACGTAGGTTCCTCAAACATGTGTATTTTCATTCCTAAGTGGACATTCATGGGTTCTTTTCATGTTATAACGATGACGCACATACATGTGCTCACCACCCCTTAAAAGAATTCGCCCATAAATTCAAATAAGCAAGACCGATACCATAGTATGATACCAAATTGTAACACCCCCATCCGTCACATGGGATATAACAGAAGGTCCGGCCGGGGCCCCACGCCATATACCACGTACAGCTTGTGGAGTTACGTATTAATACCAAATTACTGCAAAGGAACGCACATCCCAACTCATAGCATTGTAGCAGAAGTTTTTTAAAATAGTTATAAGAACTCAAGTCACAACATGAATGTCCACTAAAAACCCAAAGTAGGAATGGACGTACAAATGTACAAAGTACTTGGTCTTATGGCCTTACAAGTGTTTACTTAAATAATAAATGTCTTCCAAACATCGGCACGCAGGCCGGCCACACATGAGCATAAATGTAAACATTTGCTTTGGCATTCGAGGGCCTGCACAGCAACCAGGGCTTCAGCCCGCTACTTGCAACTATGCTCTACAGCACCTGCAATCAACATTCCACCATAGCGGTGACAAACAAAAGCAACGGTCAGCTAAAGCTGACCAAATTATAATGATCTCGCCCCTTTACTCGAGGCGGCGATGCTCCTTCCCTGCACTTTATTAGCATAGCAAAACAGTATAGTGAAAGTACAATAATAAACATACTTCACCACAGGCGTGGGCATGCACGACCACACACCCCGTACACTTTGGGTACGTTCACGGTGAAGCCGGTCCAAATCCGGTCCATCCCGCAACTCCACCACCACCCCCAGGATGACAAACTTTGTGAGCAAAATAGTCCTTTCAGCCGCAGCCTAGACTCGCTCTCCAAATTATCGGTAAGTCCCATGTACCTTAGGTCGCTTTAACCGAAGCAAATGGAGTGGGTAGGATTCAACCTGCCCGTTGCTCACTTCACCATGACAATTTAGCCATCGGGGCGGGCTAAGTTTCCCGCAGTCCCAAAGTATCGATCAAACAATTGTACATAACCCGGTTATGTACACGGCTGGCTCCCAGGCCACCGATAGGTAGAAAATCGCTTCTGCCCTGATTTCTGGGTGCACCTTGGAGTTAATCCCCAAGAGTCCCTGTTGCAATCTACCACGTAGAAAAACCCGAAAACAATCATCGGCACAGAGTCTTCTCCGGCTATTTATGCATAATGAAACATCACCGATCTAGACCAACTTGTCCGGTTAGGCTTCGCACACCATGCCTATGTCCGTACTTCGATTCCGGAATCTACATGCAAAACTAGGGGGATTATTCATATCCACCCGAAGGAACACCTTACACTCACCGCATACTCGCGAGAGCGGGTTTCCTATGGAGAAAGAAAGAGGACTTCACATGTCCAAGAAGAGAATCGTTACCCTAGAGGTTCGCTTTGGCGCCATGGAAAACTAGCCAGATGGAAAGCATCCCAACAGCCCCGCCTCCACGGATATGGACTCGGCACGCGATTTGGGGCTCCGAAGCTCCACCGGCGGCCGAATTTCTCCTTCTCCTTCTTTCTTGCTCTCCCCTCTCTTTAAAACTTTAGAAAGAGAAAACCTAAAGAGAAATGAGGGTTTCACCCCCTATTACCGGCCTTATAACAGCAAGGACAAATCTGGACCCTTGGATACCATTTGAAGGAAATGAACGACACAATTCGAACTTAAAATCAACTTCCTGGGCCGAACACGACGTGTGACACGCTCGTGTCATAGGCCGTGTCTCACGATCAAAACACGATCGTCGAACGCAGAATGGGACACGGGCTCAGACACGCCCGTATTATTCTTGACAGGCCCATGTCAGCCTCTGACACGCCCGTGACACATGGCGTGTTCCTCATGCGACGATGGAAACCATCACATCCCGACCAGGACACGAGCTTATACATGCCCGTGTCAACATTTGACACGCCCGTGTCGACCAGTACACGCCCGTGTTCCAAGCCGTGTTCCTCACCCGACACAGCCCGACTAAGACAGAGCAGGACACGGCCTTGGACACACCCGTGTCTCAGGTTTTGTACCCAACCTCCAAGGATCGTCCAATGCATTTCGTCGACCACACGGAAAATCATCGTACTCATAGCAGGACACGACAATGGAGACTCCTGTGTCCCAGGCCGTGTGACCCTTATCAGGCCCCAGATTGGACTTAAGATGCTACCAGATCCTTTCCGAGTTATGGGGCGTTACATATAGTCTAGGGTCATAAGTCTTTTTTTAGGTCTAGGTCAGGTCAACAAACTTAGTTGTTTGGATCAACCTTCAGAAGACATAAAGACAGAAGACCTTCAGAGAAAAGAAATTTTCTTAGAGCAGAAAAGTCGTTCGAAGATTGCTGAACAAAACTCGACTTTTGTCAATCAGAGATCGATGAACTCAGTTCTTTCTCTGAGCTGCGTTTGATGAAATCCTTGCTGAGATCGACGAACTCAGACTTCTTCTTTGAGCTGAGTTCGACGAAATCTTAGTTGAGTTCGACGAACTTCTATCTCTTCCTAGAAGTTCAGCTCGACGAAATGACTATCTCAATTCGATGATTTTGGAGCTCAGGTTGGAAAGTGAATTTTCTATTCAGAGATCTTGGAGCTCGGCTCAACGAAAGAGAGGTTTCGTTCGACGATTTTTATACTGCTCATCTGCCTTATTCTGCTCGACGATAATGGATCTCAGGTCGACGAAAATTGGTGAGTTCGACTATTCTATGACAGATTCTGTTTGACTAATTTCCATGTAGTTTTCCAAGGCAATTTGGTTTCAAATTTATTATTATATGCCTATAATACTCTGATAATTAATACTATATATTCTCAAGAATATATCCATTCCAATACAACATTAATTATGGTATTCACAGAGTAATTGACTTATTTTCTGGGACAGTTATGGTAACAAATTAATGGCTTTTTCTAGTCGTTCAACCCCGGGGATTTCTACAGTAAATCAAGGATAAGTCTTAAAATTCAAAAGAATTTTTCCTGCAAAGGATATATAAGTTTTCTTGTTCCTCTTCAAAATAGACATATACTGACACGGAGCAAGAGAGATAATATCCAATAGAAGAACAAGTGATATATAGAAAATTGAAAGAAGAACATAGTGAATACTATAATGGTCTAGGCCGATCAACATGGTACCCAGCTGGAACCACCGGCCTACCAGAGTCCAGACCCGGGCCCACTGCTGGTAGTCAGCCTATCACATTCAAGCATGCAGGCCATGCACCCCAAACCCTCTCCGGCTTGTTTATCAGCATGACGGGTTGTTGCCACTGGGGATCAAACCCAGGACCTTGATAAGAGAGCTTTATGCCACTCCCTCATCACCAGCGGAAGCATGCTGGGCCCATGACCCATAGGTCCCAGGATCGAAACCTGGCTCTGATACCACTTATAAGACCCCGCCTTTTTTTCTTTTTCAAACCCTAGGGGTCTTATGCCCAGAACCGCTGTTTTGCGGTGGCCCCGACACTCGGGAAAGCTGCCACTACAAAATGCCAATTCTGCCGGTCTTTTCAATCACCAAAGAGAAAGAAGAATAACATAGTTTCGATAAAACTAAGTCCACCATCACATGTAATAAATGTAAATGAAATCACATCGAGTCCATATATAACAGAGAGTACTAAAAAGTAACAAAATTGGAAATATAAACGGGCTTAAGCCCGGTACATCAGATCCTCACTACAAATTCTCACGGAAGGTATAAGAAGACTATCACTCACGGAGCTGGCCACTGGTGCTCCGATACTAGACAGGCCCACCTCCATGTGCACCGTACTTCGCTGGTGCTGGTCCCTATGCTGCTGGTCCCTGTTTCCCATCCGGAGCCCCTGTAATGCTGTGGTTCAAAAACCATTAGTCATAAAGACTAAGCCCTATCATCCCCTACCCCTCCCTCCATGGCTCCTAGGCACCGAGCGGGGAGGAGGAAATGGAAGCTACAAAGGTGGAGAGTACAAAATGACATGTGACAGTGGAACTAATCTAGTAGTTAACTTATAATGTATAAATAACTAAGGAAGAAAAGGTACAAACTAGCAGTTCTACAATAGTAAGCAGTAAAGTAAACAAGTAGAATAAGCGGCATAAGTAAGAAAGACAAAGTAAGAAATAAGTAACCTTAACTTATATGAATGTCCATACAAACTTATAAGTTAAGGGGTCTTCTGCAAGGCTCCCATCGTATAAAAAGTCTGAAAGAGCAGCTAGATCTGATATACTCTAGAGGGGGGGGTGAATAGAGTATATGGTGCTTTGAAAGTTTTTACAACAGTTATTGTAATATGTGTGAGCAGGGAAGCAGTAATAAATCTAATCTCAGCACTAAGTTAAACAAAAGCTAAGCACAGAAAAATCAAGGCCAGAAACAAACATAAACACAAGCAAAACCAGAAGACACAAGGAAATATAGTGGTTCCCCAAACTTGGGTACATCCACTCTTCTACCACCCTAGGTAGGAATCCAATGCAGGATGAGTTGATCAGGTGTCCTGGGCACCAATGAGCTTTTGATAAGGTGCTCAAAAACCAAAGCAGATTTTTTGATCGGGTGTCTTGCCACCAATGAGCTTTTGACAAGGTGCTCAAAAACCAAGCTCAAACTTTTGAAGGGAGTTTGAGAAACCCTTTACAGAGAGGGGGTGAGAGAGTGATGGAAGTCTTCTCTTTCTCAGATCAGCTGAGAAGACTATGTGGATTGATGGTGTCAAAGCTCCCCCTGAATCCTTGAGATCTTCAGGAAGAAAAGCTTTGCTGAGGGTGATAGGCCTTCAAAGGTTGAACTCCAGCAATAGATGATTTCAGCAATAGCTGAAATGTTGAAATGTCTGGAGTCTGGAAATATGTTGGCCTTGAACACTTTGAAAACTAAAGAGATCTGAAGATTTGAGACAGCTTGATCTCCTTGGATGTGTGTTCTTGAGAATTCTTTGAGACAGAATATTTTTGAATGTGTCTCTGTGATCTGTGTCTCTAAGTGATTCAAAAATTCTGCCTTTTATTCTCTGGTACAGAATAGAATAACATTCTCTGTCAAGAATAACCGTTAGCCTGCATTGATTGCATCCTTAATTGCCAAATCTCTTCTGGAGGAAAGTCCACAGAAATATTTCTTGAAAAATCCCTTGAAACTTGGTCCAGAATTGAATGAAAACGGCTAGGAAATCTCTGAATTAATTGCGGAATAACTCCTTAACTGATTTGAATTTGAATTCAGAAGCATCCTGGAAGTTATCTTAAATCGTCGAACTGAGCTCTGCTATCGTCGAGCTGAGCTCAGCGATCTGGAAACATATAGCAGCAAAATATCGTCGATTTGAGCTCAAATATCGTCGATCTGAGCTCAAAGATCGTCGAACTGAGCTCAGAGATAAAGATCCAAAGCAGAGTCAAAATCGTCGACCTGAGCTCACCGATCGTCAAATGGAGTTCGACGATATAATGAAGTTGAGCTCAGCGATCGTCGAACGAAGTTCGACGATCTATCGAAGTTGAGCTAGACGATCATCGATCGGAGTTCGACGAATCGTCGTGCTGAGCTCGACGATCAGACTCAGTCTCCAGACAGAGAATCCTGGTCTTCAGGGCAGCTTCCAAACCTAGTCTTCTAACCCTTAGACTCAATTCTAATTGACCCATTAAGCTATACAGAAGGTCAAGCAAAGGTTCCTAGAGACATAGTGATCCTGACCCAAATTAGTAATAGGGTGTTCCAACAATCTCCCCCTATTTGGGTTAGGATTACTATTTACAAACTTTGGAAAAATTTTAAATAACAACATACAAGCATCAAAGCAGAAAAACAACAGCTAGACATTGCAGAATAATCACAGAGATATATATAGCATCCAGATAATCAGAAATTGCAGAAATTGTCACCTTACAATATCATTTCTTCTCTTTGCCCTTAACCATTTTAATCTCTCTGTTAGGATTGAGGGCTTCCTTCTTTGATCTGGTGTCATCTGCTGCACCTATAGATGTTTGCTGTTTAAGCCTGGGAACCACAGCTTCAGGATGTAATTCCATGTATCTGTCAGCATCAAAGAATTTACTTGAAGCATATCTCTCTAGTTCTTTCTGTCTCTGTTCAGACATAGTAGAAATGTTGGAAGAATCTAATCCTTATTCTCTGGCCTTTTTAATCTGATCCAGTGCAACTAATTCCTTTAATCTGGTAGTCCAAGCAGCTGGATTATTTTCAGGATCCTCAAAGGGTACAAGTGGCTCATACCTGTTGGAGGGATTGTCCTGAGGAGGCCTGGTAGACACAGTCTCTTTCAGCTTGTAAGGGCAAGGACCAGATGTTGTATCAGAAGAAATTTGTCCTCCCCTAGAATATGGGTGCTGCCTGGAGTAACCTTTGGAGTAGACTTGAATATCTCTTTGATTACCTCTATATCCTCCTCTCCTAGAATGTGAACCCCTGGATTGGCTTTCCCTGTGGTAGGATCTGGCATGAGGTTGATAGGGAGCCTGACTTCTGGCTGGGGGTTGAGCTGCAGAGCTTCCACCTGCACCTGCATCAGGAGGAGGTGGTGGAGGAGGATGAGAGTGCTGGAATTGGGATGAACCCTTCTCATATTTTCTCTTTTTCTTCATTGCTTTCAGCTGATTTTTAGAGTATTGCATCCAGTATTCAGAAATAGGACAGTCATGAAGGATATAGTATGGAATGTCATTGTTATCTTTGACTTTAGCAGGAGGTACCCTCTTCATAGCCTTGCTCCTTGCCTTCCTTTTCCTGGCAATGGTAGCAGAAGAGTCATCAGAGTCTGTTTTAAATTCATCACTCTCAGAACTCTGGTCATCATAGAGAGCATCTATTTTCTTCATTAGATCCTTCTTGAGTTGAACAGAAGCAGATGAGGCAGAAGATGTAGCAGCAGGTGTTGAAATGATAACAACAGAAACAACAGCAGATGTTGAAACAGAAGCAGAAATGATAGAAGCAGATATTGAAGGTGTTGCACTAGGAGTAGAAGCAGAAACAATAATAGCAGCAGAAGTAGGCTTTGGAGAGGTGACAACAGCAGTAACAGTCTCATTTACAGTAACAGTTACAGAAGGAATATCATCAAGTACTGCAGAAGGCTCAAATTCAGGTGCCTCTGTCATCAGAATGTCCTTGTAAATTGGTTCATCAGAAAGAATAGGAACTTCAGCAGCAGTATCAATATTCTCAGAAGCAACAACAATCCTTTCTTCAGAAGCAGCAGCATCAACATTTTCAGCATTTTCAGCAGCAGCAATTACTGAATTTACAAAGGAGGTGATAATGCTAGGGCCACAGCAGGAAAAAGGCACAAGTGCCTTGGATAAGTCTTCCGGAGGCTGGACAACATTAACCTCTGGCAGACAGCTGAAGAAAGTAGAATCAAAAGCTGATAGCAAAGACCTGAGGTCTATTGCAAGAACTGCAGTTGAAATCTGACTTTCTGGAGGCACAACAACAGCAGAATCAAAAGCTGATAGCAAAGACCTGAGGTCTATTGCAAGAACTGCAGTTGAAATCTGACTTTCTGGAGGCACAGCAACAGCAAGAGGAGGAGCAGCAGAAGAAGCAGTACTAACAGCAGCAGTAGACAGACAGCTTGCAGAAACAGCAGCAACACAGCAGCATGAAGATTCACTTTATATGGCATCTCCCCCTGCCTAGATGTAGACATGACTGGATCAAGGCACACTGCTGTAGGTGCTGCCTGAGGGAAGATGGAAGAGAGCCTGGCAGAAAGGGCTGCCACTGACAGGTGGAGTGGAGCCAAGGAGGTCTCCAACAGTAGAGTTAGCCTAGGGGCAAGCAACTCATACAGCCTGTCAGCAAGGGCTGATAGGTCTACTTGCTCAAGAACTAGAGCAGAGGTAGAAGGCATGGGAGCAGCTGAAGGTTCTGGTAGTGAAGGGCTGGAGAATTGTGAAAGGGATGGCTGAGGTGTTGGCAAGGTGGATATGGAGGATAGAGGGATGGAGATAGATGGGGTGAATGTGGGTTGATCTATGATTTGGTGTAGGAGGTCTTGAAATGAAGTGGAGGAGGAAGGTAACTCAGGAGGAGATGATGGGGAATCATCCATAAATGAATCATCAAGTAGGGTGAAGGATGGAAGAGAGGGTGATGAGGTGACATCTGGTTGAGGGTAGGAGAATAGTGGTTGGAATTGTTCTTCTGGTGTGGAAAGAACAGGTACTGGAGAAGGTGTTGATGTTGGAGATGGGCTGGATAGGATGATGGTGGATGGAGCTGGAATGGTGGATGGTAGGGGAAGGGATGGAATTGGAGGAGTAAGAGAGGCAGCAGCAGCAGCCAGGTCATCTGCAGGGGCAGATACCTGTGGAGGAGTGACTCTTGGAGTCCTTATGCCTGAAGGGGCACTGGAGGAGGGCCTGCTAGGCTTGCTTATTTGTCTGTCCCACTTTCCAAAGAGGGCACAAGACAGTCTCTTGGAGGCATTTATATGAATTCCAGAGGAGACTAGCAAGGCAGGGCACCTGTGCTGCAGAAACACTCCAAGGATTCTTCCAAAGTTAACAAAACTTTTATTGATTTTCTTTTTGATGAGGTCAAAGAAAATCTCTCCCCAATTAAGATTCTTCTTATCCACAAGAGCTCCCATGAGGCAGAGCTGATATCTTGATATTGTATCATGGGCAGAGTGCTTTGCCAGTAGCACTTTCCCAACCACATCTGCCATGAACCTGTATTCTACAGACAGGTTCCTTTTGAAGAGCTTGCTAGGGTTTCCCTCTGGATGACCCATTCTGGCAAGCAGTTCAGAATATTCATTTCCAGATAACTCAGCAGAATCTTCTCCATTTCTCAGTCCAAAAACTTCTGATAGAATGGTTGGGGTCAAGGGTACCCGAGTTCCAGCTATAGACCCAACTATGGTAGAGTTATCTTGATTATGAGCAGTATAAACCCACTCCTTGATTTCATCAGATGCCAGCTTAATCCTGGTGGTCATTATAGCAGTCAAGTTCTGGTCTTTGAATAATCCCAATATGTCTTGAAAAACCTGGTCAGTGGTGCTGAATGATTCCAGGTCGATGTCAAAACCGGCATCAAACTTCATAGCAGCAAGAACAGCAACTAACACGGCCATTGGTACCTGCAAAAACTCAACAAACAAAATGACCAAGTGTAGAACTGTTTGGAGGGAAAGAAAAATCTTGCAGAGAAATCGAAAGCGCAAAAGAGAACGACGGCGAAAAAAGAGTTATATATTAGGGTTCGACGCAGAATTGGAAAGATCGTTGAACTCAGTTCGACGATCGAGGCTTCTAAAGGAATCTGAAGAGTCTTCAACATTGTCGATCTCCGTTCGACGATATTGGAGAGCATCGAGCTCCGTTCGACGATCGTTCAGAGAACATAATCGTCGAGCGCCGTTCGACGATCGTTGACCGGAAGAGATAGTTCATACTATCTGAGAAACGCTGAACTCAGTTCGACGATTTAGGAAATCATCGATCTCCGTTCGACGATCTTGGGGCAAATCGTCGAGCGCAGTTCAGAGATCAGAAAAAAAATTCTAGACCCTAAGAAAAATCAGAATGTTTGCCGAGTCTTGGTCAATTTTTAAGCTTTCAAAATCTTGGATATTATTTAAGACTTCCTTCATCTAACATTCCTAACTGATTTAGGAAGAAGGTGTGTTTCTTTTCATCCAATGGCTTGGTGAAAATATCTCCCCTTTGTAAATCAGTTGGGATATATTGTAGTTCAATTTTATTCTTTTCAACATAATCCCTTAAGAAATGATGCCTAATCTCTATATGTTTTGTCCTACTATGGAGGACTGGATTTTGAGCTATAGAAATAGCACTAGTATTGTCACAAAAGATTTTAGACTTCTCTAAGTTGTAGTCATAGTCTAGGAGTTGGTTTTGAATCCACAAGATTTGTGAACAACAACTGCCTGCAGCCATATATTCAGCTTTAGCAGTTGAAGTTGACACAGATGTTTGTTTCTTACAAAACCAAGAGACAAGTCTGTCACCAAGGAACTGACAAGTTCCACTGGTGCTTTTCCTGTCAATTCTGCATCCAGCATAATCAGCATCTGAGAATCCAGTTAAATCAAATGCTGAATCCTTTGGATACCAGAGACCTAGATTTGGACAACTTTTAACATACCTGAGAATCTTCTTTACTAGAGTTAGGTGTGACTCTCTAGGGCTTACTTGGAACCTAGCACATATACATGTAGCAAACATTATATCTGGTCTACTAGCTGTAAGATACAGTAAAGAGCCAATCATTGCTCTATATATTGTCTGATCAACAGGTTTCCCATGTTCATCAGCATCCAATATAGCATTAGTAGGCATGAGTGTTTTCATACAAGATGCCTCAGATATACCAAATTTCTTAACCAGTTCATTTGCATACTTGGTTTGAGAAATGAAGATGCCTTCAGCATGTTGCTTTACTTGCAATCCTAGGAAGAAGGATAGCTCACCCATGCTACTCATCTCAAATTTAGAATGCATTAGGTTGGAAAACCTTCTGCACAATTTGGAGTCAGTAGAACCAAAATGATATCGTCTACATAAATTTGTACTAGTAGGGTATGGGACTTATGGGTTCTAATGAAAAGTGTTTGGTCTACTCTACCCCTTATAAAACTATTTTCCAAGAGAAAGCATGCTAGGGTCTCATACCATGCTCTAGGAGCTTGCTTGAGACCATATAATGCTTTATTCAATCTAAAAACATAATCAGGATAAGTTGGAGAGATAAAACCTGGAGGTTGTCTGACATAAACTTCCTCTTTGATGTCTCCATTCAGGAATGCACTTTTGACATCCATCTGATATACCTTGAAGCCTTTGTGGGCTGCATAAGCTAGAAATATTCTGATGGCTTCTAATCTTGCAACTGGTGCAAAGGTCTGGTCGTAGTCGATTCCTTCTTCTTGAGAATATCCCTGAGCAACTAGCCTTGCCTTGTTCCTTATAATTACTCCTTGATCATCTAGTTTGTTTCTGAATACCCATTTTGTTCCAACAATGGAATGATTCTTAGGCTTTGGCACTAGTTTCCATACTTTGTTTCTCTCAAATTGATGCAACTCCTCTTGCATTGCAATGATCCAGTGTGGATCTTGCTCTACATCTTGAATGGACTGAGGTTCAATTTGAGATAGGAAGCAGGTGTGTAACAAGTTTTGGTTGACCTAATTTCTGGTTTGCACACCAGCTGAGATTTCTCCAATTATTTGGGAAATTGGATGGTCTCTTGATGTTACTAAATCAACAGGGGGTGTTGATTTTTCACCAACCTGTGTTGTTGTTTCCTCTTGTGGTACAACAACTGGCTCTTCAAGTTGTTCTTCATTATGTTGAGCATTCCCTTCATCTTCACTACTTTTATCCTCTTGAGTAACCTGTAACTTGTTCAAGTCTTCAACTAGAGAATGTTCCTGCAAAGGTTCTATGGTAGAAGAATTCTTCTCCTTGAAAGACATGTTAGATTCATCAAAAGAAATGTGAACAGATTCCTCAATTTTCAAAGATGATTTATTATAGACCCTATAGGCCTTGTTGATCATGGAGTATCCCAGAAACACTCCTTCATCAGCTTTGGCTTGAAAGTTTGCTAAATATTTCTTATCATTATTGTGAATGTAGCAAATACAACCAAAGACTCTAAAATAGTCAAC
This sequence comes from Platanthera guangdongensis, assembly GCA_039583875.1. Lineage (NCBI taxonomy): Eukaryota > Viridiplantae > Streptophyta > Magnoliopsida > Asparagales > Orchidaceae > Platanthera > Platanthera guangdongensis. Next base: position 74,876,586 of record CM077162.1, on the reverse strand, counting down.
TTTAGATTTCTTCCCTTTGAGTAATTCATAAGGAGTCTTTCCCTTTCGTTTATGTATCAGACTTCTGTTCAGCACATAGTTGGAGGTGTTCACTGCCTCTGCCCAGAAGGATAGAGGTAGATGAGCATCTGACAACAATGTGGTGGCATATTCAATAAGGGTTCTATTTTTCCTTTCAGCTACCCCATTTTGTTGAGGAGTTCTAGGAGCTGAGAAAGTATGCCTGATCCCTTAACTCTGACAGAACTCTTGCATAAGAAGAGAATTAAACTCTGTCCCATGATCACTTCTGATCAGTGCAATGTGAGTATTGAACTCAATCTGTATACATTTGAGAAACTCTGTCAGACACTTAAAGTTATCAGACTTCTTCCTTAGAAAAAACACCCAAGTGAATCTAGAGAAGTCATCTACAACTACTAAAGTGTAGGATTTCCCTCATAGGATTTGTACTGTGATGGGTCCAAAAAGATCCATGTGTAACAGATACAATATCCTAGGTGAATCACTCTTATTAAGTGACTTAAAGTTGTTTTTAGTTTGCTTGCCTAATTGACAGGCCCTGCAGAGTCCTTCCTTCTTGTAGGGGCCAGAAGGTAGTCCTCTAACAAGGTTGTCCTTGGATAGCCTAGCAATAGTTCTAAGGTTTAGGTGTCCTAATCTCTTATGCCATAAAATATTGGGTCTACAGACAGAATTAAACAAGCAGATATCTACATCAGTTGAAAGAAAATCTACTAGGTAGATGTTACCTTTCCTTTTACCTGTCAACACAGTTGTGTTGTCCTCTGACTTGATTTTGCACAAGGCTTTGCTGAAGGTCACCTGGTAGCCTTCATCACACAGCTGACTGATGTTAATTAGGTTGTGCTTCAGTCCTTCCACATAAGCTACCTTCTTGAAAGTTACTGAACCAATCTGGACTGCACCATATCCTTTAGTCTGTCCAAAGTTTGAATCACCAAAGATAACTTTGGGTCCAGGCTTGGCTCTGAAGGATGTGAGGTTGTCCTTGTTCCCTGTCATGTGCTTAGAGCACCCACTATCCAAATACCATTGCTGGTTAGATATTGGATAGGTCTTCACCTGCACATAAGATAATTCATTTGTTTTTGACCCAGTTTACCTTGGGCCTAGGTTGATAACCTTTAAATTCTGAAATGAAAGACATCCCTGGTTGACTCTTATATCCTTTAGGATGATATCTCCTTGGAGGTAAAATCCATTCAGTATAAGGGTTAAAGATTTGGGATGAAGGACCCTTAGGATTATGTTTTGATTTGCCTTTAAAACATTTTCCAGAGCTCTGACCTCTGTTCGACGATCTTGGAGCTGCGTTCGACGATCTTGGGTCAGATCGTCGAGCTCCGTTCGACGGTCGACTATGGCTGAGGTCAGGTATTTGAGATCGTAGACCTGCGTTCGACGACTTTGGCTGAGATCGTCGATCTGCGTTCGACGATTTTGCCTGAGATCGTCGAGCTGCGTTCGGCGATCGTCGATCTTCATTCGGCGATCGTCGATCTCCGTTCGACGATTTCTGCTGGGACTTAGTTTTCTGAGGCAGATCAGAATTTTTCCTAGCAACCTCTACAACTCCCTTTCCTTTGTCAGAAATGAATTTGATTGGAGTTGTTAGGACTATAGGTTGGCTGGATGAAGCACCCAAGCCCAGTGTACTGTTGAATCTGGAATTCACTGTGCTTGTGATGTCCATCAGCTTGATGCTTCTCCCATTAAGGGATTATTCAAGCTTCTTGGCCTCAGAGAGCTCACTTTTCAGTGTAGCTATCTGTTCCCTACAGCTCTCCAACTCCTCAGAGAGTTTGAGGTTTTCTGACTTTAAAGTATTGTGTTCAGATAATTGATTTCTGAGAGAGATAATTTCTTTCTCAGACTTTAGCAGGTCTAAACACAGTGCTTTAAATTCAGATTTAAAATCCTCTGAACTAAAATCAAAAGAACCAATTACCTGATCTTCTTCAGGTTGAGTCTCTGAGTCTGACTCTGACTCTTCTTCCTCTGAATTATGCTGTGAGGCATTGATTGCCATCATGCAGAACTCCTTTTCTTCTGCATCATCCTCATCATCACTGGAGCTGGATGAGGCTTCTGACTCTTCTTCTGTCTCACTCCAGGATTCAGCAACAAACCCTTTTCTTGTATGCTTGTTTTTGCTTGAAGAAGGTTTGTCATTGCCATTCCTTTTGGAGTCTTTCTCCTTTCTTCTTTCTTTCCTATCCCTTCTGTCCTTGTTCTTGTTCTCTGGACAGTCAGGAACTATGTGCCCTGGTTTCCTACAACCAAAGCAAATAATGTCTTTATTATTACTAATGGACTTGTCATACCTTGGCTTATCCTGCTCCTTGTATGATCTTCTTCTGAAGTCCTTTCTGGCCATCTTGTAGAATCTTTTGGCCAGCAGACTGAGTAGTTCATCATTGCCTGTGGCTTTATCTTCAGGCAGATCTTCAGTTGCCTTGAATGCTATGGTCTTCTCTTTTCTTGTGGCTGGTGAGGCAGCCTTTTGTTCTTCCTCTCTATTTTTGATGAGTAGCTCATAAGATTTGAGCTTACCCAATAGAGCTTCAGTGGTGATCTCATTTAGACTTCTGACATCCTTAATTGGCCAGATTCTTGAATCCCAAGTGCTGGGGAAGCACATTAGGATCTTGTCATTAAGTTCAGTTAGAGAGATCTCTTTGTCTAATGTCCTGAGTTCACTGACAATTAGACTTAGTCTGTTGTACATATCTCCCACTGACTCAGTTTCTCCCTTTTTGAAATTCTCATATTGAGAGATGAGATGGGATCTTCTATCCTTTCTCTCATCAGCTGAGCCTGAGACTATTTCTGAGAGCTTGTCCCAAATTTCCTTGGCTGAATTGCAATCAGCCACCTTCTGAAAGATGTCATCAGACATTGTCTGGGCCAGGATGTTCATAGCCTTGGCATCAGCTACCTTCCATCTCTTGATATCAGCATCTGTTCCTGAAGGAGGTGGAACAACACTTGTACTTGTGTTCTCTGGGGGTCTTGGACACACTGTCAAAACAGAATTAAAGATATCTTCGTCAATAGAATTCATGTAAAGTCTGATCCTTGCTTTCCAGAGTGCAAACTTGGATAGATTGCACACTGGAGGTCTGGTGCTAGCATAATCTTTGTTTTGGTCCATGATTTGTGAAAACAAAATCTAATAATAAAATACCAAAGAAAGGCAGATCTAGTTTGGGATCTTTGGGTTCAGGTGTTAGCCTGTACAACCAATCAGGTATGGTATGTTTAACCAACCTCGCTCTGATAGCAATTGAAAGAGCAGCTAGATCTGATATACTCTAGAGGGGGGTGAATAGAGTATATGGTTCTTTGAAAGTTTTTACAACAGTTGTTGTAATATGTGTGAGCATGGAAGCAGTAATAAATCTAATCTCAGCACTAAGTTAAACAAAAGCTAAGCACAGAAAAATCAAGGCCAGAAACAAACATAAACACAAGCAAAACCAGAAGACACAAGGAAATATAGTGGTTCCCCAAACTTGGGTACATCCACTCTTCTACCACCCTAGGTAGGAATCCACTGCAGGATGAGTTGATCAGGTGTCCTGGGCACCAATGAGCTTTTGATAAGGTGCTCAAAAACCAAAGCAGATTTTTTGATCAGGTGTCTTGCCACCAATGAGCTTTTGACAAGGTGCTCAAAAACCAAGCTCAAACTTTTGAAGGGAGTTTGAGAAACCCTTTATAGAGAGGGGGTGAGAGAGTGATGGAAGTCTTCTCTTTCTCAGATCAGCTGAGAAGACTATGTGGATTGATGGTGTCAAAGCTCCCCCTGAATCCTTGAGATCTTCAGGAAGAAAAGCTTTGCTGAGGGTGATAGGCCTTCAAAGGTTGAACTCCAGCAATAGATGATTTCAGCAATAGCTGAAATGTTGAATGTCTGGAGTCTGGAAATATGTTGGCCTTGAACACTTTGAAAACTAAAGAGATCTGAAGATTTGAGACAGCTTGATCTCCTTGGATGTGTGTTCTTGAGAATTCTTTGAGACAGAATATTTTTGAATGTGTCTCTGTGATCTGTGTCTCTGAGTGATTCAAAAATTCTGCCTTTTATTCTCTGGTATAGAATAGAATAACATTCTCTGTCAAGAATAGCCGTTAGCCTGCATTGATTGCATACTTAATTGCCAAATCTCTTCTGGAGGAAAGTCCACAGAAATATTCCTTGAAAAATCCCTTGAAACTTGGTCCAGAATTGAATGAAAACGACTAGGAAATCTCTGAATTAATTGCGGAATAACTCCTTAACTGATTTGAATTTGAATTCAGAAGCATCCTGGAAGTTATCTTAAATCGTCGAACTGAGCTCTGCTATCGTCGAGCTGAGCTCAGTGATCTGGAAACATACAGCAGCAAAATATCGTCGATCTGAGCTCAAAGATCGTCGAACTGAGCTCAGAGATAAAGATCCAAAGCAGAGTCAAAATCGTCGACCTGAGCTCACCGATCGTCGAATGGAGTTCGACGATATAATGAAGTTGAGCTTAGTGATCGTCGAACGGAGTTCGACGATCTGTCGAAGTTGAGCTAGATGATCGTCGATCGGAGTTCGACGAATCGTCGTGCTGAGCTCGACGATCAGACTCAGTCTCCAGACAGAGAATCCTAGTCTTCAGGGCAGCTTCCAAACCTAGTCTTCTAACCCTTAGACTCAATTCTAATTGACCCATTAAGCTATACAGGAGGTCAAGCAAAGGTTCCTAGAGACATAGTGATCCTGACCCAAATTAGTAATAGGGTGTTCCAACAAAGTCTCATACCAATTTATACATTGGGGTGTCGGTTTTATGCAAGTATGAGTGTAGTGATATGCTATGCTATGATTCATGCAAGTGCAACTCACTCACACGACTCTATGCGCACAGACTTTTAGTTCCCCCTTTCTGGAGCCAAAACCTCCTAGGATACCTATGTAGTGGCAAATAGAAGTGGTGGGTGGGGCCTCGCCCAACTCTAAACCGGTAATAACACTACCAGTCAGACCTATCGTACGCCTCGATGCTGGTGCACTAAGCGGACCTCCTGCGTACTCTTTGTCGGCTGATCCACCAGACTTAAATTGGCGAAGTGCTAAACCATACTTGTCGAGTCAACGTATTGGCGTCAGTGCATCGACCCTCCAACACCGATGACCCACCACCTTATAGTGCACATGCAATCTTAATGTATCACCACCGAGCTAAAGCTCCTCGGAATAACCCCTCCGTCAAAAATATCTTCCGAGACAAAGCTCCCCGGACTATCCCGTCCGTGCATCTACCTTCTGAACCTACCGACCGGATGGCAATCAAACCAACCTAATCAACCTCCCGAGCTACCGGGGTGTGTGAATGTGAAACCCTAGTTATATTAGTTGCTCTTATAGTTTATTATTCCTACTGTTTAGGTTAGCCCGGGACTGCCCAAGGTATTCCCCGTGAAGGACTCACGAGGGCACTATGAACTATGATGGTATCTAAAGCCCATCGTTCCCTTTCGCAAGGCACTTGCTATTATTGGTTGTTACCCAACTCCCAATCCCTTTAATGTTGTACTGGATCTAACCCTGGTGTAATTTGACTCTTTCTCTCTCTACGGGGAAGACGATGTTTCGTCGACCCCGAGAATCTCTTAACACTAGTCAAACTTCTCACTGCTCATCATGACTCCCGATGATAATCTCATTTCACTAACCAGACCAACACACTAATATCCCAACTCCCTAAGTTCATTTGCACCATGATTGATTTCTGCAGTTTTTACTAAACACAGATCATCCTAACCTTTATGATGTATACAATGGGAGGTACTCCAAATTATCTTCCAAAATCCCTATAATATTTATTGGAGGCCTATCATGATATGATTAGCCTAAATCCAGAAGTTTATAATTTTCCTAATTTATTTGATAATTTATTTAATTTTTCCTAGTAATCCAAAAACCCATGTTTGAACATGAAGTACCCATTTCAGACATGCAAATGCACCACAAAATTTATGATAAATACTAAATGATAATTTAACATAGAATCCAAAGTATTCAAAATTTTCAGCAAGGTTTAGGCCTCTAAATCTAATATTTAAATATAACCTACATTAATTATTTTAATAGACTAGTACATGAAGAATACTTCCAAAAATTTTGCGAAAATTCAAGGATGATTATAAAGGCATATAAACACTGCAGGTCAAGTTTCACAAATTATCAGTGAATAATGAATTCTATAATTGATTTTTTCATAATATTCCAAGTAATAGGTTAATGAACTAAGTACAATAATTATTCATCTACAAATTACAATAAAATTCCAATATGAACATATTGACCTAGAAACACTACTGATAAAATTTCATAATTTTCCAATAAAAAGGGAGCTATAAATCTATTATTGATCATATTCTTGTGTTTATACATTTGTGAAGTAAGTACTGAGAATACACATCCAAAAATTGTAATAAAATTCAAGTAATAGTAAATTGACCTAAAAGATTCTCTGCCCAAATTCCATAACATCCTACTAAACAGTGTGATCATAATAATAAAAAGATTACAAGTGCAATTTCATGTACTATAAGGGAGGTACAAAGTGAAATATTCCTAAATTACTTATAAAATCATCAGAGGTTATAATTAACCCTATGACCATACCTACCAAGTTTCATAACTTTTCAATAAGTTTTGGTGGCTTATCTTGCATGTATAAGTGATGTGCCCTAAATTAGTATTAGGGTTTTGAGGGGTTTATCCATCTCCAAATCCTCTAAGATTTGTATCAGAGGACCTTAGCTACCCTACTATCCTCTCTGCAAAATTTAAAGTCCATACAAGGTCAATTGACTCCATGTCCTTCTCAAACACCGAGAGTCCTATCATAGGGTTTGAACTTGGGTCCTAGGGAAAACCTACCGCAAACCACCCCATAACTCATATGAGGGTCTTAAATGTCATTTAAAACTAGTGGACAAAGTCTCAGCCTCTGTTGAGGTGATCTGGCAACTTAACCTCAAAGTGCACTTTTTCGCCTAATTACCCCTTATTAGGGCTAGGCTAGGGTTTGCCCAATACCCCACCAAATCAACTCAAAATGAGGTGAAAATTTATGCAGAGCCTCCTGATGACACTAAGGACCACTCACCAAAATTTGGGAGGGTTTGGAGGTTTTAGGTCCCTAAATTAATTTACCTTAGGATTTTTAATTGATTTCAAAAACTATAGAAACATTGTCCCCAAAAATACTCATTTTTGGGCAGGACCTATGTACAGACTAGTGTGACTCCCTGTCCAAATTTCAGGTCATTTGGACAAGCGATGAAGTGGGGGCACACATTTTAATTTGTCTAACCCTAGGTATAGACCCCATCAAAATGTGTGTCCTGGTCAAACTAGGCACCCAAATTAGTTCATACTAACTTTAAATTAAAATAGACCCAAAGGGCTACAATTTTGATATTGATCACTTTTCCAGATTTTGCCTCTAGGTATTTTTAATAATTAGAAACATTAAATACAAATAGTGTGACAGAAATGAAATGAAATTAATTAAATTCCTAAAGTCTAAATCGACGGAGCACAAATCTTAAAGCAAAATCCAACGGCTCAGGGTTATCTTCTACCTCCAGCAGACGACCCCGATTGCTTCTTCCTGGAGCAACTTCCAAGCGCTGCCGCCGGCCACCCAGCCACCTCCCTGGCCGGCCACCGCCACCACAACCTCCGTTGAGGTGGTGGCTATCGCCATACGGCGGCACAGCCGCCGGAGGGGGGGATTCTAATGATCTCGACAGGTTCATTTTTGCGGAAAAACCATGAAAACTCGCTTGCCGATCGGGCTCAATTGAGCCCAGTTCTTAACCCTAATTATTGCTACGATCTACCCACAGAGAGAGGAGGGGAGGACCTTGCTTGTGGCCTGGAGACGCGTCGATCGCCGTGATGCCATTGGTGGTGGAGGTCTCGCCGAGGCTCTCCAACAACACAGTGAAGTCGTTTGTCTCCTTCGGGCAAGGTGTGGAAACGAAAGCTTGGAGCCTAGGGAAGCTTTTAAAATAATAAAAAGGGGGAGGGGAGGGGTCTAGCTGGTGGTGGCCATTAATGGCCCCTTCATGTAATTTTCGGCCACGGTGTGGGGGGGGGGTGAATTTGGGCTCAATCCAGCCGGGAAATGGCTGGACATTCCTCCTCTTCCCCAGAGGAGTTAAATCCAGCAATAAAGATGTGGAGGCGAGGGCCAAGGCTTCAATGTCCATTAATGGCCATTGAAGGCATTATTTGGCCATGGTGTGGTGGCACTGTTCCGGCCATGAACAAGCCACCAAAATGGCCCCCTGGTCTTCTTGGACTGAAGGGAGATTGGATCAGCCAATGAAGAATGGCCCTTGGCCTCCTTAGTCATGAATGACTCCCTTTCACCCTTTTCTCTCTCCTCCATTATAGAGAGGTTGGTGTTTTCTCTCTCCTAGTCATCTAGGTTGACCTTGATGACCACTCCAGCCTAATGACAGCCCATTAACCCATAATTTCGATGGAAATAAGGTTAGCCCAAGCGGAAAGAGGACTTGATCTTAGGTTAGCCAATTTGAGCTAAGTTTGACTTGACCTAGCTTAGGGTTGACTTTGGTCAATTTGACCTTTTGAGTTGTCATCAATGGGTCCTTGGTGACCCATTTGACTCCCCTAAGATCTAGGTACGGTTGGGTAGGGTTGACTTTGCACTTTGGAGGTCCCCCACCTAAACCAAATTAGGGCTAGGGTTGACTTTGGTCAACCTAAACTCTTTGGTTGACCCCATAGGTCCTTGGTGGCCCATTGGCCTCACTTTAGGGTTAGGAGGGCATGGGTGGGGTCCACTTGGCTAGGGGAAGGTCAATTGACCCTAAGTAGGCTAGTTTGACCCATTTACTGTTAAGGTTGACTTAGGTCAACTTGACAACTTTGACTGCCTACAGTGGGTCCTTAGTGGCCCTATGGACTACCCAAGGTGTTAGGGTTGTTGTGGTAGGGTAATGGGAACAAGGTGTAGCCTTAAAGTAAAACCCTTAGGTCTAAATGTTGAGGATGAGCTATAGGCAGACCAAGATGATTTTCACCTCGGCCTTTGTTCAGTTTGTACTTTGAGCTTCTGATGGTTTTGTCATGACCTAGTCATGACAAAACAAAATCCTAGGGATCTAGTTGTTTGAGGGATGTTGCAAATACATCCTCAGTCTTCTTCAGTTTTCCTTCAGGAATTTCAAGAGATAACAAATCTTCATCAGTCTAACAATTTCCTGAAGATCATTCATCATTTGAAGACCTACACCTTGAGCAAAGCCCTTCTCCTGAACTAATCTTCATCTCAGAGGGAGATTTGACAACATCAAATCCACTAGTCTTCTCTCTGACTGTTGATAGAGAAGACATCATCTTTTACTTTCTTTTCACCAATGTACAATGGGTTTCTTAACTCCCATCAAAAGTTATTCCTTTTGGTTGTCAAGTCTCCTGTTCAAAAGACTTGGTTTGGTGTTTGGCCACCTGGTCAAAAGCCAAAGGGTTGCTATATCTTTCTTAGAAAATAAATATTCTGGTGGCAGGGTATGTGATCAAAAACCAGTAGTGGATTCTTACCAGGGTGATAGAAGAGTAGATGTACTCAAGTTTAAGGGAACCACTATAAATTCTTTGTGTCGTCTGGATTGATCTATTATTTATTTCTGTGTGTTGTGATTGCCTTTTGTTTTTATTTCTCTATACACATATATATCACTTATTTTAATTCCGCTATAAAAATTAATCAAAGTTTTTAAAATACTCTATTCACCCCCCCTCTAGAGTTAAGTCAGATCTATCCCTCACTTTCAATTGGTATCAGAGGGTAAGGTTCTTTAGTTTCACATGCTAACACTTGAACCAAAAGATCTTTGATAGATCTCATTTACTCTAGTGTCTTTTTCAATCTTGACACAAAATAAAGAATACTCAAGCACAAGACCTCCAGTGTGCAATCTGAACAAGTTTGCACTCTGGAAGGAAAGGATCAGATTATGTATGAATTCTATTGATGAAGATATCTATAATTCTGTTTTGATGGATCCCCCTACTCCTTCTGCAACAACATCAAAAAGTATCTCAGTAGTTCCACCACCTGAGTGGATAGAAGCTCAGAAAAAGTTGAAGATAGCAGATGCTAAAACTATGGACATCTTAGCTCAAATCATGTCTGATGATATATTTCAAAAGGTAGCTGAATGCACATCAGCAAAGGCCATTTGAGATTCCCTCAACCAAATGGTAGTAGGATCTGCTGATGAGAAGAAAGATAGAAGATCCCTTCTCATCCCACAATATGATAACTTCAAAAAGGAATAATCAGAGTTAGTTGCTGATATGTACAACAGACTCAGCTTGATCATCAATGAGCTGAAAAACCTGGACAAGAACATATCACTGACTGAGATCAATGATAAGATCCTTATGTGCTTCCCCAACACATGAGATTCCAGGATCTGGCCAATCAAGGAGGCCAGAAGCCTAAATGAAATTTCTACTGAGTCTTTGCTAGGCAAGCTCAAGTCTTATGAGCAGCTTATCAGGACTAGAAAAGCAGCTGAACATAAGACTTCTACCTCAGGGAGGAAGGAACAGAGCATTACCTTTAAGGCATCTGAAGAATCAGAAGTACTTCCAGCAAATGAAGAGTTGATGAGTCTTCTGGCTAAACGATTCTACAAAATGGCCAAGAGGGATTTCCGGAGAAGATCTTCAAGAAATGAAGATAAACTGAGGTATGATAAAACTCCTACAAAGGAAATTGTGTGCTTTGGTTGCAGGAAGCCTGGACACATTATATCTGTGTGTCCAGAGAAGCAGAAGAAGGACAAGCTGAAGGAAAAAAGACTCTAGGAAGCACTCCAACAGATCCTCTTCCAATAAATACAAGAAGAAGGAGAGTGGTTTTGTTGCTGAGACATGGAGTGACTTAGCTTCAGAGTCTTCATCTTCCAGCTCCAGTGAAGATGAAGAAGAAGCTAAAGCAAAGGAAGTTTGTTTGATGGCAATCAATGCCTCATGCAATAATTCTAAAGAAGAATCAGAAGCTGAGGATTCTGAGCTAGAAGAGGATCAGGTAATATCCTCATTTGATTTTACTTCAGAACTATTGAAAACTGAATTTAAATCACTATATAATGACTTAATTAAGTCTGAGAAGGAAATCAAACTTCTCTGAGAAACATTAATTGAACATGATAATTTGTTTTTTGAAAACTTAAAATTAAAAGATAAACTAGATGCTGCTTCCAAACAAATCATCTCTTTAGAAACTAAATTGAATGAAGCTAAGCAATTTGAAGAATCTCTAAATGGAAGAAGCATTAAATTAATGAACATTACTAGTACTATAAATGCTAGGTTAAATGGTAAACTAGGCTTAGGAGCATCATTTAGTCAACCACCTATCATTAAGAAAAATATATTATCTACCCCCATCAAATTTGTTTCTGCTAAGGGTAAAGAGAAAATTGTAGAAGTTAACAATAAACCAACAGAAACTTCACAGAAAAATCAATCAAAGAAAAATAAAAATAAAAATTCACATAAAAATACTGTTCAACAAAATTCGTCGAACTCAGATTGATGAAATCAGTATTTTGCGTCGAATGGCGATCGACGAACTCTGAACCCAGAGTTTGGGTATGATTACTCAAGAGAGGGTGCTCGACGAAATCAACATGTTTCGTCTAATAGAGATCGACGATCGTGAAACCCAGAAAGTGACCATTATCGTTCTCTGAACCGAGATCGATGACATCAATACTTTTCGTCGACCTCAGCTCGACGAACTCAACCAAAATCGTCGAACTCAGAAAATTTCAACAGAAACTTGAATTCTTTGAGAAATTTCAATTATCTCAAATCATCTATTAATCCCTTTACCAAATCGATATTCCCACCTAAGAAATTTGATCCTCTAGGATATAAGAATCAACCAAAGTTCACTTATATTTCAAGTTTTAAATTTGAGAAGAATCAAGGACCCAAGGTTACCTGGGTCAAGAACATCTAATTTCTTATCTTGCAGGTACAGAACTATCCTACCACAGAGGAACAATGATACTTGAATAGTGGATGGTCAAAGCACATGACTGGAAGCAAAGACAACCTAACCAACTACAAGTCTATGCTTTGACCAATGGTGATCTTTTGAGACTCCAACTATGGCCAAACAAAAGTCTATGGGAATGTCAAAGTTGGAGCTGTTACCTTCAGGAAGGTAGCATATGTGAGTGGCCTAAAACATAAACTAATATCCATAAACCAGTTATGTGATGAAGGTTATCTGGTAACTTCTAGCCAATCTTCATGTATTATTCTTCAATAAACAACAAAACTGTTTTAACTGGACTTAGACAATGAAACATTTATGTAGTTAATTTCAAGTCAGCCAATTTAGAGAATTGTTTGTTCAATCAAATTAATAATAATAATAATAATTTATGGCATAAAAGATTAGGACATGTTAATCTTAAAAACATTGCTAAATTATCTAGGGACAACCTTGTTAGAGGATTTCCTTCTGGCCCCTATAAGAAGGAAAACCTCTATAGGGCTTGTCAATTAGGCAAGAAAACTAAAAATAGCTTTAAATCTATTAATAAGAGTGATTCACCCGGAATTTTGTACTTGCTACATATGGATCTTTTTGGAACCATTGTTGTATAGAGCTTGGGAGAGAAATCTTATACTTTAGTTATTGTAGATGATTTCTCTAGATTCATTTGGGTGTTCTTTTTGAGAAAGAAGTCAGATAACTTCAAAGTTCTTACAAACTTTGTAAGAGCATTCAGATTGAGTACTCTACTCTAGTTGCATTGATCAAAAGTGATCATGACACTGAGTTTGATTCTCTTTTCATGGAAGAATTCTATGAGAAGGAAGATATCATGAATTGCTTCTTTGCTCCTAGAACTCATCAACAAAATGGGGTAGCAGAAAGGAAAAATAGAACCCTTATTGAATCTGCAGGGACATTGTTTTCAGATGCTAACTTGCCCCTATCATTTTGCGCAGAGGCTGTAAGCACAACAAACTATGTCCTGAACAGGAGTTTAATACATAAACTCAAGGGAAAGACTCCCTATGAATTGCTCAAAGAGAAGCAACCTAAAGTTAACTATTTTAAATTATTTGGTTGTAGATTTTTATTCATAGTAATAACAAGAAACACCTTAGAAAGCTTGAAGCCAAAGCTGCAGAGGGAATTTTTCTTGGATATTCCTAAGTCAGCAAGTCCTATAGGGTTTTTAATAAATCCAGCTTAAAAATTGAAGAATCTGTACATATGTCATTTGATGTAGCTAACATGTTTTTCAAGGAGAAGGATTCTTCTACCATAGAAAATTTGCAGGTACCAAATTTGTGTGAGAAAATAGATGACTTAATCCTAACACAAGAGGATATATCACATCCTTCTCAACAAATTATTGCTGAAGACAGTGAAGAAGATTTCATTGAAATGATTGCTTACCCTACAACAGCCAACATAATTGCACAAGAGGAATTAATTCCAAATGTTGTAGCTATCCAAACTCCTTCTACTGATCTTGTCACACTTAGAGATCACCCTATATCTCAAGTGATTGGAGACATATCGGTTAGTGTGCAAACAAGGCATCAACTCAACCAGGATTTGATGTATGCTTTCTTCATATCTCAACTTGAGCCCCAATCCATAAAAGATGTAGAGCAAGATCCACACTGGATTATTGCAACGCAAGAGGTGCTTAATTAGTTTGAGAGATGCAGAGTTTGGGATTTAGTTCCAAGACCCAAAGACTACCCAGTCATAGGAACTAAATGGGTATTTAGAAATAAATTGGATGCACAAGGAGCTATAGTAAGGAACAAAGCAATATTGGTATCTCAAGGCTATTCTCAAGAGGAAGGAATTGACTATGATCAAACCTTTGCTCTTGTTGCAAAGTTGGAGGCTATCAGAATCTTTCTTACCTATGTAGCCTACAGGAAGTTCAAAGTCTACCAGATGTATGTCAAGTGTGCTTTTCTAAATGGTGAACTTAAAGAGGAAGTTTATGTGGAGCAACCAGCAGAGTAATGGCGATTTCTCCAGCCCTCCTCTCAAACATGAAATTTGATGCTGGTTTTGATATCGACCTTGAATCTTTCAGTCACTCGGATCAAATATTCATGGATATCCTTTAGTTGTTTGAAGCTCATAATCTACAGTACTTCATGAAAACCAAAATCAAACTCCCAGTTTTAGAGATAATGGAATGGATGTTTACTGCAAAGCTTCAGGATACCACAACCATTGTTGGCACCATTTCTGGTAATCAAGTTATCTTAACTCTAGATTTTTTAACTGAGGTTTTTGGATTTGCTAATCGGGAAGATGATATTGAGGTATCTAGTAGTGAATTTACTGATATGCTAGATAGGTTGGGTCACTCCCAGGGAAATCCTAACCATTTACTCAAGAAGAATTTGTCTATAGAATACAAGTTTTTGGCTTATTTAGTAGGCAAAGTGTTATTGGGCAAACATTCTGCTCATGACTATATCACCATGCACCAATTCAACCTGATATGTACCCTGGTCAATAAGAAGTCAGTGAACTGAGGAATAATTTTCTTTTATTCTATCAAGAAGAAGCTAAGAGGAAAATCTGGAGGATATGGAAGGATCCTAGGGATCTTCCTTTAGGCTAAGTGCCCAGAACTGTTGGTCTCCCCGACCACTTTCATCAATGCATCCAAGAGGATTACATCAGCTCTCTTTGGAAAATAGGAGAGGACTATCCCAAAGCTATCCAGGGAGTCCTCCAGAGCTTTAGAGGACACAAGGGCAGTCATAACCACTCCCCCACCTCAAGAAGAAGTTCTTCCAGCCACCAAAATTCCTTCACCTCCTTAACAACAACCATCCACTATCATCCCTCCTACTTCACCTCTTCCCCCGCCATCACCTCCACATTCAACAGTCATTATCCATAAGGATACACCATCTCCAACTCCTCAATCACCTATTCATCATCATCTGGATGAAAATCCATCCACCTCTTCACGACCAAATTTCAACTTGATGTTACCTCCTCAACCATCTCTACATCATTCTCCAATCCACCATTCTCCAATTCAATCCCCCATCCCGGATACCATCACTACCACCATTCCTACCACAATTCCATCCAACATTCCATCTCCAACACTATGTCCAATTCATTCATCCATTCATGGCATCCCTTCATCCTCAAATAATCCCCTCCATCTACCTGACGTTCCTTTTACAAATATCCAGTGAGGATTTTCTCTCTGTCCAAAATGTGGACATACATACCCCTACGCCACTCCTGATCCAGAACATCTATATCTGAATTTTTTTGATATTTCAAATGATTTGCTAAAATTCATTACTCCTACTCTCAGAAAACTCAGAAATGAAGCCATTGCACCTCTTGCTGACACCATCTCTCGTCTATCTGCTCAAATTGCCTCCATATCTTCTGTCCCTTCTTCTTCTAGGGGCCTGGCTTCAGGACTCTCTGAAATCATGCAAGGGGAGATGTTCAATGACGAAGTTCCAGTTCCTCCTCTAGCAGCAACAACAATAGTTTCTCTAGAAGCAGAAGTTCCAACAGAAATTATTGATATTATTGATGATGATTCAGATACTGATATGATTTGTGTTGTAGATAATGGCATAAGCACTGTTGGTGATTTCATAATAAATCCCACAGTTGATTTGGTTTTTTTATTACAATCTTTTGATTTTGTATATAACAACAATCTTCCAGTTCCATCTATTTCATTTTCAGATATGTCAAAAGCTATAGTGTGTTATTCATCCCCAATAAATCCTGAAATTTTGGATCAACTCAGGTCAAGCTTATTAGTTTGTAATAAAGTTATAGAGCCAATAACTGAGCCTCATGCATTCTCTCCACCAACATATGGCTGGTGTGAATCCCCAATGCCAGACATGGATGATATTATGTTTGCTGATATGGAAGAAGAACATGAGTCTTTTCAGGATCAAATTATTTCAAAAATTCAAGTAGAGCCTGCTGTTCCAGTATAGCCTTAGGCTGAATCTATTGGGCATCATCCTCATCCTCTTCTCTCTGAATATATGCTTAAATAGATTCATGATTTATATGATAATCCTTCTAACTCCTCTTCTGATGATGATGATGAAGAAGAATCCGATGATTCTCAAGATACTACTTCTAAGAAGAGGAAAGCCAAGAAGAAGGCTCCAGCAAAAGCTGCTCCTAAGCCAAATCCTACAGCAGATATTCCTTACTATGTTCTCCACAATATAAAGCTCACTCCAAAATCTCCTAACTGGATGAGATACTCAAAAAATGAGCTAAAGGAAAGGAAGAAGAGAAAGAGATATGACTTTCCACCTAAGCAGTCTTGGAGAGGACCACCTCCTCCTCCTCCAACTGCAGGTGCTTTAGGAAATGTTTCTCAGTATCAAAGGTCTTTATCTTATTAACAACCCTCCAGATCTTCTCATAAACAAGACAGACCTACTAGGTTTTATTCTCAAGGCAGCTCACAGCAACAGAGAACGTCTCAAAGCATCTCTCAACAAAAGTAAGGATCAAGCCTAGAAAGGCCTTTTTCTCTTATGATCTAGAGCTAGATCCAGATTATAGAATGGCAAGATTGAAGGAACTCATTGGTCTTTCTCAAATTAACAAAGCCAAATCAGAAGTAAATGATATTTCTCAGTTCACAACAATGTCTTCTTATAAGCAAAAGGAATTTGATAAATTCCAGGTAAAGAAAAACTTATTTTATCCTAATGCTTATATGCAGCTACATCCAGAGGCAGTTGTGCCCAGAGCTTTTAATCAGAAATTTATTGGCATTCAATACCTAAAGATGACTCAAAGAGAAGCAGAAGATCCTACAAGAAAAATTATATTCACTATTCCATCTTCTGCCTCTTCTTCTGAAGTGCCTAAGAAAGATCCTTGACTTATTTATGGTTTTGAACTATTTGTTTTTACTATCTGTTTAAAAACTTTCATAGTTCTGTAATATATCTGCTGAATGTGTTATTTCTGCATGATATATCTTTTTGCTTTTTGTTATATTTATGTGTAAATAGTGACCTCACCCAAATAGGGGGAGATTGTTGGAGCCCCGCCTCATTTAGGGTTGATTTGGGCTAGGTTCACTATTAGGATTCTTTAATGACCCACATGTATAGTCTAGGGACATAAGTCTTTTTCAAGGTCTAGGTCAGGTCAACAAACTTAGTTGGTTGGATCAACCTTCAGAAGACATAGAGACAGAAGACCTTCGGTGAAAGCAGTTTTCTTAGAGCAGAAAAGTCGTTCGAAGATTGCTGAACTAAACTCGACTTTCATCGATCAGAGATTGACGAACTCAGTTCTTTCTCTGAGCCACGTTCGACAAAATCCTTGCTGAGATCGATGAACTTAGACTTCTTCTTTGAGCTGAGTTCGATGAAATCTTAGCTGAGATTGACGAACTACTATCTCTTCACAGAAGTTCAGCTCGACGAAATGACTATCTCAATTCGATGATTTTGGAGCACAGGTTGGAAAGTGAATTTTCTATTCAGAGATCATGGAGCTCAGCTCGACAAAAGAGAGGTTCCGTTCGACGATTTTTATACTGCTCATCTGCCTTATTCAACTCGACGATAGTGGATCTCAGGTCGATGAAAATTAGTGAGTTCGACTATTCTATGACAGATTCTGTTCGACTATTTTCCATGCAGTTTTCCAAGGCAATTTGGTTTCAAATTTATTATTATATGCCTATAATACTCTGATAATTAATGATACATATTTGCAGGAATACATCCATTCCAAGGCAGCATTAATTATGGTATTCACAGAGTAATTGTCTTATTTACTGGGATAGTTATGGTAACAAATTAATGACTTTTTCTAGCCGTTCAACCCCCAGGATTTCTACAGTAAATCAAGGATAAGTCTTAAAATTCAAAAGATTATTTCCTGCAAAGGATATATAAGGTTTCGTTAAGTCAAATCTATCCCTCACTTTCATCCAGAAATTCCAGTTCTTAAGAAAATGAAATATGGTGAGGGTGCCTCTGCTAGTCGATCCATTCCAACTCATGATGCTGAGAAAAGAAAAGCACAAGAATTTGCTGAATTTTGGAGCCTAACCTCCAAGTCATTCATTCTTGAGACTTTAAAGTTGGTGGTAGATTATGATGAAGATAGGAATGACCATTACAGTCCCAAAGAGTGGGACATGTATGAAAAATCTTTGACCAAGATAAGAATCTATGACAGAGAATATGTCAAAAATAATAACAAGGCTCCTCCCAAACATGCTAAGTACTATCCTAAACCTTACAACTATCAAAAGAGGCAGCAAGAAAAGAAAGAAAGGCAACGAAAACATCAATTCAAATGAGTGGAGTTTTTATCTATAGTATAGAATGTTGTGGACCTGGATTCCTCTATGGACAATTATATATATATATATATATATATATATATATATATATATATATATATATATATATATATATATATATATATATATATATACAAGTGACATGCACGGGACTCCGGCCCTGGGGGCATTTGTCGTGGGGGCGTCATTTGTCGTAGGGGTGGCATTTATCGTGGGGGAGATATTTGTCGTGGGGGCTGCATTTGTCGTGGGGGCGACATTTGTCGTGGGGGAGATATTTGTCATGGGGACGACATTTGTCCTGGGGACGACATTTGTCGTGGGGACGGTATTTGTCTTGGGGGCGGCATTGATCGTGGTGGGTGACATTTGTCGTGGGGGCGACATTTGTCATGGGGGCGAAATTTGTCATGGGGCGACATTTGTCGTGGAGGCGACATTGATCGTGGGGGGCGACATTTGTCGTTGGGACGTCATTTATCGTGGGGGCGACATTTGTCGTGGGGGAGACATTTGCTGTGGGGGTGACATTTACCGCGGGGGCGACATTTTTCGTGGGGGCGATCTTTTTTGTGGGGCTGGTATTTTTTCACGAGGGCGACATTTGTCGTGGGTGCGACATTAGTCGTGGGTGCGACATTTGTCGTGTGGGCGACACTTGTCATGGATGCGATCCTTGTCAAAACCTTAAATCTTAAAATGTGACAAATATTTGAGAACTTGATTTCACATCCCCCAAAACCTAAAAATAAAACCTTCAAAATCAATACCATATGCAAAACAAATTTCAATGGTCAAATTAGATCATATAAGTTTAGAGCAATCTGAATCATATGTGTTGGAACACCCTATTACTAATTTGGGTCAGGATCACTATGTCTTTAGGAAACCTGTTTTTGACCTCATTGTATAGATCTAAAGGTCAATTAGAATTGAGTCTAAGGGTTAGTAGTTAGGTTTGGAAGCTGCCCTCAAGACCAAGGTTTTTCAGTTTGGAGACTAAGTCATTTCGTCGAGCTCAGTACGACGAATCGTCAAACTCCTATTGACGATCGTTTAGCTCAACTTCGACGGATCGTCGAAGTCCATTCCATGATCGCTGAGCTCAACTTCAACAAATCGTCGAACTCCATTCGACGATCTTCGAGCTCAATTCGATGATCTTGACTCCTGTTTGTTCCGCTATCTCTGAGCTCAGTTCGACGATAGTTGAGCTCAGATCGAAGATCTCTGTTTCTGTATAAGTCCAAATCGCTGAGCTCAGTTCGACGATAGTAGAGCTCAGTTCGACGTTTTTCTGAAGAGTTCAACGACTTTCAAGATTCAAATTCAGAACAGTTAAGGAGTTATTCTCAGCAATTAATTCAGAAGATTTTGTAGCCGTTTTCATTTATTCTGGAGCAAGTTTCAAGGAATTATCAAGGAATGTTTCATTGAACTTTCCCCCAGAAGACACAAGAAATTAAGGAAGTCATTTATGACAGGCCAACGACTATCTTGACAGTGGATCATTTCTGTTCAAACAACAAGAGAATAAAAGATTAGATTTTTCAGAACTGAAAAAGAGAAGAACAAGGGAGAGACATATATTCTGCAATATTCATTCTCTGCAAATCTTCTTCTGCAACAACTCTCACAACCACAATCACACAAGAGAAAGAAAAAGAGTTGCAGACATTCTCTGTCTCAAAGAATTCATACAAGAACACCATCACTAAAAGAGATCAACCATCTGAAATCTTCAGATCTCTTTTGATTCAAGTGTTCAAGGACATCATCATTCAAGACTACAGACATCTCACATTTCATCTGTTGCTGAAATCATCATTTGCTGGAGATCAATTTCTGAAGGCCTATCACCCTACTGTAAAGCTTCATTTCCTGAACAACGGCAGATCTTAGGGGGAGCTTTGACAACATCACTGGATCCACATAGTCTTCTCACTGTGATTGAGAAAAGAAGACTTCCATCACTCTCTCATCCCCACCTCTGTAAAGGGTTTTTCAAACTCCCTTCAAAAGTTTGTGTTTGGTTTTTGAGCACCTTATCAAAAGCTTATTGGTGGCAAGACACCTGATCAAAAAAATCTGGTTTGGTTTTTGAGCACATTATCAAAAGCTCATTGGTGCCCAGGACACCTGATCAACTCATCCTGCAGTGGATTCCTACCTAGGGTGGTAGAAGAGTGGATGTACCCAAGTTTAGGGGAACCACTATAGCTCCTTGTGTCTTCTGGTTTCTTGTGTTTCTTTTGTTTCTAGCTGTGGCTTGTGATTAGTTTATTTTGTATATTGTGATTATTCTGTGGTTAGATTTACTATTTGCTTCCCTGTTCACACTAGAATACAACAACTGTTGTAAAAAGTTTTTAGCAAGCACCGTACTCTATTCACCCCCCCTCTAGAGTATATCAGATCTAACTCGCACTTTCAATTGGTATCAGAGGGAGGTTGGTTAAACATACCACACCTTGGTGGTTGCACAGGCTAACACCTAAACCCAAAGATTCCTAGTTAGATCTGCTTGTTGTAGATTTTGTTATTATAATTATTTCTTCACAAAACATGGCCCAAAACAAAGATTATGCTAGCACCAGACCTCCAGTGTGCAATATGTCTAAGTTTGCACTTTGGAAGGCAAGGATTAGACTCTACATGAATTCTATTGATGAGGACATTTTTAATTCTATTTTGACAGTTTGTCCAAGACCTCCAGAGAACACAAGTACAAATGCTGTTCCACCTCCTTCAGGAACAGATGCAGAGATCAAGAAGTGAAAGGTAGCAGATGCAAAGGCTATGAACATCTTAGCCCAGATTATGTCTGATGACATTTTCCAAAAGGTAGCTGAATGCAACTCAGCAAAGGAAATCTGGGACAAGCTATCTGAAATAGTCTCAGGATCTGCTGATGAAAGAAAAGACAGAAGACCTCACCTCATATCCCAATATGAGAATTTCAAGAAAGGAGAAGCCTGAGCCAGTAGCTGAAATGTATAACAGGCTCAGTCTGATAGTCAATGAACTGAAGACTCTAGATAAAGAGATCTCATTGACTGAGCTAAATGGTAAAATCCTAATGTGCTTCCCAAGCACTTGGGACTCAAGGATCTGACCAATCAAGGATGCCAGAAGTCTGAATGAGATCACCACAGAAGCTCTCTTGGGCAAGCTCAAATCTTATGAGCTGCTCATCAAAAATAGAGAAGAAGAGCAGAAGGCTGCCTCACCAGCCACAAGAAAAGAGAAGTCTATAGCTTTCAAAGCCACTAAAGATCAGCCTGAAGATAAAATCCCAGGCAATGATGAGCTACTTAGTCTGCTGGCCAAAAGATTTTACAAGATGGCCAGAAAGGACTTCAGGAAGAGATCATACAAAGATCATGATAAGCCAAGGTATGATAAATCAAACAATAAAGAAATTGTCTGCTTTGTTTGCAGGAAACCAGACCACATTGTGCCTGACTGTCCAGAGAACAAAAACAAGGACAGAAAGGATAAGAGAGAAAGAAGAAAAGATA
This sequence comes from Platanthera guangdongensis, assembly GCA_039583875.1. Lineage (NCBI taxonomy): Eukaryota > Viridiplantae > Streptophyta > Magnoliopsida > Asparagales > Orchidaceae > Platanthera > Platanthera guangdongensis. The sequence goes on along the minus strand of CM077162.1, from coordinate 74,854,597 downwards.
AGGACTTCAAGAAGAGTAGCAATGTCAAACCCTCCTCAAGCAAGAACAAGCACACAAGGAAGAGATTTGTTGCTGAATCTTGGAGTGAGACTGAAGAGGAATCAGAAGCTTCATCCAACTCAAGTGATGATGAAGATGATGCTGAAGAGAAGGAGTTCTGCATGATGTAATCAATGTCTCTCAACACAATTCTGATGCAGAAGATTCAGAGTCAGACTCAGAGACTCAACTTGAAGAGGACCAGGTAATTAGTTCTTTTGATTTCAATTCTGAGAACTTTAAGTATGAATTTAAAGCACTGTGCTTAGACTTATTAAAATATGAGAAGGAAATTATCTCTCTCAGAAATCAATTGTCTGAACACAGTTCCTTAAAATCAGAAAACCTCAAACTCTCTGAGGAGTTGGAGTGCTGTAGGGAGCAGATAGATTCACTGAAAAGTGAGCTGTCAGAGGCCAAAAAGCTTGAAGAATCCCTTAATGGGAGAAGCATCAAGCTAATGGACATCACAAGCACAGTGAACTCTAGATTTAATAGTACACTGGGCTTAGGTGCTTCATCCAGCCAACCTATAGTTCTAACAACCCCAATTAAGTTTATTTCTGATAAAGGTACGGGAGTTATAGAGGTAGCTAGGAAAAATTCTAATCTGCCTAAGAAAACCAAGTTCCAGCAGAAATCGTTGAACGGAGCTCGACGATCGCCGAATGCAGATCGACGATCTCAGGCAAAATCGTCGAACTCAGGTCGACGATCTCTAATTCCTGAACTCTGCCACAGTCGACCATCGAACGAAGCTCGAGGATCTGACCCAAGATCGTCGAATGCAGCTCAACGATCGTCGAACAGAGATCAGAGCTTTGGAAATTCTTTCAAGGGTAAATCAAAATCCAATCCTAGGGGTCCTTCATCCCAAAGCTTTAACCCTTATACTAAATGGATAATACCTCCAAGGAGATATCATTTTGAAGGTTATAAGAATCAACCAGGGATGTCATTTATTTCTGAATTTAAAGGTTATCAACCTAGGCCCAAGGTAAACTGGGTCAAAAATAAGTGAATTATTTTATGTGCAGGTGAAGACCTATCCAACATCAAACCAACAATGGTATTTGGATAGTGGGTGCTCCAAGAACATGACAGGAAATAGGGACAACCTCACATCCTTCAAAGCCAAGCTTGGACCCAAAGTCATATTTGGTGATTCAAACTTTGGACAAACTAAAGGATATGTTGCAGTCCAGATTGGCACAGTCACATTCAAGAAGGTAGCCTATGTGGAAGGACTGAAGCACAATTTGATCAGTATCAGTCAGCTTTGTGATGAAGGCTACCAGGTGACTTTCAGCAAAGCCTTATGCAAGATCAAGTCAGAGGACAACACAACTGTGTTGACAGGTAAAAGGAAAGGTAACATTTATTTAGTAGATTTTCTTTCAACAGAAGTAGATATTTGTCTGTTTAATTCTGTTTGTAGACCTAATGTTTTATGGCATAAGATACTAGGACATTTCAACCTTAGAACCATTGCTAGGCTATCCAAGGACAACCTTGTTAGAGGACTACCTTCTGGCCCCTACAAGAAGGATGGACTCTGCAGGGCTTGTCAATTAGGTAAGCAAACTAAAAATAGTTTCAAGTCACTTAATAAGAGTGATTCACCTAGGATTTTGTATCTGTTACACACGGATCTTTTTGGACCCATTACAGTACAAAGCTTAGGATGGAAATCTTACACTTTAGTAGTTGTAGATGACTTCTCTAGATTCACATGGGTGTTCTTTCTGAGGAAGAAGTATGATAACTTTAAGTGTTTGACAGAGTTTCTCAAATGCATACAGATTGAGTTCAATACTCACATTACCCTGATCAGAAGTGATCATGGGATAGAGTTTGATTCTCTTCTTATGCAAGAGTTCTGTCAGAGTGAAGGGATCATACACACTTTCTCAGCTCCTAGAACTCCTCAACAAAATGGGGTAGCTAAAAGGAAAAATAGAACCCTTATTGAATCTGCCACTACATTGTTGTCAGATACTCACCTTCCTCTATCTTTTTGGGCAGAGGCAGTGAACACCTCCAACTATGTGCTGAACAGAAGTTTAATACATAAACTAAAGGGCAAGACTCCCTATGAATTACTCAAAGGGAAGAAACCTAAAATAGATTGGTTTAGAATTTTTGGTTGTATTTGTTATATACATAATAATGACAAGAGGTATTTAGCAAAATTTGAAGCTAAAGCTGATGAAGGAGTGTTTCTGGGATACTCCATGATCAGTAAGGCTTATAGGGTATATAATAAATCATCTCTTAAAATTGAAGAATCTATTCACATATATTTTGATGAATCTAACATGTCTTTCAAGGAGAAGAACACTTCTACCATAGAACCTTTGCAGGTACACTCTCTAGCTGAAGACTTGGATAGATTACAAATCATTCAAAAAGAGGAAAGCAGTGAAGATGAATAATACATTCAACATCATGAAGAGAAACTTCTTGAAGAGCCAGTTGTTGTACCACAAGAGGAAACAACAACACGGGTTGGTGAACAATCAACACCCCATGTTGATTTACTAACATCAAGAGACCATCCAATTTCCTAAGTAATTGGAGACATCTCAGCTGGTGTGCAAACCAGAAATCAGGTCAACCAAAACCTGTTGCACACTTTCTTCCTATCTCAAATTAAACCTCAATCCATTCAAGATGCAGAGCAAGATCCACACTGGATCATTGCAATGCAAGAAGAGTTGCATCAATTTGAAAGGAACAAAGTTTGGGAACAAGTGCCAAGGCCTAAGGATCACTCTATTGTTCGAACAAAGTGGGTGTTCAGAAACAAATTGGATGATCAAGGAGTTATTGTAAGGAACAAGGCAAGGCTAGTTGCTCAAGGGTACTCTCAAGAAGAAGGCATAGATTATGACCAGACTTTTGCACCGGTTGCAAGATTGGAAGCCATCATAATCTTCTTAGCATATGCATCACACAAAGTTTTCAAGGTATATCAGATGGATGTAAAGAGTGCCTTTCTCAATGGAGACATCAAAGAAGAAGTCTATGTCAGACAAACTCCAGGTTTTATCTCTCCAACCCATCCTGATTATGTTTTTAAGCTGAACAAAGCATTATATGATCTCAAGCAAGATCCTAGAGCATGGTATGAGACTCTAGCATGCTTCCTTCTGTAAAATGAATTTATAAGGGGTAGAGTATACCAAACTCTTTTTATTAGAACCCATAAGTCCCATACCCTACTTGTACAGATTTATGTAGATGATATTATTTTTGGCTCTACTGATTCAAATTTGTACAGAAGGTTCTTCATCCTAATGCATTCTAAATTTAAAATGAGTAGCATGGGTGAGCTATCCTTCTTTCTAGGATTGCAAGTCAAACATCATGCTGAAGGCATCTTTATTTCTCAAACCAAGTATGCAAAAGAATTGGTCAAGAAATTTGGTATGTCTGAAGCATCTTGTATAAAAACACCTATGCCTACCAATGCTATATTGGATGCTGATGAACATGGGAAACCTGTTGATCAGACAACATATAGAGCAATGATTGGCTCTTTACTGTACCTTACAACTAGTAGACCTGACATAATGTTTACTACATGCATATGTGCTAGGTTCCAAGTAAGCCCTAGAGAGTCACACCTAACATTAGTAAAAATGATTCTCAGGTATGTTAAAAGTTGTCCAAATCCAGGTCTCTGGTATCTAAAAGATTCAGCATTTGACTTAACTGGATTTTCTGATGCTGATTATGCTGGATGCAGAATTGACAGGAAAAGCACCAGTGGAACTTGTCAGTTTCTTGGTGACAGACTTGTGTCTTGGTTTTGCAAGAAACAACATATCTGTGTCAACTTCAACTGCTGAAGTTGAATATATGGCTGCAGGTAGTTGTTGTTCACAAATATTGTGGATTCAAAACCAACTCCTACACTATGGCTACAACTTAGAGAAGTCTAAAATCTTTTGTGATAATACCAGTGCTATTTCTATAGCTCAAATCCAGTCCTCCATAGTAGGACAAAACACATAGAAATTAGGCATCACTTTTTAAGGGATAATGTTGAGAAAAACAAAATTGAACTTCAATATATCCCAACTGATTTGCAAAGGAGAGATATTTTCACCAAACCCTTGGATGAAAGAAACACACCTTCTTCCTAAATCAGTTAGGAATGTTAGATGGAGGAAGTCTAAAATAATGTCCAAGATTTTGAAACTCTAAAAATGACCAAGACTAGGCAAACATCTTGATTTTTCTAGTGTCTAGAGTGTTTCTGGTCTCTGAACTGCGCTCGACGATTTTCCCCCAGATCGTCGAACGGAGATCGACACTTTCCGAAATCGTCGACCAGAGTTCAGCGCTTCTCAGATAGTGCTCAACTATCTCTCCAGGTCAACGATCGTCGAACGGCGCTCGACGATTTTGTTTTCTGAACTATCGTCGAACGGAGTTCGACGCTCTCCAATATCGTCGAACGGAGATCGACGATATTGAAGACTCTTCAGAATCCTTTAGAAGCCCTAATCGTCGAACTGAGTTCAACGATCTTTCCTTTTCTGCGTCGAACCCTAATATAAAATTCATTTTTCGGCCGTCGTTCTCCTTTTGCGCTTTCAATCTCTCTGCAAATTTTCTCTTTCCCTCAAAACATCTCTACACTTGGTCGTTTGGTTGTTTATTTTTTGCAGGAAACCATGGCCGTCTCCATCGCCGTTCTGGCCGCCATGAAATTTGATGCAGGTTTCGATATTGATATGGATTCTTTCAGCACCAGTGATCAGGTTTTCCAAGACATTCTAGAACTGTTCAAGGAGCAAAAGCTAGTCACTATCATGTCCACCAGAATCAAACTGGCTGCTGATGAAATCAAGGAGTGGGTGTATACTGCCCACAACCAAGACCAAAATACAGTTGTTGGATCAATTTCTGGAACCCAGGTACCTCTTACACCTGCTATTCTGACAGAGATTTTTGGATTAAATTCTGGAAGAGATTCTGTTGAAATGTCTGGAGAAGAATTTACTACTATGCTTGATAGAATGGGTCATTCTGATGCAAACCGTAGCAAGCTGCTGAAAAAGAATTTAGCTGTTGAATACAAATTTTTAGCTGATGTTGTAGGAAAAGTTCTTTTAGCCAAGCACTCAGCCCATGATACCATCTCCAGGTATCAGCTGTGCCTGATGGGTGCTTTAGTGGATAAGAAACAATTAAACTGGGGAGAGATCTTCTTTGATCTGATTAAGAAGAAGATAAATAAGAATTTTGTGAATTATGAAAGGATTATAGGGATGTTTATTCAAAACAGATGCCCTGCCCTGCTTGTATCAAATGGGATGCACATCAATGCCTCTAAGAGGCTCTCTTGTGCCCTCTTTGGCAAGTGGGACAGACAAATTATGAAGCCCAGAAGGCCCTCTGCAGCTGCAACTTCAGGCACAAGGACTGTTACAGTCTCTTCCCCTCAAGTCTCTGCCCCTGCAGAACACTTGCCTGCTGCTTCTCCTCCTCCACCTCCTATTTCATCTCCACCGGTCTCCTCCACCATTCAAATTTCATCCACCATCATAATTTCAACCCCTTCTCCAACTTCAAGTTCTCCACCTCCACCTCTAATAGAAGAACTATTCCATCCTTTACATCACTACCCTCAACCAGATCTTGACACATCATCTCACCTTCCATCATTCAATCTGATAGATGATTCCTTCATGGATGATTCACCTTCATCCCCTCCTGATCTACCCTCTTCATCCACATCATATCAACAACTACTGTAAGACATCATTGCTCACCCCTCCTTCACACCCTCTATCTCCATTCCCCTTTCTTCCATTTCAACAATCCTCACACCTTAACCTTCCTTTCCCCCATACACCAGCTCTCCTCCAACATCTCCAGCTGCTCCACCATCTTTCTCTACCTCTGCTCAAGTCCCTACTGAGCATGTAGATATTCCAGCCTTAGCAGATAGACTGTATGAGCTGATAGCTCCCAGGCTCTCACTCTTATTGGAGACCTCCTTGGCTCCACTTCTACAGTCAGTTACATCCCTTTCTGCCAGGCTATCTTCTCTCTTTCCTCAAGCAATCCTTACTTTGGGTGCCTTGATCCAGCTGCCTCTGAATCTAGGCAGGGGGAGATGCCTCATGAAGATGTTAGATTGCCTGCTGCTGCCATTTCTTCAGTCCATGCTGCTGCTATTTCCTCAGTTCAAGTTGCTGTCTCTTCAACTCAAGCTCCAGCCTCAACTCCACATGTTGCAGTTTTCTCAGTGGACCTCAGGTCACTTTTATCAGAGTTTGATTATATATATTTCAGCTGTCTTCCAGAGAACACTGCTGTCCAGCAATCTGAAGACCTCTCCAAGGCCATTGTGCCCATTTCAATCTGTGATACCAGTGTTATACATTCCTTTGAAAATTCAGTTTATGCTGCTGGTTCTGTTGCTGCTGCCCCTACTGCTGCTATTGATGATACTGCTGATGATGTAGTTTCTAAGGATATACATATGACAGAGGCATATGACTTTGAGCTTGTTGTCACTGCTGATGTTTCCCCTACTGATGTTTTTGTATCTGAAACTGTTTCTCTGAATCTGTTGCTGCCCCAGTTACTGCTATTACTACTGCTGATTTTATCTTCTGAGAGTGTTGCTCCTGAAAGTTCTGTATCTGCTGTATCTACTGCTGCTACTATAACTTCTACCAGTGCTATTTCTGCTTCTACTGCTACTGCTACAATTGCTGTCACTACTGTTACCTCTGCTCCAACCCACACAGAAAGATTATCTGAAAAGGATTGATGCTTTATATGATGAACAAAGCTCTGAAAGTGAGTAGTTCAGAACTGATTCTGATGATTCCTCGGCTACTATAGCAAGGAAAAGAAAAGCAAGAAGCAAAGACAATGAAAAGAGTTCCTCCAGCTAAGTAAAAGATACAAATGACATTCCCTACTATATTCTACATGACTGCCCTATAACAGAACACTGGATGCAATATTCCAAGAATCAACTAAAGGCTATGAAGAAGAAGAGAAAATATGAGAAAGGTTCCTCTTAGTTCCATCATCCTCCTCCACCTCCTCCTCCTGATGCACGTGCAGGTGGTAGCTCTGCTGTTCATCCTTCTGCCAGAAGTCAACCCCCTATCAGCCTTATTGAAACCGGAAACCGGCCTCTTGTGGAGTTCGACCCTTGGGGAAGGGGTGGTCTCGTGCCTACTTCGCACCTGCAAGAAAAACAACGAGAGAGACAAGAAAAGACAGACCCAAGGGCTCGGCAGGGAGGTCCCACCACAAACCCGGAAGATCTCTGAGCGCTTCCCCTCCTTAGCCAAGAGCCGAGCTAAGGTACTCTCAGAGAACACTTGAAAATGAGAGCAAGGAGGCACTGAAAGCGTGTCCTCTAAGGTACCCCTTGGGTCTTATTTATAGATTTTCAGAATCTGAACTGCCAATAACCAAAAGAACTGACCTGAAAATACCAAAGAGCCCCTGGTTGGGTCTGCCAACAGCCAAACTCCGCTGTTCTGAATAGCTATGCACAGTCCAACCTGGTCTGCCAACAGCGAGGCTCCGCTGTCCTGAGTGGTTATTCGCACCCCTGGGCGGTCAGCTCGCCTTCAGTTCCTCTGCAGGAGGCGGCGCGACCTGGCTCCGGGGCTCGCCCGTTCTCCTTGGGCGAGCGCGAGCCGATAGGGGCGAGCTGCCGGCCTCTTGCTGGGCGGATCGGCGAAAAGGTCGCATGCGGGGGGTCAGCCGGCGGGTCGCCATCCTAGGGTCCAGCTCGCTCGCCGCGGGTTGCCAGCCCGCCCGGCTCGCTGCTGCGGGTCGCCAGCTCGGGTCCGGCTCGCTTGCTGCGGGTCGCCAGCTCGATCGCCTGAGACGGGCAGGAGCGGGCCAGCCCTTTAGTCGTTCAGCCCGTCCTGCCGCTTGGGTGCGAGTCGCGGGGGCAGGCCCACTCATCCTTCCTGGCGGGACCCGCTCGCCGGACACGGGGTTGTACACAATCCCCGCTCTTTTTGAGCTTGAATCAAGCTCGGAAAGAATCATCCAACCCGCGTGTTCAGCGAGCCCCCGTGCTGAGCTGGCAGGGAATCTTCTGGTGGGGGCCCACTGTCCTGCTATAAATACATACCATTGACCCCTGTAGGAGGCTCCCCAAATCCCCTTATTTTCTCCGAGCAGACTTTTGTTCCTCGATGCCGGTTAGCGAAGAAGTGCGAGCTCGCCTGGCGGCAGCGGTCCTGCAGACTCAGGAGGAGGCCCTCGAGGCCGCCCCATGGCTAGCTCGCGGATCCTCCGGCCCCCTCTTCAGGCCTGCGAAGGGAAAGATCGTTAAGCATTCTCTGGCGGGCGACTGCCCGGCCTCCAGCTCGGCGGCGGGTGCTGAGGTCGTCCCCGGGGTGCGTGGCCTTCCGCTGATTATCGCTATTCGTCTGACTCCCTGTTTTGCAGGTAATTCCCTGTGAGGAGGTGGAGAACCGGGGAGAGGATCGTCCCCCGCCTTCATCGCCTGAGAAGATCGCGAGTTCCCCAGGTCCGGATCGCCCACCTCCGGAAACTCCCCGTCCGGCGGTCTCCCATGGGCTGGGGAAATCTCTTGAGACCCTCGAGGGAGGGAACTTTCGGGATCGGCCGGCTCTTCCCGCCCATCTGTCGGTGCGGGCGATGTGCCCACCCCTGGTGAGCTGGTTTTCATCGTTGATTTTGCCTCTTGCTCGCTCATTCTGACCCCTCCCTGCTCGCAGGCTTTCGCAGGGCCTCGCCTGAGACCGAGATGAGCGAAGGGTACTCGCCTCCGCCTGACGTGGACAGTGTATCTGACTATCTGGGCGACCCGAACGATGCGGCGAGGATGAAGAGGCAGGTGACGCGGCTATTCCAGAAACACACACTGCTGCTGCAGGAGGCCATAAGGAGGATTGAAGGCGACAAGGCCGAGACCGATGCCCGGCTCGCGGCCTTGGAGGGCCCTCGGCGTGACGCGGAAGACGACGACGTCACCTCGCCGGGCGTGTATATAACGCGAGCCGAGGGGCATCTTAAGAGTGCCGTGGAGAGGTCGGCCTGGCTCAGCGGGAGCTGGTGGCGGTTCGCGATTACCACGATCCCCGCGTGCCGCCTCGGGCGGGAACGAAGAGGCGGCACGGGTGGAAGTGGGTCGAGTACTGACCCAGTTGTTTGCCCCTCGCTCGCGTGATACCGCGGGGTTACCGCCATCTCGCATTTATCTTGTATTTGTATTTGTAATTGCTTGCGACTCTTTTAGCCCGCCTATGGGCCTCACTATTTTGTTGCTGAGATGTATTGAAATTATTGCGCTGCTTTTCTTTGGTTTTCTGTGTGCTGGTTAGGGGAAAGGTCCATTCTTCTCTTCGCGCTGATCGGGGCGGGGGCGAGCCGAGGAGCTCGCTAGACGGGAATCTCCCGTCTCGCGCGGCACGCCGTGCGGGTGCGGGTTGGGATTGGTTCGCCCGCGCCGGTCTCCCGCAGTTGCAGCCGGGCGAGAACCGTGCCGGCTCGACCTTTGAGGTGTGCTCGCGCGCGGGGAAGTCGAACCGTCGGATTAATTTTTGCTATCCGCACCCCATCTTTTGGCGGGAAGTTTCCCGCCCCTTCTCTTTTCCTATAAATAGGTCCTGCCGGCCCTTATTTCTCCACCGAATCCAAAACGTCTTCTCGCTTCCCCTTTTCTCACGAAGTGCGATTCTAGCTCGCCTCCCGGCTTTTTTTCTCTCGCGTTCGGCGGCGAATCAACGGGGATGGGCGGAGGCGGCGGCGACGCGGACGGCCGAAGCAAATGCGCTTGGACCTTCTCCGAGCACGATTTCCCTCGCGCCGTCATCACAGAGCGCGAGTACTTGGAAGCTCTAGGCGACCACATCCCGGCCGGGTTTTCTGCGAGGCGACCTGATGAGAGAGAGAAGATCAACGACCTATTTGTGGATGAGCTCGCCATCCCTCTCGCTCACTTCGAGGTGGGCCTGCGACTTCCCCTGTGGCCCGAGGTGCGCCAGGTGCTCAAATACTTCGAGGTCGTCCTGGGCCAGATGACCCCGAACTCCATCGCCGTCATGATGGGGTTCGCCTGCTTCTTGCGAGAGGAGCGGGTGGAGTTCAGCCTCGCAGTATTCCGGAAGCTGTTCTCCTTCAGGGCGAACCGAGACGGGACGGCCTACTTCTCCAGCGCCCACCTCAAGGTGCGGGAGACCGTCAACAAGAGCCACAACTGGCTGAAGAAGTTCCTGGTTCGTCAAGGGGGACTTCGGCAACGTGCCCTTCTCGCCGGTGCAGCTCAGCGAGGCGAGCTACCGGCCACCCAACCTAGGCGGCCATGAAGCCGACCTGTTCGCGTTCTTCGTCGGGAAGAACTTCGAGGTCGCGTTCCTGCGCCGCCACCTTGACGATCTCGCGGTTGTCCCGCCGGGGGGAGGTTTGCTACTCGTCTCCATTAGTCCTTACTTTCCCACTCTTCTTTCATCTCACCTTCCCTTCTTCGCAGGCGAACGCGACATTCCCCTTCATCCTCCTTACGAAAGCGCCCGGATCCCCCCCGGGGTTCTCGCCCGCGCCCAGGCCGCGGATGCCGCCCAGCGCGACATCTCATCGGTCCCGGCCAAGAAGCGACCGGGCGGCGGGCAACCAGCGCCTCCGCCGAAGGTGGCGAAGACCGCGGATCAACAACCATCCGCGGGCCAAAGAAAGGGTAAGGCCCCCGCGGTCTTGTCGACTGAGGCCCCTCGCCCCCGCTGGTTGTTTCGACCAGCGATTCCCCGGTCGGGGCGGCGGGCACCTCCGCGCCGCCGGGCGGGTCTGGAGCCGCTGCGGAGCCGGTGCCGAGAGGGCATCGGAACTTCGGCTACGGCGAGAGGTACTTGGACGAGCTCGGCGTCCCGCTCCTGGCTTGGGACAAGGAGTCTAATCGCGCAACGATCTCGACCCTGCTGCCGAGCTGGATGGAGCAGGATACAATCGGCGGGGAGGCGTACAGCTTCTCCTTTGGGCTGTACTCGCGCGAAGACGCCGCCATATACGACAAGGAGGAGATGCGGGTGCTGATCCACGAGAGCGCGCGGGCCCAGCTGCGCGGCCTGGAGCTGGCTCATATGGTGGGGCGGCACTGTACCCAGGTGGAGCGGAACGCCGCGTCCATCCAAAAGATGGCGGAGGAGAAGGAAGAGGCCCGGAAGCTCGCTCGGGAGGACGCGGATCTTCAGAGAGGGCGAGCCGCCGCCGCCGAGGAGACCCTCGCGCAATATCTGGGCGGGGTGGTACGCTCTCAACCGGAGCTAATCTCTTCTTCTTGCGAACGCAGCTTATGATAATTCCTATTCCGTTTTTCAGGACGCGGCGATGGCGAGCCGGATGGGCGCCGAGATTGCCACCCTTCGCCAGGAGAAGGCGGCGCTGGAGGCCCGGGTACGCGAGCTGGAGGCCGCTGCCGCTGTCCCTCCTCCGGCCAGCGGGGTCTGCCCGCGCGAGCACCTCTCCGACTACGACCTGGAAGTGCTAATGCAGAAGAACGCGGCCAGCGCAGCGAGATACACGATGCAGACGCTGAGGCGCGCGGATCTGCTTACGAGCGAGGCAGCGGGACTCTCGGCAAAAGACGTGGTACCGGCGCTGTTCCTCCCCGTGCCGGAGCCCGGCGACAGAAGCTTCCAGCCGCTTTAGGGTTTCTAGGTCTCGTGTTTTCTGTGATCTGCCTTGTAGATGAACATTATGTGTAAAAATCTGGTCTGTGTTGTATGCGCGAGTTGCGCTTATACTTTATATTTCTGTCTATTGTTCCTTTTACACACTGTTCTTTTTACATTTCTCGCCTGTCTTGTTTTCTAACGATGTCATTGCCGGGCGGCGCGACCCGTCCCAGCGGCCCGGCTCTGACGAGGCGAGCTGGCTCGTCCGCCGAGCGAGACGAGCTGGTTCGTCCGCCGAGCGAGGCGAGCTGGTTCGTCTGCCGAGCGAGGCGAGCTGGCTCGCCCCTCGGCCGCATGCTTAACTCTCTGTGGACTCTCGCCCAGGCCTTTGTGTTTACTCGACCACCTTTTCCGGGGCTTGAGGGTGGGGCTATGCTAGAACCCTTTCCTTCTTTTCTGGCTAACTCTTGCGATTCCATCCTGCTGCGCACGCTTTTCGGGTGGTTTCCGGCCTTGCCGGCTAGGTGGGAGTCTGACAATGCAATTTTCTCTAGGTCGCAGGCCATTGCTTTCTGGATCATTCCGTCGAGTGACTTCCGGCCCTGCCAGCTAGGCGGGAGCCTGGCAGCGGGATCTTCTCGAGGCTAGGGATGACACCGAGTGACTTCCGGCCCTGCCAGCTAGGTGGGAGCCTGGCAGCGGGATCTTCTCGGGGTCCAGATCCATTCCATCGAGTGACTTCCGGCCCTGCCAGCTAGGTGGGAGCCTGGCAGCGGGATCTTCTCGAGGCTAGGGATGACACCGAGTGACTTCCGGCCCTGCCAGCTAGGTGGGAGCCTGGCAGCGGGATCTTCTCGGGGTCCAGATTCATTCCATCGAGTGACTTCCGGCCCTGCCAGCTAGGTGGGGGCCTGGCAGCGGGATCTTCTCGAGGCTAGGGATGACACCGAGTGACTTCCGGCCCTACCAGCTAGGTGGGAGCCTGGCAGCGGGATCTTCTCGGGGTCCAGATTCATTCCATCGAGTGACTTCCGGCCCTGCCAGCTAGGTGGGAGCCTGGCAGCGGGATCTTCTCGAGGCTAGGGATGACACCGAGTGACTTCCGGCCCTGCCAGCTAGGTGGGAGCCTGACAGCGGGATCTTCTCGGGGTCCAGATTCATTCCATCGAGTGACTTCCGGCCCTGCCAGCTAGGTGGGAGCCTGGCAGCGGGATCTTCTCGAGGCTAGGGATGACACCGAGTGACTTCCGGCCCTGCCAGCTAGGTGGGAGCCTGGCAGCGGGATCTTCTCGGGGTCCAGATTCATTCCATCGAGTGACTTCCGGCCCTGCCAGCTAGGTGGGAGCCTGGCAGCGGGATCTTCTCGAGGCTAGGGATGACACCGAGTGACTTCCGGCCCTGCCAGCTAGGTGGGAGCCTGGCAGCGGGATCTTCTCGGGGTCCAGATTCATTCCATCGAGTGACTTCCGGCCCTGCCAGCTAGGTGGGAGCCTGGCAGCGGGATCTTCTCGAGGCTAGGGATGACACCGAGTGACTTCCGGCCCTGCCAGCTAGGTGGGAGCCTGGCAGCGGGATCTTCTCGGGGTCCAGATACATTCCATCGAGTGACTTCCGGCCCTGCCAGCTAGGTGGGAGCCTGGCAGCGGGATCTTCTCGAGGGTAGGGATGACACCGAGTGACTTCCGGCCCTGCCAGCTAGGTGGGAGCCTGGCAGCGGGATCTTCTCGGGTCCAAGTTCATTCCAACTCTCTGAGCAAGCTTAGATATGACATTCCTGGGGGGAGGAGAAGAAAAGCTTCATTATGAAAAATCGGGTTGTTTACAGAAAATTAGGGAAAAAATCTCTTCAAGTCGTCTCCACTCCAGGTGAGACTCAGGGCCTCGCCTTCCACATTTTGGAGCCGATAGCCCCCCGTCCTCAAAGCTTCCTTCACAATGAACGGCCCCTCCCAGCTGGGGTTGAGTTTCCCTACGGATGCTGACCTCCCTGCCGCGTCCACCTTCTTCAGTACCAGGTCCCCTTCCGTGAACTGCTTGACCCTGACATGCTTGTCAAAGTATTTCGCCATCCTCCTTTTGACCTCCTCCTGTCGGACGGCCGAAAAGATCCCTCAACTCTTCTACCATGTCGAGGGAGAGTCTCAGCTCCTCCCCATTCTCGGCTTGCCATTCCTCTCGGCCTTCCCTGGCCGTTCCGACCCGTGGCGTTTGAACTTCAAATTCTATGGGGAGCACTGCCTCGCACCCATGGGAGAGCTTGAAGGGGGTCTCCCCCGTGGCCGTGTTTGGGGTGGTTCTAAGGGCCCAAAGGACGGCGGGGAGCTGCTCCACCCAGCTCCCCCTCAGGTTTTCCACCTTCTTTTTGAGGAGATTGACGATGATTTTGTTCGCCGCCTCCACCTGCCCGTTGCTCCTGGGGTGGTGGACCGAGGCGAATCTGAGGTCGATCCCAAGCTGCTCGCAAAAACTGGTGAACTCGGCGCTGGCGAACTGAGGCCCGTTGTCTGTGACGATGGCCTGGGGCAGCCCATGGCGACAGATGATCTCCCCCCAGACGAAGTTCCTGATTACCTGGGAGGTCACCTTTGCCAACGCCTTCACCTCCATCCACTTTGAGAAGTAGTCGATCATTACCAGGAGGAACCTTCTCTGGCCGCTAGCCTGGGGGAACGGCCCGACCAAATCCATTCCCCAGATTGCAAAGGGCCAGGGGGCCGTGATGCTCTTGAGTTGCTGGGCCGGCTGTAGCTGGAGGGGGCAAATAGCTGGCACTTATGACATCTTCTTGCGAACTCCGCGGCGTCCCGGCCCAGGGTGGGCCAGAAATACCCCTGCCGGACTATCCTCCCCTCCAAGGTCCGACTCCCGGAATGACTCCCGCACTCCCCGGAGTGGACTTCTTCCAAGATCCTCTGCGCCTCGCCCTCGGACACGCAGCGAGCCAGCATCCCGGAAAGGGTCTTTCTGTATAGTTGCCCGTCTTTGAGGAGGTAGTAGGCGGACTTGTGCCTCAGCTTCTTCTTGTCTACTCCTTCCGGATACTCTCCCGTGGAGAGAAAACTACTACTGGGTCCATCCACGAGGGCTGCCGATCGATCTCCATGAGCTCTCCTTCTTCGATGGAGGGGCGAAACAGGTCGGTGATGGTGCCTCCTGCCCGGGGGCCGTGCTTTGCTAGCTGGTCGGCATGGTCATTCTCTCCCCTCGGTACGTGCTGGATGGAGAAGGTCTGGAAGGTCCCGATGACTCCCTTCACTTTGGCTAAGTATAACTTCAGAGCGGGCTCCCTTGCTTCGAACTCCCCGTTGATCTGGGAAGCCACCACCATGGAGTCGGTCAGAACTTCCACATCCAGCACCCCCAATTCTCTGGCCAGGCGTAGTCCTGCTATCACTGCTTCGTACTCAGCCTGGTTGTTGGTAATGGGAAAATGCACCACCACCGTCTGTTCGATCCGAGTCCCTTGAGGGTTTTCCAGAACCACTCCTACTCCGAGAGAATGCCTTCCTGATGCTCCGTCCACCCTCACCTTCCAAGGAGTCGGGCGGGTGAGTTCCTCCTCCGCTACTTCCACCACGTAGTCGGCCAAGAAGTCGGCCATCGCCTGAGCTTTGATCGAGAGCCGCGGAACGAAGGAGACGTCGAACTCGCTCAGCTCCACCGACCACTTGGCCAGCCGGCCCGAATGCTCCACCCCCTCGAAGACGTTGCGGAGGGGATGGTCGGTCACCACTCGGATCGAGTGTGCCTGGAAGTATGGTCGTAGCCTCCGAGCCGAGATGATCAGTGCGAACGCAAGCTTCTCCAAGATTGGATATCGGAGCTCGGCCTTCCTCAGGACTCGGCTGACATAATAAATAGGGAGCTGCCTCTTCCCCTCTTCTCGCACCAAGACGGAGCTCAAGGCCTCTGCCCCGACCCCGAGGTATAAGAACAAATCTTCACCCTCTTTCGGCCCCTGGAGCAGCGGAGCCTGTGTCAGCTGCGCCTTGAGGGCCTGGAACGCCTCCTCGCATTCCTTAGTCCACTCGAACCTCTGGCCCCCCCTCAGTGTTTTGAAGAAGGGGGAGCACTTCTCCCCTGCCCGAGAGAGGAAGCGGCTCAGTCCTGCTAGCTTCCCGGTCAACCGTTGGACCTCCTTCGCATTCCGCGGGGACCCCAACTCCAAGATTGCCTTGACCTTGTCGGGATTCGGCTCGACCCCCCGGGGGTGAGGAGATGCCCCAAGAACTTCCCCCGGCTAGCCCCGAAAACACACTTAAGGGGGTTCAGCCGCATCTTGTATCGGCGCAGGGTGGTGAACGTCTCCTCCAGGTCCCGGAGGTGGGAATCCACGTCTCGGCTCTTGATCATGAGGTCGTCCACGTAGACCTCCAAGTTTCTCCCCCTTTGCTCCTTGAAGACCCTGTCCATCATTTTTTGATAGGTGGCACCAGCGTTCTTCAACCCGAACGGCATCATCTTGTAGCAATAGCAGCCGTCCCCTGTGATGAATGAGACATCCTTTATGTCCGGGGGTGCATCCTGATCTGATGGTAACCTGAAAATGCATCTAAAAAACTCATTACAGGAAAACCGACGGCTGAGTCAACCAGCGCGTCGATCCGAGGCAAGGGGTAACAATCCTTAGGACAAGCTTTATTAAGAAGGGAAAAATCGATACACAGGCGCCAGCGGCCGTCTCCCTTTTTGACCATCACAACGTTCGAGACCCAGCCGGGGTATTGAATTTCGGACACGAAGCCCGCTTTGAGAAGTTTTGCCACCTCCTCCCTGATGGGTTCCGCTAGCCTGTCCGCCGTGGATCTCTTCTTCTGCTGGACGGGGCGTGTTCCCGGGTCCAGGTTGAGGCGGTGGCAAGCCACATCCGCGTCAACCCCCGGCATCTCCGCGGCGCTCCAGGCGAAGATGTCCACGTTCTTCTGGATGCACTCCAGCATCCTGCCCTGGTCCTCCGGGGTCAGCCCCCCGCTGACGCGGATCTTCTCCACCCTGCCTCCGCGGGTGAGCACCTCCAGCTCCACCACCTCCTCTGCGGCCTCCAGTCTGGACTGCTCCCCCATCCCTCGGCATCCCCTTCCTCCTGAGCGGGGACCTCTACCTCCATCTCCTCTGCCACGGCCCTTACTTCGACCACTTCCTCCAAACTCCCTCCTCCCGCCTTTTCTGCGCAGCTCTTCACCTCCAGCTCCACCTCTCCGGCTCCCTGCTCGTTTGCCTCCATCCTCCGTCCCATCTCCTCGGCCCCTTCTGCCAAGAGATGGTGTTCACCGCGGTGACGTAGCATTCCCGTGCCACCTTAGGGTCTCCCCTAACCCTGACCTGCGCCCCCTCAGCGTTGAACTTCAAGCACTGATGGAAAGATGAGGGGACGCAGCGGAAGGCGCTGATCAGGGGCCTCCCGAAGATTGCGCTGTAGCTGCTGGGGGCGTCCACAATGACGAACTTGCAGTTTCGGGACTGCCCCCCCAGGGTTACGTGGAGGCCGACTCCTCCCTCTACCTCCTTCCTCTCTCCCGAGAACCCGAACAAAGGCCCGTCCGAGGCCAGCACCCTCTTAGCTTCCACCTGCATCGCGTCAAACGCCTTCTTGAAGACGACGTTCACGGAACTCCCATTGTCCACTAGGATCCGAGAGACAGTGAAGTTCTCGATGGCGGCCTTGATGACCAGGCATCACAGAACGGATCCTCGTGGTCCGGCATGTCGCTTCTGGAGAAAGTGATCCTCTCCTCTGGCGGCGGGGTTTGGGACGTAGAGGCGACGCTCCGCCGATACATGGTGTGGAGACTTGCCTTGCGGGAAGCCTCGACCCCCACTCCCCCATGGATCACTCCGATCATTCCTCGGGTCCCCACATCCACCCGGTCTTCACAGCGATCCTCCTCCGTCCGAGGCAGGACCTCCTCGATCCTCACTTCTTGCCGCACTCCCTCCTGCTGCTGCTGCCGCCCCCTGTTCTCTCTCATCTCCAAGAATTCCGGGCACGCGGCCGTTGCGTGCCCCTCTTCCTGATGGAAGTCGCAGTAGGGCAGTTCCACCCTGAACTCCCTTCTCCTCCTTCTCATGACCCCTCTCCTTGCTCCCAGAGCTATGGCCATGGCCTCCTCCTGATCGGGGAGCCGCGGCCTCTGACCCTGCCTCCAGCCTGGGGGTGGAACTGGTCCTGCCTCCCCTGATAGTGGCCTCTCCCGTAGTATCCCCTCTGTGGCCCCTGCCCCTGCCACTCTGGTCTCCAGCCCAGCCTACGGTCGGGCTCCTGACGCCCCCATCCCGGTTGCTGTCCTTGGAGCTGCCTCTGCTCCCTCTGCCTGGGCTCCTCCCTCCTCTCTTCCTGTCTTCTTCCTCCCCTCGACTCCTTCTCCTCCTCAGTCGCCCACCTGGCCAACTTCCTCGCAAATTCTGGGTTCGACGCTTCCCCGTCGACCTCTCTCACCGCCCTCTCCATCAGCTCCTCGTAGGAGAGGGGGGAATCCTCTTCAGCTCCATGCGGAAGAAACCCTGCTGCAGGCCCAGTGTGAAGGCCATCATCAGACTGTGGCCCGGCATCTCCTGAACTTGGGTAACCTCCTCCTGGAACCGATCGACGTAGCTCCCAACGTCTCGTTCACCCCCTGCTTTATGTGGAACAGGGACTCAGACTCCTTCTTCCTCTTCTTTGCGGTAGTGAACCTCAACATGAACCCTCGGCGTAGGTCCTCGAAGCAATAGATGGAACTGGCCGGCAGCTGGTGGAACCACTCCCTCGCCTTATCCGGAGGGTGATGGCGAAGAGACGGCACTTGAATCCGTCCGACATCTGACGGATGGAGACCACGTCTTCGAACCACTGGACGTGCTGAACCGGGTCTCCCTTCCCGGTGTAGTAGGTCATCTCGGGCTCTCTGAACCGTCTGGTACTGGAGCTGAGGAGACCAGCTCGCTAAAAGGGCTGCCTCCCCCCACCTGGCGGGCCGGCGAGTCACGCGGACCCAGCTCGCCGAATCGGCCTCGGCCTGCCGAGCCGGGGAAGAGCTCGCGCCCCGAGAGCTCGCTCCCCCGAGCTTCCTCAGCCACTTCCTTCCCGGCTCGCCTGCCAGGAGCGTCCTCGCCCAGAGAGGGGGCGGCCGCGATCTGGGCTGCCGGAGTCGAACACTCGGCCCGCACGCCGAGTGCGATCTTGACGAGATCCAGCACCCGTTCCTGAAGTCTTCAAACATCCCCACTGTCGCGAGAGGTGGGTTGGGCGGCGAGTTCTGCCTGTCAGATCCTTGACCTCCCGTCATTGAGCTCGCCGAAGCTTTTCTGCACTGACCACTCTCCACGCTCACCGCACCAAGATGTTGAAACCGGAAACCGGCCTCTTGTGGAGTTCGACCCTTGGGGAAGGGGTGGTCTCGTGCCTACTTCGCACCTGCAAGAAAAACAACGAGAGAGACAAGAAAAACAGACCCAAGGGCTCGGCAGGGAGGTCCCACCACAAACCCGGAAGATCTCTGAGCGCTTCCCCTCCTTAGCCAGAGCCGAGCTAAGGTACTCTCAGAGAACACTTGAAAATGAGAGCAAGGAGGCACTGAAAGCGTGTCCTCTGAGGTACCCCTTGGGTCTTATTTATAGATTTTCAGAATCTGAACTGCCAATAACCAAAAGAACTGACCTGAAAATACCAAAGAGCCCCTGGTTGGGTCTGCCAACAGCCAAAACTCCGCTGTTCTGAATAGCTATGCGCAGTCCAACCTGGTCTGCCAACAGCGAGGCTCCGCTGTCCTGAGTGGTTATTCGCACCCCTGGGCGGTCAGCTCGCCTTCAGTTCCTCTGCAGGAGGCGGGCGCGACCTGGCTCCGGGGCTCGCCCGTTCTCCTTGGGCGAGCGCGAGCCGATAGGGGCGAGCTGCCGGCCTCTTGCTGGGCGGATCGGCGAAAAGGTCGCATGCGGGGGGTCAGCCGGCGGGTCGCCATCCTAGGGTCCAGCTCGCTCGCGCGGGTTGCCAGCCCGCCCGGCTCGCTGCTGCGGGTCGCCAGCTCGGGTCCGGCTCGCTTGCTGCGGGTCGCCAGCTCGCTCGCCTGAGACGGGCAGGAGCGGGCCAGCCCTTTAGTCGTTCAGCCCGTCCTGCCGCTTGGGTGCGAGTCGCGGGGGCAGGCCCACTCATCCTTCCTGGCGGGACCCGCTCGCCGACACGGGGTTGTACAAGCCTCAAGGAAGATCTAAATATAGGGGAAGCCAATCCAGAGGCTCTCAATATAGGAGAGGAAATTATAGAGGAAACCAAAGAGAACTTCAATTTTATTCCAAAGGTTACTCCAGGCAACATCCTTACTCAAGGGAAGGACCAGGTTCATCTGACACTACTTCAGGTCCATTTCCTTATAAGTTGAAAGAATTAGTCTCCTCTAGAGCTCCTCCAGATAATCCCTCCAACAGATATGAGCCTCCAGTGCCCTTTGAGGATCCAGAGAACAATCCAACTGCCTGGACAGCTAGAATGAAGGAATTAGCTGCCTTGGATCAAATTAAGAAAGCCAGAGAGCAAGGCAAGGACACCTCCAGCATTACTACTCTGTCTGATCAAAGAAAGAAGGAACTTGAAAAATATGCCTCCAGCAAGTTTTTTGATTCTGAAAGATACATGGAACTGCACCCCGAAGCTGTAGTACCAAAGCCTAAACATCAAACATCTCTAGGTGCAGCTGATGATAGAAGATCAAAGAAGGAAGCTCTTAATCCAAATAGAGAAATTAAACTTATAAAGAGCAAGGAGAAAGAGTAATTCTGTAAGGTGACAATTATTCTGATTTCTGATCTGTCTGAGATATTATATCTGTGATTCTGCAATGTTGTTGTTTGTTATATTGTTGCTTTGTATGTTGTTTTTAATTTCTCCAATTTCTGTAAATAGTAATCCTAACCCAAATAGGGGGAGATTTTTTGAACACCCTATTACTAATTTGGGTCAGGATCACTATGTTTTTAGGAAACCTGTTTTTGACCTCATTGTATAGATCTAAAAGTCAATTAGAATTGAGTCTAAGGGTTAGTAGTTAGGTTTAGAAGCTGCCCTCAACACCAAGGTTTTTCATTTTGGAGACTAAGTCATTTCGTCGAGCTCAGTACGACGAATCGTCGAACTCCTATCGACGATTGTTTAGCTCAACTTTGACGGATCGTCGAACTCCATTCGACGATCGCTGAGCTCAACTTCAACAAATCGTCGAACTCCATTCGACGATCTTCAAGCTCAGTTCGACGATCTTGACCCCAGTTTGTTCCGCTATCTCTGAGCTCAGTTCGACGATAGTTGAGCTCAGATCGACGATCTCTGTTTCTATATAAGTCCAAATTGCTGAGCTCAGTTCGACGATAGTAGAGCTCAGTTCGACGTTTTTCTGAAGAGTTAAACGACTTTCAAGATTCAAATTCAGAACAGTTAAGGAGTTATTCTCAGCAATTAATTCAGAAGATTTTGTAGCCATTTTCATTTATTCTGGAGCAAGTTTCAAGGAATTATCAAGGAATGTTTCATTGGACTTTCCCCCAGAAGACAAAAGCAATTAAGGAAGTCATTTATGACAGGCCAACGACTATCTTAACAGTGGATCATTTCTGTTCAAACAACAAGAGAATAAAAGATTAGATTTTTCAGAACTGAAAAAGAGAAGAACAAGGGAGAGACACATATTCTGCAATATTCATTCTCTGCAAATCTTCTTCTGCAACAACTCTCTCAACCACAATCACATAAGAGAAAGAAAAAGAGTTGCAGACATTCTCTGTCTCAAAGAATTCATACAAGAACACCATCACTAAAAGAGATCAACCATCTGAAATCTTCAGATCTCTTTTGATTCAAGTGTTCAAGGTCATCATCATTCATGACTCCAGACATCTCACATTTCAGCTGTTGCTGAAATCATCATTTGCTGGAGATCAATTTCTGACGACCTATCACCCTACTGCAAAGCTTCATTTCCTGAACAACTACAGATCTCAGGGGGAGCTTTGAGAACATCACTAAATCCACATAGTCTTCTCACTGTGATTGAGAAAAGAAGACTTCCATCACTCTCTCATCCCCACCTCTGTAAAGGGTTTTTCAAACTCCCTTCAAAAGTTTGTGTTTGGTTTTTGAGCACCTTATCAAAAGCTCATTGGTGGAAAGACACCTGATCAAAAAAATATGGTTTGGTTTTTGAGCACCTTATTAAAAGCTCATTGGTGCCCAGGACACCTGATCAACTCATCCTGTAGTGGATTCCTACCAAGGGTGGTAGAAGAGTGGATGTACCCAAGTTTAGGGGAAGCACTATAGCTCCTTGTGACTTCTGGTTGCTTGTGTTTCTTTTGTTTCTGGCTGTGGCTTGTGATTAGTTTCTTTTGTAGATTGTGATTATTCTGTGGTTAGATTTACTATTTGCTTCCCTATTCACACTAGAATACAAAAACTGTTGTAAAAAGTTTTTAGCAAACACCATACTCTATTCACCCCCCCTCTAGAGTATATCAGATCTAACTCGCACTTTCAATATGCATAAAAATATAGCCTCTCCAAGTGAAATCAAAAGAAAACTTTGTGCACAATCAACCCAAAGTAGCTCTTGATGGGACATAAAGCTTGCTGATGGGACATAAAGCTTGCTGATGAGAAATAAAACTTGCTGATGGACATAAAGATTGCTAATGGACATAAAGCTGCTGGAAAAGATGGGCTGATGGGAGAATACTTTGATAACATATATCTATACTATTCCCAACAAGTAATTAAAGTTGATGGACATAAAGATGGAGAATTCCTTATGAAGTTACACATGCGTCCATTATATTTAAAAAATTTTTGAATTTTTTGTCATGGTTTGGTGTCTTTAATTAAAAACTATGAGGGTATTACAGGTATTATGAATGTTGCACCAAAGGATGTTTTTCCTTTATAGAATAGTATATATATATATATATATATATATTTGAATTTTGATGCTATATTATTGCAATTACTGTTGTGCTTGTTAGGTAATTATTTAATTATCTTGATATAATTCACCTTAGGGTAGAGGGTTCTGACTTCTACAAATAGGGGGGAGATTGTTGGGTATTGTATCCACAATAACCTAGATTTGTGTGAAGTCACCCTTAAACTAAGATGAATTAAGTTTGTATTTGATGCCTTTCTCTAGTTGAGTGCTTGCAGGTCACTATTTCTAAGTGTAGACCAATGTCAGTTTACAGTGAGTCACCAAACACAGGACCATGCAATGTAATCCCTCATTATGTGATCCATGGTGTTGACTTACGTGTAGCCTCTCTATTGGGATGCACTTCATTTTCAAGTACTACAGAATTAAAGAAAGGAAGTGTTGCTGATCCTTGGTTAAAGCAGAAAAGAAAAGTTTTCTTAAAAATTCCTAAGTACATTTTTCGAAAAAGTGAAAGTGTTTTCGAAAAGTCTAAGTAGATTTTTTGAGAAAGAAGAACAGTTCTCGAAAACTTCATGACTTCTCGAAAACTCTCACGAAACCTATGTTGTACTTTTCAAAAAATGCACTGAAGATGTTTTTCGAGAAGTCCAAGTACATTTTTCGAAATGCAATGTTCTTTTCGAGAAACATAAAATCTTTTCGAAAAATTCTTTGAAACCTGTTACAGTTCTATTTTTCAAAATGTCCTGAAGAAGTTTTCGAAAAAAAATATCATTTTTCAAAAAAGGATTTATGTTTTCGAAGAATAAAACTCATTTTTCAAGAAAGACAAGATGTTTTCAAAAAGCCAAATCTTCTTTCGAAAAATCCGTATTCAGATCAAGGAAATTCTGCGTAAAGCCATTTTCGAATAAGGCCATGTTGTTTTTGGAAAAGACAAGTTGTTTTCGAAGAATTATAATCCTTTCGAAGAATGCAGATGGAGAAAATTTCTAAGTTCTATTTCGTCGAGCGCAACTTCTGTTCGACTAACGGGATTTCAAATGATTAATTCATACTTAATATGATTGATTATCATTTCTTAAATGATTTCAGACCATTAGAAGAAGTTCTATATAAAGTCTTATCAGAAATTTTGCTAACCCTAATCTTGACAGAAGTCTGAATCGCCGCAAACTCTAGATCGGGAAAAAGTCACACACGCCATCTTCATTCTTCTCTAAAGCTTTGTTCTCAATCCAGCGATTCGACAGAAGAAAGATTTGACAGACCACAATATTCAAGATTCTCTATTCATTCACTTGATCGTGTCGAATCCAATGAAATTCAGATCGTGTTCTCTCAATACTTCTTCCTCGACTTCTTCACCAAGCATTCAATTTTCAAGAAGGAAGAACTCCGTAGATTTTAGATCTGAAGTGAAGTTGTTTGTTATTGTTGTAAAACTTTAATTCAATTCTTGTATGAGCCTTGTCTCCGAGTTTGTAGGAATGCTTTTCTTCCGAGTGTAGATCCCGTTTTGGGGGATCGAGTTTATAGGAGCGTTGCTCAGAGGTGTAGGATTGTTTAATCCGAGATATAATGAAGTAGACAAGGCTAGCCGTGGTGCTAGATTGGCGAGGTGGAGAGTGTATGTACCCAAGATTCGGGAACCACTATAATTCCTTTTGTCATCTAGTTTGTGCTTGATTACTTTTTGTGATATTCTCTCTCAACTTTTTATTCCGCAAAAGACGCAGATCTCACCTATTCACCGCCCTCTAGGTGATTTAGGTAGACAACTAGTTACTTTCAATTGGTCAATGTTCATATTTCTGAAGAGCAAGCTATTTAGACAGAAGTACAAGCTATTTTGGGATTGACACATGGTGGAGTCTCAAATTTGGAGGAAATTCCTGCAGATGAAAGTATCTAGTGTCAACCTAAATCACCTAGAGGGTGGTGAAAAGGTGAGTTCTGTGTCTTTTTGTGGAATTTAAAATAACTAAAAAGATACACACAGAAACACAGAGATTTATAGTGGTTACCCGAGTTGGGTACGTCCACTATCACGCCTCACCTATCTACCACGAAGGCCTAGATTCGACTACTTCACCTTTATCTCAGATTTCAAATAATCTTACACCTCAGAGCCTTAACTCCTAGAACTCGACGACAAAGCTCCTACCACTCGGCGAAGAAACTCTCCTATAACTCGGAGAACAAACTCTCCAACAACTCATCCTAAAATTAGGATCTACAACTCAGAGGGAGAAACCTCCTACAATAATTCAAAGATTTACACAATAAAAGATTAACAAAAAACTTCAAAACATCTGAAATCTTCGATCCCTTGTTCCTCTAAAAATTTGATCGTTGATGTTGATAAGTTGTAAATATTTTTATTTTTCAGTACTTTATTTAGGTCATTTTTAGTTTATTTTTGTTGTTTTTAGTTATTCTTCTTCAATAAAATGTTCCTTTTCTATATATTCTCTTCTAACTTAGCTTTGTTTTTATTTTCCAGAAATTTCAAAAAAAAGCTGAAATTTTCAAAGGACACCCCCATGTCCATTGGGTCAAGCCAGTGACCAGGCTGTGTCATTTTGATGCCAGTGAAAAAAATTGATGCCGCTGTGAATCCGAGAAATTGAGGTTTAACACACCCATGTCCAAATTTACACGCCTGTGTCAAGCCAGACTCGACACTCAACGCCTCCAGTCTGACTCGACACTCAATGCCTCTGCCGCTCCCGTGTCATTCGGCGCACGCTCGTGACCGCCTCAACTTTTCCAGATAAGACGCCGCCAGCGAGGAAAGGACTCGACGCCTTTGCCAGTCACGCCCATCCTACACACCCGTGTCATTCGGCGCACGCCCGTGATCGCCACGTTGAACTTCCGGAAGGGACGCAAAGTCAACCGCCAATAACTATTCATCTTATCCATCCGCAGGACCCAACACGCCCCCTACACACCCGTGACCAAGACGTGTAATCTAAATTTTTTGCCTATAAATAAAACTTTTCTGTAAGAGACAAGGGTTTAAAATTTTGGAACCATTTTGCTGCTAGTGTGCTGCTTGTGTGTTTTTGAGCTATATAAGGAGATTTTGTCCGCCTCTCTTTAGTGTTTGTTCTAACTTTTTGTGACTCTCTTTTAGCTTAAGAAAATTTGTAGATTTCCTCTCCTTATGTTGTATTGTAATGCATCTGAGTGCCCCTCTTTCAGTGATCTTTTGAATCTTTTTTTCTCTTTAATATGGTGTGTGTGTGTGTGAGTTAGATTTGTTGTTTTATGTTTTCGAATTATCATTTTGCTTGGCTTAGTTTTAGATTTTCTCAAACTTATTAGTTGTTATGATAGATTTTCTTATCTTGCCCTTATGTTTGTTTAGGTTTAGGATTTTTGTGCTTTTCATTCATTCTTATGGATTTATAAAAATGGTTTTAAAGTTTTTTTTAACTTCGTTTTTTTATTTTTGTAAACCTTTTTGTTCTTTTACTCTTTCTTCCACTTTTTAAGCATTTTATAAAGTTATAAGAATGAATTAGTTGTTATTTTAATTTTTGAAACACTTTGATTTTTGCTTTTATTTTGAAAATCTTTTCCTTATTTAATTTTTATCTCTCCTTTTTATGCATTTTTATCAAGTCCTAATGGTATAAATGTAATCGTTTTAATTTTTTGATCACTTTGTTTTTTTTCTTTTTGTTGTGTGTGAGTGTATGAGTTAGTATGTTTTAGCTTTCCTTTAATGCTTTCTCAATTCCATGTAGAGTGTGTGTGTATGAGAAAAGTTTTACTGCTTTTATTTCCCGCCTACTCGTTTGTGTAGGACTTTTCATTTCCCGCCTACTCATTTGAGTAGGACTTGCAATTTACTGCTTTCATTTCCCGCCTACTCGTTTGAGTAGGACTTGTCATTTCCCGCCAACTCATTTTGGTAGGACTTGAAATTTAATGCTTTCATTTCTCGCCTACTCGTTTGAGTATCACTTGTAA
Source organism: Platanthera guangdongensis (assembly GCA_039583875.1). Lineage (NCBI taxonomy): Eukaryota > Viridiplantae > Streptophyta > Magnoliopsida > Asparagales > Orchidaceae > Platanthera > Platanthera guangdongensis. The sequence continues at coordinate 74,828,052 of CM077162.1, read as the reverse complement.
TTTCTCGACTACTCGTTTGAGTAGGACTCGTAATTTCCTACCTACTCGTTTGAGTAGGACTCACAATTTCCCGTCAACTCGTTTGAGTAGGACTCACAATTTCTCGCTTACTCGTTTGAGTAGGACTCGCAATTTCCCGCCTACTCGTTTGAGTAGGACCTGTCTTTTACCGCTTTCATTTCCCGCCTACTCATTTGAGTAGGACTTCCAATTTCTCGCCTACTCGTTTGAGTAGGACTTGTAATTTCAATTATGTAATTTTCTTTTTTGTAACTTTGTTTTTTCCTTTATTATGGCTTTGGTTTAGTGCGTGCATTTTTCTTTTTTAGTAAGAACTTCTCTTTCTAAAGTTAGGTTATTTTATGCCTTCTTTTTTATAACCCTTTAGCTCTTAGTTTCGAACTCATGCCTCACCAAACTCATAAGCCTTCCCCATCCCGATGAGTGTCTAATCGCTCTTACCCCTCGGTATCGAAGAGCATTGGGACATAAAAATCTTTTTAAATAATTAGAGGTCTTCCTTTTCTCTTTAATTAAGAACTTATGCTTTACCTAGGGTATACGACGCGTAGAACCACATATCGATGTGTTGGCTTTATTTTTGTTATCCATACTCTAGGTAGCCGAGAGGCCATGCGTATGGACCAATCAACCTTCGGTAAAGAGTGTTTTCGCACTAACCCTTGAGAGAGGAAGAGCGGAATTCTTCCGGATTGGGTTCCTTCTCGCCTACTCGTTCGAGGAGGACTTTTCATTTCCCGCCTACTCGTTTGAGTAGGACTTGCAATTTACTGCTTTCATTTCCCGTCTACTCGTTTGAGTAGTACCTGTTATTTCCCGCCTACTTATTTGATCAGGACTTGCAATTTTCTACTTTCATTTCCCGCCTACTCGTTTGAGTAGGACTTGCAATTTTTCACCTACTCGTTTGAGTAGGACTAGAAATTTCCAACCTACTCATTTGTGTAGGACTTGTAATTACAATTATGTAATTTTATTTTTTGTAACTTAGCTTTTTCCTTTATTATGGCTTTGGTTGAGTGTGTGTGTTTTCCTTTTCTTAGTAAGCACTTCACTTTCTAATGTTAGGTTATTTTATGTCTTCTTTTTTGTAACCCTTTAGCGCTTAGTTTTGAACTCACGCTTCACCAAACTCATAAGCCGTCCCCATCCCGATCAGTGACTAATCGCTCTTAGCCCTCGGTATCGAAGAACATTGAGACACAAAAATCTTTCTAAATAATTAAAGGTCTTCTTTTTCTCTTTAATTAAGAACTTAAGGTTTACATAGGGTTTATGATGCGTAGAACCACATATCAAAGTGGGGGCTCTATTTCTGTTATCCCTCGAGAGCTAGCCGAGAGGTCGTGCGTATGGACTAATCACCCTTGGGTAAAGAGAGTTTTTGCATTAACCCTCGAGAGAGAAAGAGCATAATTCTTTCGAATTGGTCCCCCAAATAACATGGTTCTTAGCGTAATGCGGACATTGAGAGAAATCCTTCGTCGAACGAAAACTCGGTCGAATAGTCTTAATGTTTAGGTGAGCGATAGCCCTAGAGATAGGTCAGCTCATTCTTTTGGAACCTCCATGGCCATGTTTCCCCATAAATTGAATTGAAACCTATTATCTCTAGTTATATAAATTTATTTTAGTCCTAACGTAATTCGATACCGAGCGTTATTTCTTCATCGATCTTTTTCTAAATCTATTTTCAGCTCTTTCTTATAGACGCCTTAGTTAGTTAATCCGACACCTTTAATTTTTCGGTAAGATAATAGTCCCTCCAGGAGTAGTAGAGATAATAAACCCACCCCGAGAAATATACGACCTCGAAATTCCCCCCAAATATCATATATTACTTGTGATAGCTGCACTTGCCTTCCCGTTCTCTCCCTTTGCGAAACTCGACCCCCGCACCACTAATTAAATAACAAGTTCAGGCATCGCAGAGGGTCATCAACTCTTTGGCGTCGTTGCCGGAGACCTTTGTGTTGTTATTTCGATTTCCAGAGTCTATTAGTTTTACCTATTTTTCTAAAAATTAATATATATATATATATATATATATATATATATATATATATATATATATATATATATATATATATATATATATATATATAGTTAAAAACTCTACTTAAAACTCAAAAAAAAGAGGTAATTATTTAGTATATATTGTAGTGTTTATGACCCGTTTACAACCTTCGGAGTCTGATAGTTTTGATTTCGATCCTGAGATTGAACGCTCCCTTGCGCGTATTTGATCTCAATGCCGGAATCCCCCGTTTGACCCCGAATAATCAGTCAGAGAACCCTCTGTCGTTGTTATCATTGACCTTATCCCAAACGTGGTCGTGGAGCGTACAATGACTTATTACGCCTGGCCGAACCTGGATGATACAGGGTATAGTATCATTCGCCCGACAGTGATGAACAATAATTTCTAAATAACATCTAGCATTATTCAAATGATCCAAAACGCCATGCAGATCGATGGATTGCCAGATTAGGACCCAAATGTCCACTAATCTATTTTTTAGAAATCTACGATACTTTTAAAATTAATGGTGTAACTGATGACGTCACTCATCTGCGTCTTTTTCCATTTTCCTTAAAATCCAAAGCTAAAGCATTGTTGTATTCCCTCTCTTGAGGATGTATCACCGCTTGGGTCGAGCTTGCGGAACGGTTCTTAACGAAGTATTTTTCGCCAGCCAAAACTGCGAAGTTGCTGGTGGATATTTCTTCATTTGTTCAAAACAATTATGAGTCTCTATTTAAGATTGGGAGAGGTTTAAAGAATTCCTACGTAGGTGTTTGCACCATGCGCTGCCAGCGTGGTCGCAAGTCCAAATCTTTTACAACGGGCTTAACTATCAGATGCGTCAAATGATTGACACGGCTGTCGGGGGTACTCTGAATAACAAGATCCCCGAGGCTGCCCAAGCTCTTATCAAAGGGATGGCCATAAACGCCTACCAATGGAACGTCCAGCATGGACGTCCCAAGCAGGCGGTCGGCCTCTTCATAGTGGATAACACTGCTCACTTAGCCCTTCAAGTTGAAATGCTGACGAAGCAGGTGGCAGAGATGTCTGTTGCCTCCTCCACCCCGTCTTGGGTGATTCCCTCTAACGTCAACGTAGTTGAAGTGTTTGTGGACTATAAGGGAAATTTGGGTTGACCTTCCTTCAATCCCAACAACAACCCCTATAGTAATCACTATAATCCGAGTTGGAGGAACCACCCCAACTTCTCATGGAGTAATGAGAACATTGCATAGTGCCCCCTAACTCTCTTGCACCAGGATTTTTGCCGCCTCCCCCTCTTTCAAAACCCTCCCCGATGGAGGAAAATTTTTCTAGATACATAGCATCCAACGAGTCAAATATCTAGAACATCACCGGATCGCTAAAAAACTTAGAACTACAGGTTAGACAACTAGCGCGGATGATGTCCGAGCGTGCGCTCAAGGCACTGTCGGGGAATAAGGTGTCCATTCCTAGGGAGAATATCAATGTTATAACCCTCCGTAGCGGAAAGGAGGTGGTCGATCCAAAATAGATTGATCCGCAGGGTTTCTAATAGGGCCTCCCCGAGCAAGTTTCAGGGAAGTTTCTAACCTCCAATTTTATTTTTGTATATATTGCATTTTATTTCTTTTTTATTCCACATACTTGCATTGCAACATTATAGACAATGTTAGAATTCAGTATGGGGGTGTTTTCATGTTTTTTTTTCTGCACTTCTAAAATTTAAAAAAAATACAAAAAATGAAAACAAAAAAACAAAAACAAAAAAAATTATAAAATGAAAACTCCAAAAACAATTTTATCATCTAAAATTTCAAAAATTATAAAAAAAAATTCCAAAAATATTTAGTTTTACATTGTAAATATTCTTTGTAAATATTTTTGTAAATTTTTTTATAAATATCCTTTTCTCTTTCCCCTCTTCCTTTCTTTCTCCTCATTGTAAATAATTTTTCTCTCTTTCCTTTCTTGTAAATATTTACTTAAAAATATTAAAAATACAAAAATATTTAGAAAACAAACAAAAAATAGTTCAAAAACTATATCTTTTTCGCATTTTTAGTATGCATATATTAAAGAAATAAAAACAAAATACAAAAAAAGATAATTACTCCAAAAATAAATCAAATAATAATAATAAATTAAAAACAGACGAAAAAGATGATAACTTTAAAAAAAATCCCAAAAATTTATATAAAATAAATAAATCGAATATACCATTATGAACCCTTTTTGTTCTCCAAAAATCTTGTTGCAAGTTTATTTATAAGCGAATTTCATTAATTTATTGTTTACTATCCGTTTATTAATTAAAGATTGATAAATTTAAATATTCGAGATTAAGTTTTAAAGAATTTTTTATTCTTTTTTTCTTAAGATATGGGATTTGTTTTAGATACCACTTCTAATTTATTTAAAATAGAGGCATATGTATTATGTTATAAAAAAGAACTGTAGACTTCAATTATTTTTACTTCAAGATTTTTGAAACAAAGGAACGTTCAATTTATCAAAGTTGCTCTCAAGTTTTTTTTATTAAAATCTAGTTTTCTTTCTGAAAAAAACATCTCCCCGTATTTATCATGTCTTCCTTGACATGATGAATTTTTTATCTTTAAAAGAATCTATGTCAATATGAATAAGATTTTGTTCTGTAAACATAGGCATCTAATATTTTAAAAGATTATATGTTACAGAGTAAGATGATAAAATTCATTACTCCTATGCATATACATTGGATTATATGAAGTTGTTCAAAAAAATTTACATGTTATGAAAAATAAGATTTTGTTTTCCTAAACATCCACGTTCAAACAAAAAATATCATTAGAGGTTTGAGAAAAAAAATATCTCACCTCTAAAACCAAAGCCCTCTTCATAAACCAACAACCCCCTTAGCCATATTCAATGATTCTAGACTCAATATAAAATATTTTTGAGACCATAATTTTTAAATTACATTATTTCTTTTGAACTCTTATAAGCTAAAGTTTCTATAGTTACAATCTATTTTTGTTAGCTAACGATTACAATTTTTGCTTGCTATTTGGTTACTTCAAAAAAACTTTTTTGGCCAAAACTTTTTCCTCTATTTAAATCATTTTCATGATCTAGGACTTAACTCTTATGCCCCTGATATTTATTTTGATCTCTCTTTCAATTAATTCAAGTGGTAGCTAAATTTAAGATTTCTTTTAATTCCTTATAAGTATATCTCCAAATTTTGCACTGGAATAGAAAAAAACTTAAGTATGTGGGAATTTGATAAGTTGTAAATATTTGTATTTTCAGTACTTTATTTATGTCATTTTTAGTTTATTTTCGTTGTTTTTAGTTATTTTTCTTCAATAAAATGTTCCTTTTTTAAAATATTCTCTTCTAACTTAGCTTTATTTTTGTTTCCAGAAATTTCAGAAAAAAATTGAAATTCTCAAAGTACAGACCCGTTTCCAATGGGTCACGCCCGTGACCAGGTCATGTCACTTTAATGCCAGTGAAAAAATTGTTGCCGCTGTGAATTAGAGAATTCGGGGTGGAACACGCCTGTGTCCCGATTTACACACCCGTGTCAAGCCAGACTCGACACTAAAAGCCTACAGTCCAACACGACTTTGAATGCCTCTGACACGCCCGTGTCATTCGGCATACGGCCATGGCTACCTCAACCTTTCCAGACAAAACGCTTCCAGTGAGGCAAGGACTCGACGCCTTCGCCAGTCATGCCCATCCTACATGCCCGTGTCATTCGGCGCATGCCCATGACCCGCCACGTGGATCTTCTAGAAGAGCTGTGAAGTCAACCACTAATAAATATTCGTCTTTTCCATCCACCGGACCCGACACGCCCCCCTTAAACGCCAGTGACCAGGGCGTGTAATCTAAAATTTTTGCCTACAAATACGACTTTTCTGTTAGAGCCAAGGGTTCAAAATTATGGAACCATTTTGTTGCTAGTGTGTTGCTTGGGTGCTTTTTGAGCTGTGTAAGGAGATTTTCTCCCCCTCTCTTTAGTGTTTGTTTTAGCTTTTTGTACCTCTCTTTTAGCTTAATAAAATTTGTAGATTTTCTCTCCTTATGTTGTATTAGAATGCATTTGAGTGCTCCTCTTTCAGTGATCTTTTGTATTTTTGTTTTTCTCTTTAATATGAGTGTGTGTGTGTATCGGTTAGATTTGTTCGTTTTATGTTTTCAAATTATCATTTTGCTTAGTTTAGTTTTAGATTTTAGCAAACTTATTAGTTGTTATGATAGCTTTTCTTATCTTGTCCCTTATGTTTGTTTAGGTTTAGGATTTTTGTGCTTTTCAATCATTCTTATGGATTTATAAAAATGGTTTTAAAGTTTTTTTTAACTTAGGCTTTTTATTTTTGTAAAACTTTTTTTTCTTTTACTCTTTCTTCCACTTTTCAAGCATTTTTATAAAGTTATAAGAATGAATTAGTTGTTATTTTAATTATTCAAACACTTTGATTTTTTTCTTTTATTTTGAAAATATTTTCCTTCTTTAATTTTTATTTCTTCTTTTTATGAAATTTTATCAAATTCTAACAGTAGAAATGTAATCGTTTTAATTTTTGGATAACTTTGTTTTTCTCCTTTTGTTGTGTGTGAGAGTATGAGTTAGTATGTTTTAGCTTAACCTTTAATGCTTTCTCAATTCCATGTAGAGTGTGTGTGTGTGTGTGTATAATATAAGTTTTACTGCTTTCATTTCTCGTCTACTCGTTTGAGTAGAACTTTTCATTTCCCGCCTACTCATTTGAGTAGCACTTGCAATTTACTGCTTTCATTTCCCACCTACTCGTTTGAGTAGGACTTGTCATTTCCAGCCTACTCGTTTGAGTAGGACTTGCAATTTACTGCTTTCCTTTCCCACCTACTAGTTTAAGTAGGACTTGTCATTTCCCTCCTACTTGTTTAAGTAGGACTCGAAATTTCCCGCCTACTCGTTTGAGTAGGTCTCGCAATTTCCCGTCAACTCGTTTGAGTAGGACTCGCAATTTCTAGCCTACTCGTTTGAGTAAGACTCGCAATTTCCCGCCTACTCATTTGAGTAGGACTTATCATTTCCCGTCTACTCATTTGAGTAGGACTTGTCATTTATCGCTTTAATTTCCCGCCTACTCAATTGAGTAGGACTTGCAATTTCCCACCTACTCGTTTGACTAGGACTTGTAATTTCAATTATGTAATTTTATTTTTTTGTTACTTAACGTTTCCCTTTATCATGGTTTTGGTTGAGTGCGTGCGTTTTTCTTTTTTTATAAGCACTTCTCTTTCTAATGTTAGATTATTTTATATTTTCTTTTTTTTTGTAACCCTTTAGCGCTTAGTTTTGAACTCACGCCTCACCAAACTCATTAGCCTTCACCATCCCGATGAGTGGATAATCGCTCTTAGCCCTCGCTATCAAAGAGCATTGGGACATAAAAATCTTTTTAAATAATTAAAGGTCTTCTTTTTCTCTTTAATTAAGAACTTAAGCTTTACCCCGGGTATACGACACGTAGAACCACATATCGATGTGTGGGCTCTATTTTTATTATCCATACACTAGGTATCCAAGAGGCCATGCGTATGCACCAATCACCCTTGGGTAAAGAGAGTTTTCGCACAAACCCTCGAGAGAGGAAGAGCGGAATCCTTCCAGATTGGATTACTTCCCGCCTACTCGTTTGAGTACTACTTTTCATTTCCCGCCTACTCGTTTGAGTAGGAGTTACAATTTACTACTTTCATTTCCCGCCTACTCATTTGAGTAGAACTTGTCATTTCCCGCCTACGCGTTTGAGTAGGACTTGCAATTTACAGCTTTTATTTCTCGCATACTCGTTTGAGTAGGACTCGCAATTTTCTGCTAACTCGTTTGAGTAGAACTTGCAATTTAGCCTACTCGTTTGATTAGGACTTATAATTTCAATTATTTAATTTTCTTTTTTGTAACTTAGCTTCTTCTTTTATTATGGCTTTGGTTGAGTGCGTGCGTTTTCCTTTTTAGGAAGCACTTCTCTTTCTAATGTTTGGTTATTTTATGTCGTCTTTTTTGTAACCCTTTAGCGCTTAGTTTTGAACTCACGCCTCACCAAAGTCATAAGTCATCCCCATCACAATGAGTCGCAAATCGCTCTTAGCCCTCGATATCGAAGAACAATGAGACATAAAAATCTTTTTAAATAATTAAAGGTCTTTTTTTCTCTTTAATTAAGAATTTAAGGTTTACCTTGGGTATATGACGCATAGAACCACATATCGATGTGTGGGCTCTTTTTTTGTTATTCATACGCTAGCTAGCCAAGAGGCCGTGCAAATGGACCGATCACCCTTGGGTAAAGAGATTTTTCGCATTAACCCTCGAGTGAGGAAGAGCGGAATTCTTCTGCATTGCCCCCCCCCCCAATAGCGGGGTTCTTAGCATAATGCGGGCATTAAGAGGAATCCTTTGCCGAACGAGAGCTCGGTTGAATAGTCTTAATGTTCAGGTGAGTGATAGCCCTAGAGATACATGAGCTCATTCTTTTGGAACCTCCACTGCCAAGTTTCCCCTTTAATTGAATTGAAGCCTATTATCTCTAGCTATATAAATTTATTTTAGCCCTAACGTAATTCGATACCGAGCATTATTTCTTCATCGATCTTTTTATAAATCTATTTTCAGCTCTTTCTTATAGTCGCCTTAGTTAGTTAATCTGACACCTTTATTTTTTCGGTAAGATAATAGTCCCTCCGAGAGGAGTAGATATAATCAACCCGCCCCGGGAAAAATACGACCTCGATATTCCCCAGAAATATAGCATATTACTTGCGATAGGTGCACATGACTTCCTGTTCGCTCCCTCTGCGAAACTCGACCCCCACACCACTAATTAAATGGCAAGGTCGGGCGCCATAGATGGTCATCAAATGTCTTGAAGAACAAAAATCGAAGTCTTGAAAATTCGGATTTGGATGCACGGATCTACTAGATCTGAAAGAATCAGAACCATTAGAGATCAACGATCTAGTCAATTGGCTTGAAGAAGAACGAATCATGTCGTAATAATTTGTAGACTGAGTAGAGTAGAGTGGAACGAGCGAAGGCCGACGTGATTGTTTCGTTCTTTGAGATTTCTCGATTTTTCCAATTAAACACGATTAAGGTTTATTGAAATCCACCATACATATATATAGGAAACCTTATTCTATAATGGCTAGAAATTTCCTTCCATATCGAGAGATCCGATATTACTATACATGGCGATATGGATGAACCCGTGCCTTGAATTTGAAAAGAAGAGGAAAATAACCCTAAGTATAATTCGGCGAGCACCATCGAGTATCTACGGGTATACTCATCGAATCACTAGAAAACGCGATGAATTTTACTTGGACAAATCCACCCAGATCGATCATATAACTCAAAACTTGGCAGAAGAGATACTTGACAAATTCGATGAGTATCGGCTAGTATACTCGACGAATTCGACGAGTATCATCTAGCTAACTTGACGTAATTGAAGCCATTCCAATTGATATTCGACGAATATCACTTAGATAAATCCAGAGAAGTAAAGACGAAATGACTCGACAAATTCGCCGTGTATCGATATGTATATTCGACGAATTCGACGAGTATCGGCTAGTATACATGACAAATTCGACATGTATACACGATGATACTCGATCACTTTTACTTAACTGATTTCCAAGAATTCGGAGTTTATTCTCTAAGTAAATACGATGAATTCGACGATTGCTAGTAAGAATATAGGATAAATTCGATGAGTATTCATGATTATACTCGATGAATTCGACAAGTATCTGTTGGATCCTTAGTTTGATTTGGGCTAGGTTCACTAAGCTAGAATGATGTGACCCAACATGTATAGCCAGGGTCATAGTTGTGTCCTAGAGTCTTGGCCAAGTCCTCAGTAACAACATCACATGGAGAAGCCATCATCAGACTGCCAGAGACTCAATACTTAGAGTTTTTCCAGAGATTCAGAGATTTCTCAAGAAACTAAGTAAAATGAGTTCGACGTTCGTCGAACTCAGGTCGACGATAGTCATTCTCAGCTCGACGATCTTAGAGAAATATTCTCTGACTGAGCTCGACAAACTTCAGTCATAGATCGACGATCCTTGGACTCCACCTTCAGAATTCTAAGTCCAGACTGTTCTCTGGACTTAGGTCGACGAACCTAGTTCTCAGGTCGATGAACTTCATTATTTGCTCGACGATTTCTGGACTTCCACTTCAACTCTATTGTCAGATGTTTATCAATTTTTTCTCTAAGTCCAGAATCATTTTCAGCTCGACGAATTCAAGGTTCTCCAGACTTAGCTCGACGAACACTATTCTTTGGTCGACGAATCTTTGGACTACTACAACATTCTGTCGAGACTATGTTCTCTAGTCTCAGGTCGACGAACTCAGTTCTCTGCTCGACGAATTCTGGATCATCTACTTCAATAACTAAGAACCAGAAGACTTGTGTCGACACTCAGAGTATATGTCGACACCAACTGAGTCGACACTAGAAGAATTTGTGTCGACACCCAGATCATCAGTCAACACTTTGGAAAGGTTATGTCGATACTACACAGAAGACTTGTGTCGACACACATAATATTTGACAGCTCCAGAATAGTTGCTGAACTCCAGTCGACGAACACATTTACCAGCTCAACGAACTTAAGATATAAAATAGGCTAAGTTCAAAAGAGACAGCAGTTCACGTTCCAGCTCGACGATCATGGAACTCAGCTCGGCGAACAGAAGCTGTCTGGTCGACGAACACAACATCTCAGCTCGACGAACTGGGGACTCAGTTTGATGATTTCTGTCAACTGTTCGACGATTCCATACTTAGTTATTTCCGGCCTTCTGTCCCAACTCTAATGCGATAATTCCTGAGTGATTAACGATCTAATATTCTCTGAATGAAACCATTAGAAGGAGCATTAATTATGGTTTTCTCCAGGATTATTGCTTGCCGTTTTTCCATGGGATAGTTGGGGAAATAAATCAATGTTGTTTATTCTCAAGGCTCTCAGCATTAATTGTAGAAGAATTCAAATTTTTGAAAGACAGATTTCAACAGAAAATATAAAAGAAAAGAAGAGAATAACAAACAGAAGCATCAAAGGATCATTAAGAAAGTTTTAGACAGAGCACAGTGCACTCAGAGGCATACAAAGATTAAAGAGAAATATTCAGTCTTGAACAATCTGCTCTGTCAACAAGAAGCATTCTTTGATACAGAGAATCTCCTGACCAGAAGCTCATCAGTACATGAAGAAGAAGAAGAACAACAATACTTATATCTAAAATCTTCTTTTTTCAAGCACTCCAAGACAATTCAAAAGGACAACATCAGTTCCATCTGTAAAAGAAGTTCCTGAAGATTATTGCTGGTCAAGAATTCAGTTTGAAGACCTATCACCCTGAAGCTTAGCTCCTATTTTCCCTGATTCATTCTACATCTTACGGGGAGCCATAAGCTATAATCAAATCCACAGTCTTCTCAGTTGTTTATTGAGAAAGAGAAGACAAAATCATCTCTCATCCCCACCTCTGTAAAGGGTTGTCATCTCCCTTCAAAAGTGATTCCTTGGTTGCAAGTCTCTTGATCAAAATACTTGGGTTGGTTTTTGAGCACCTGATCAAAAGCTCATTGGTGTCAAGCACCTGATCAAAAATCTGAGTGGATTCCTACCAAGGGTGGTGGAAGAGTAGATGTACCAAGGTTGGGGAACCACTATAAAATTCTTGTGTCGTCTGGTTGCCCCTTTTTCTTTTGTTCTTGATGTGTTTGTGCTTTAGGTTTATTGTGTGCTATCTATATTTATTTCCGCACTTTTAATTTACAGCAAAAGCTGTAATAGCTGTTAAGAATTTTTTAAGAATACTCTATTCACCCCCCCCCTGTAGAGTATTTCAGATCTAACTCTCACTTTCAATTGGTATCGGAGGAGGTTCCTTTGGTTTTACAAGTTAAATCTTGAACCAAAAGATCCTTTGTTAGATCTACACATTATTTTATTTTCATTTAAATTATAAACACAACCATGGCACAGAACAAGGATTATGCAAGCACCAGACCTCCATTTTACAACCTTAATAGGTTTGCCATCTAGAAGGCAAGAATTAGGATGTACATGAATTCCATTGATGAAGACATCTACAATTCAATCTTGAGAGGTCCCCCACAAGCATCCAGCTCTGCAACACCTACAAGTTCAACAGCAGTTCCACCACCTGAGTGGACTGAAACTCAAAGAAAGGCAAAAATTGCAGATGCCAAAGCTATGAATATCCTGACACAAACTATGTCAGATGATATCTTCCAGAAGGTTGCTGAGTGCATCTTAGCAAAAGCCATTTGGGATTCCCTAAACCAAATGGTGGATGGATCAGCAGATGAGAGAAAGGATAGAAGATCAAATCTCATATCCCTATATGAGAACTTTAAGAAGGAAGAAGCTGAGACAGTTTTTGATATGTACAATAGGTTAAGCTCAATTATCAATGAGCTAAAAACCTTGGATAAGAACATCAGTCTTACTGAAGTGAATGACAAGATCCTGATGTGCTTCCCAAGATCATGAGATACAAGAATCTGGCCCATCAAGGAGGCCAGATGCCTGAATGAGATTTCAACTGAATCTCTATTAGGCAAACTGAAGTCATATGAACAACTGATAAAGACCAGGGAGGCAGCTGAACAAAGAACACCTCCAGCAGCCAGAAGAGAACAATGTATTGCCTTCAAAGCCACTGAAGAGACAGAGACAGCAACATCAAATGAATAGCTTATGAGTCTCTTTGCTAAAAGATTCTACAAGATGGCCAAAAAGGATTTCAGGAGAAAGTCATCAAGGAATGATAACAAGCCAAAATATGACAAGACACCAACCAAATAAATTGTATGCTATGGATGTAGGAAGCCTGGGCACTTCCTCTCTGAGTGTCCAGAGAACCAGAAGAAACAGAAGAGAAGAGAGAAGGAAACTAGAAGACAACACACTAGCAAACCCTCTTCCAACAACCACAAGAAGAAGGAAAAGGGCTTTGTGGCTGAGACCTGGAGTGAGACAGAAGATGAGTCAACATCTTCAAGCTCTAGTGCAGATGAGGAAGAAGCAAGAGCAAAGGAGGTTTGCCTCATGACAATTGATGCCTCCAGAAGTTACTCAGAAGAATAAGAGTCTGAAGATGAAGGAGTGTCTGAATTAGAGGCAGATCAGGTATTGTCCTCCTTTGACTACAGCTCTGAAATATTTAAATCTGATTTCAAGTTAATGTGCATAGATTTGATTAATTCTGAAAAAGAAATTAAATTCTTAGGAAAAAATTAGGAAACTTAGAGGATGTTCAATCTGAAAACAATAGGTTAAAAGATGAATTAACCTTAGCAAATGAAAAAAATAATTTCACTAAAAACTGAGCTTTGTGATGCCAAACAACTTGAGGAAACTCTCAATGGGAGAAGCCTCAAGCTGATGGATATCACAAGTACTGTTAATGCCAGACTTAATGGCAAGCAAGGCTTGGGTGCTTCATCAGCTTTGCCCCCAATTCTCAGGAAGAACATTTTATCAACCCCGATAAAATTTGTATCTGCTAAAGGGAAAGAAATAGTAAATGACAAACAAACAGTAGAAAAGATCCCTAAGATAGTAGGACAGAAAACCAAAAATCAGAAAACACTTAGTAAAAACAAGGTTCAGCAATTTTCGTCAAACTCAGATCGACGAAATGGGGCCAGTTCGTCGAACCCAGATCGACGAACTCTGAACGCAAACAATAGTTACATTTATTCGTCTAATTGCGATCGACGAATTCTGTATGGTTCGTCGAGCAGAGGTCGACGAACGTGGGGCATAGAGAATGAATATGTTCATTCTCTGGGCAGAGATCGACGATTTCAACCCAATTCGTCGAACTCTGGTCGACGAACTTACAGAAATTCGTCAAACACAGGAAGACTTATTCAAAACTATAATTCCAACAGCAACTTAAATATTTCTAGGAAACCACTTAATCCAATAGCTGACTGGATCATACCACCTAGGAGATATCACCCCATAGGATACAAGTGTAAACCTGAATTCTCTGTTATTTCCAGCTTCTCTTATTAGCAAAACAAAGGACCCAAGGTAACCTGGGTCAAAAACCATTAACTGTCTTCTATTGTAGGTGAAGAGCTGTCCAGGGGTAAATTAAACTTGGTACCTGGACAGTGGCTGCTCCAAACATATGACTGGTAGCAAGGACATCTTATTCAACTACAAGTCCAAGCTGGGGCCAAAGGTTATCTTTGGTGAATTCAATTGTGGCCAGTCAGAAGGATTTGGAGAAGTAAGAATAGGAGCTGTCACATTCAAAAATGTGACATATGTAAGTGGACTCAAGCATAACCTCATCTCCATAAGTCAGTTATGTGATGATGGTTATCAGGTTTACTTTAACCCATCCACTTGTTCCATTATTGATAAAAACAACCAAACAGTTTTAATTGAAAATAGACATGACAACATATACTTAGTAAATTTTCTTTTTGCCAAAACTGATATCTGTTTATTTAATTTAACTAGTAATCAGAATGACTTATGACACAAAAGACTAGGTCATGTAAATCTGAAAAATATTGCTAGGCTATCTGAACACAACCTTGTAAGGGGTCTACCTTGTGGTCTCTACAAGAAGGAAGGTCTCTGCAGGGCTTGTCAATTAGGCAAGTAAACTAAAACTAGTTTTAAATCTGTTAATAAGAGTCATTCACCTAGGATTTTGTACTTACTATATTTGGATCTCTTTGGACCCATTGCTGTACAAAGCCTAGGAGAGAAATCCTACACTTTGGTTATAGTGGATGACTTCTCCAGGTTTAGTTGGGTATTCCTTCTAAGATCTAAGTCAGATACCTTCAAGGTTCTTACAGATTTTCTCAGGACCATACAGATTGAGTTCTCTACTCATATTGCATTGATCAGAAGTGATCATGGCATAGAGTTTGAGTCTCTTCTTATGCATGAGTTCTGTGAGAAGGAAGGTATCAAGCATTGCTTCTCAGTTCCTAGAACTCCCCAACAAAAATGGGGTAGCTGAAAGGAAAAAATAGGACACTCTTTGAACCTGCAGGTACATTGCTTGCAGATGCTTACATGCCCCTAACCTTTTGGGCAGAGGCTATAAGCACAACAAATTATGTCCTGAATAGGAGCCTAATTCACAAACTAAAGAACATGACTCCCTATGAATTGCTCAAAGGAAAGAAACCTAAAATCAACTACTTCAAAGTATTTGGATGCTTATGTTACATTCATAACAACAGTAAAAAATACATTAGAAAGTTTGAGGCTAAGGCTGAAGAGAGAATTTTTCTAGGATATTCCCAAGTAAGCAATGCCTATAGGGTTTTTAATAAATCAACATTAAAAATTGAAGAGTCCATTCATGTTTCATTTAATGTGACTAACATGTATTATAAGGAGAAAGAAGTTTCTACTAATAGCAACTTGCAGGTACCCCACTTGTGTGAGACCTTGGATGGACTAAACCTCACCCAAGAGGTTCCAACTCATCCCTCTCCACAAGCCATTGAAGAAAGTGAAGAAGAAAAAGATGAAGAAAATGAATCTCTACCAACACCAAATACAATTCCACGGGAGGAATTAATTCGAAATGCTGTTGCACAACCAACTCCACCCACTGATTTTGTCACACTTAGGGATCACCCCAGATCTCAAGTGATTGGAGACATATCAGTAGGTGTATAGATAAGGCATCAACTCACCCAAGATTTGATGCATGCCTGTTTTCTCTCTCAGGTTGAACCTCTATCCATCCATGATGCTGAGCAGGATCCCCACTTGATCCTTGCAATGCAGGAGGAACTAAATTAATTTGAGAGATGTAGAGGTTGGGATTTGGTTATAAGACCCCAAAACTACCCAGTTATTGAAACCAAATGAGTTTTCAGAAACAAGCTGGATGCCCAAGGAATCATTGTGAGAAACAAGGCTAGGCTTGTTGCTCAAGGATATAGGCAAGAATAAAAATTGATTATGACCAAACCTTTGCACCTGTTGCAAGGTTTGAAGCCATAAGAATATTCCTTGCCTATGCAGCATACAAGAGATTCAAGGTCTTCCAAATGAATGTGAAGAGTGCTTTTCTAAATGGAGTGCTAAAAGAAGAGGTTTATGTAGAACAACCTCCAGGTTTTGATTCTCCAACTTACCCCTCCACTACTAGAAAATAGACTTTTAACCATGGCAAATTGACGTGGCTAAAAGTCTAAAATCGTGGCAAAAGACTTTTAGCCATGAATTGTCGTGGAAAATGGGCGTGGGCAATGCGAGCGTGGCAAAAAGGTATTTACCACGCTCGTTCCGTAGCAAATACCCTTTTGCCACGACTTTTAGCCCAGGTTTTAGGCTTTTAGCCACGATAATATGTCTTTTAGCCACAGAAAATGGGCGTGGGCAATACGAGCATGGCTAAAAGTCACTTTTCTAGTAGTGCTCTAATGTTTTTAAATTACATAAGGCTCTTTATGGTCTAAAGCAAGCTCCAAGAGCATGGTATGAGACCTTAGCTAGTTTTTTATTAGAGCATAAATTTACAAGAGGAACTGTAGATAAAACACTTTTCACTAGACATCATAAGGACCAAATCTTATTAGTACAAATCTATGTGAATGATATTATAATTGGCTCTACAGATTCCAAATTATGCAAGAGCTTCTCTGACCTCATGCATTCCAAATTTGAAATGAGTAGCATGAGTGAGCTTTCCTACTTCCTTGGTCTCCAAGTGAAGCAACTCCCTGATGGCATCTTCATCTCTCAAGCAAAATATGCTAAAAACTTCTAAAGAAGTTTGGGATGGCTGATGCCTCAGCAAAGAAAACACCCATGGCTACCAATGCTGTTGTGGACTCTGATATACTAGGGAAACCTATGGATCAGAAACTTTATAGGGGCATTGTTGGGTCCCTATTATACCTCACAACAAGTAGGCCAGATATTATGTTTGCCACATGTCTTTGTGCTAGGTTCCAGGTGAACTCTAGATAATCTCACCTAAGTTTACTAAAAAGGATTTTGAGATATATAAAGAGTTGTCCTAATCTAGGCCTATGGTATCCTACTGAATCAGAATTTGAGTTAACTGGATACTCTGATGTTGATTTTGCTAGATGCAGGGTAGATAGAAAAAGTACTTCAGGGACTTGCCAGTTCCTGGGTATGAGAATAGTATATTGGTTTTCTAAAAAGCAAACATCAGTGTCAACCTCAACTGCTGAAGCAAAATATATTGCAGCAGGCAACTATTGTTCACAGATGCTTTGGATGCAAAATCAACTTCTAGATTATTGGTTCAACTTAAATAATTCAATGCTACTCTGTGATAATACAAGTGCTATAGCCATAGCCCAGAATCCAGTTCACCATAGTAGGACAAAACATATTGACATAAGACATCATTTCATTAGAGAGTGTGTAGACAAAAATAAAATCAAGCATGTCTATATCTACACTAATTTACAAAGGACTGATATATTCACCAAACCTCTGGATGAGAGAAATTATATGTTCTTTGTAAATCAACTTGGAATGATCAATGGAGAAGACTTTATTTTATCTCTGTCTGCACTCGACGAATTTTCCAAAGTTCGTCGAATGGAGTTCGACGAACCGGGGAAAGTTTGAGAGATATTCGTCGAACGAAGATCGATGAACTCTCTATGAGTGAAATAATTTTCATCGAATGGATTTTGACGAACTTGCTTCAGAAGATATTCGTCGAACGAAGTTCGACGAACTGTCTTCAATTCTTCTGGATAAGATCGACGAATTATTTCATTCAAAATTATTTCGTCGAACTCAGTTCGAAGAATTATTTTTATTTCCGTAGAACGGAGTCTGTCGATTCATATTCTTGAAAACCCTATATTTAGGTTTTCTTCGACCTCCTTCCTGCGCTTTCTATTCCTTTGCACTTGATCGCCGTTTTGTGTCTCTCTTGCAAGTGATTCCATGGCGATTCAGGCTAGCATTCTCGCAGGCATGAAGTTCAATAAAGGTTTTGATGTGGACTTTGATTCGTTTCAGCATTCTGATCCCATATTCCTTTACATTCTGGAACTACTTGAAGAACAAGAACTCAAAACCTTGATGATAAGAAGAATCAAACTGCACATCACTGAAATCAGAGAATGGGTCTACACCCTATCACCAACAGAGGAGAATATGATGATAGGCACCATTGCGGGTAACCCCGTCTCCTTAATTCCTGCAATTTTAACTGAAATTTTTGGATTAAGGAATGGATAAGAGCAACTAAAGATTGAAATAGAGGAGTATGACGTGATGCTGTGCCTAATGGGTTATACTGTAGATAACCCTAATAAACTATTGAAGAAACACCTCTCTGCCCCTTATAAGTTTTTGGCAAATTTGGTTGGAAAAGTTTTGCTTGGGAAACATACTACCCATGACTACATCACCAGACACCAGTTTCTAGTCATGTGTGCAATCATAAATAAGAAACAGGTGGATTGGTCACAGATTCATTTTGATCTGATATAGATGAAAAACAATAAAAAGGATGTTTGCTTTGGAAGGATCCTAGGGATCTTTTTACAAGAAAAAGCTGCTGAATCACTGGTCACCCCGACCATATTCATCAATGCCAGTAAAAGGCTAACATGTGCCTTATTTGGAAGGTGGCAGAGGATAATAACCAAGCCAACTAAGGCTTCTACCTCTTCCACCCCAGCTTCAGAAGGCATAAGTGTTGTAAAGGGCACTTCCCACCCTGTTGAAGAGATCCTTCCTCCATCATCCACTATCTCTCCAACACCACAACAACAACAACATACTCATGTTCCTACTCCACCTCTATCTCCACATGCTTCACCAGCTACATCCCCACAAATTGACATCACTGAAATTTCATCTTCCCTTCTTCAAGAAAATCACCCACCAACACCTCCTGATTCCCCCCATGACACCTACATTCCTACACCACCAATATCTCCTCTTCCCCCACATCTCTCTTCAATACCATCTTACCATCTACCAACAGACACCATCATGCAAGATGCCGCTCCATCATCTCCACCACCATCTATCATCCCTCCCCATGTCTCTACTCAAACCACATCTGAAACATCTACTGCTCTTCCATCACTGGACAACTCCACCATATCTTCTATCATTTCCATAATCACTCCCCTCGTCAAATCCCTTATAGCAGAGGCTATTACACCTCTTGCTACCACCATCTCCTCTCTTTTTGAACAAATCTCTGCTCTTACTACTGCCCCATCTTCAGCGAGGGGCCTGGCCTCAGTTCCCACTGAAACCAGGCAGGGGGAGATGCCTGATGATGAAGCAGCAGCTACAACTCCAGAGGCTTTAGCTCCAGCTCCATCAGCAGATGCTCCATCTTCAGCAACAACAGCAGAGTGCACAGAATACATAGATACAGATTTGATTGACTTTATTGAAACTGATATGGATTTTGATGAATGAGTCTCTAAAGAGCCCAATACTGTTGGTGATTTCATTCTAAATCCCACAGTAAATCAGCTCCAGCTCCAGTAGTAGATGCTCCAGCTTCAGCAACAACAGCAGAGTGCACAAAATACATAGATACAAATTTGATTGACTTTATTGAAACTGATATGGATTTTTATGAATCAGTATCTGAAGAGCCCAATACTGTTGGTGATTTCATTCTAAATCCCATAGTAGATATTACTAATTTGTTAAGTATTTTTGATATTGTACATTTGAATTACCTTCCAGCTGAGATTACTAAGCCATCCTTGGCTATTATATCATACACTTCCCCCATCTCTTCAGAAGTTGTTAAGCAACTTAGGGAAAGTTTTGCTATTACACAGTCGGCAGTCACTCCACTTCCAGAAGTAGTGGCTATTCCCTTTTCTCCAATAATACCTTCAACACCAACCTTTGTCATGGATGACTCTCCATTGCCAGATCTAGATGAACTGATCTTGGCTGATATTAAAGAGGAAAATAAGGCAGCAACTGAAAGCTCTGTCCAAGTTAGTTCTGATTCTTTTGTAGCTTCTCCTCCAACTCTTATTGAAAGTCCTGCTCCTGCTCCAGAAAATCCTGTTATTTCTGCTGAGGCTTTGAAAGCTTTGAATGATTTATATGATAACCCTCGGGGTTCTGAAAATAATGATGATGAATATGAGAATGAGGACTCAGATGAGGAGGATACAAAGAAGAGGAAGCAAGTATCAAAGAAAAGAAAAGCTCCTCCTCCTCCTGCTCCTAAGCCTAATCCAAATAATGAAAGTCCTTATTACATTCTTCAAAAGATAACTTCATACAAAGGGATGCCAGCATGGATTTGGCTATCTAAGAATCAGCAGAAGGAAAGGAAGAAGAGTAGAAGGTACTCTCCTCCACCCGTTCAAAGGTATTGAAAAGATCCACCACCTCCTCCTCCTCCTACAGCTGGTGCTCCTGGTTCAAGCTTTCAAAGGTATGCCCCTGTTCAAACTTATCAAAGACATCACGACAGATCTTCCCCTGGTAGCAGTCAGCACAGGCAAAACTCTTCAGGAAAACAACATCAGCAGCAACAGCAACATCAGCAGCAACAACAACATTAACAACAACAACATAAACAGCATCAACATCAACAAGCTGAAAGTTCTAGAAGATCAACCTCTCCTCCTGTTCCTTATGAAGATCTAGAAATAGCCAAGACAGCTAGAATGGCCAGGTTCCAGGAACTAGTAGGCCTTTCTATGATTAACAAGGCAAAGGCTGAAGGGAAGGATATTTCTGAATACACTACAATGTCCAAATACAGGAGAGAAGAACTGAAAAGGTTTGAAAAGGCTAACAAAATTTTTAATGTTGAAGATTATATGAAATCACATCCTGAAGCAGTGGTCCCTAGAGCTACATCTCTAAAGATTATAAGGGATGCTGACATGACAATGACTGTGGAACAAGCTTCAAATCCAAACAGGGAAATAATATTTACCAAGCCAGGAGACAAGGGAAAGGATGTAAAGCATCAGGAGAAGAAGCAGAAGAAATGAAATCTGAACTATTTTATTTTTATTTTTCCCTCTTAAACTATTTCATATTGTCTGAACAAAGCTCTTGTGTAAAAATATCTGCTGTATGTGTTAATTATCTCTGCCAGATATATGTTTTTCCTGCTTTGTTTACTTTATGTTTTTATTTTGAGTCTATTAGTGACCTCACCCAAATAGGGGGAGATTGTTGGATCCCTAGTTTGATTTGGGCTAGATTCACTAAGCTAGGATGATGTGACCCAACATGTATAGCAAGGGTCATAGTTGTTTCCTAGAGTCTAGGCCAAGTCCTCAGTAACAACATCACATGGACAAGTCATCATCAGACTGCCAGAGACTCAAGACTTAAAGTTTTTCAAGAGATTCCGAGATTTCTCAAGAAACTAAGTAAAATGAGTTCGACGTTCGTCGAACTCAAGCCGACGATAGTCGTTCTCAGCTCGACGATCTTAGAGAAATATTCTCTGAGCTGTGCTCGACGAACTTCAGTTACAGATCGACGATCCTTGGACTCCACCTTCAGAATTCTAAGTCCAGACTGTTCTCTAAACTCAGGTCGATGAACCTAGTTCTCAGGTCGACGAACTTCATTCTTTGCTAGACGATTTCTGGACTTCCACTTCAACTCTATTGTTAGAGGTTTATCAATTTTTCTCTAAGTCCATAATCATTTTCAGCTCGACGAATTCAAGGTTCTCCAGACTTAGCTCGACAAACACTATTTTTGGTCGACGAATCTTTGTACTACTATAGCATTCTGTCGAGACTATGTTCTCTAGTCTCAGGTCGACGAACTCAGTTCTCTGCCCGACGAATTCTGGATCATCTACTTCAACAACTAAGAACTAGAACACTTGTGTCGACACTCAGAGTATATGTCGACACCAACTGAGTCGACACTAGAAGAATTTGTGTCAACACCCAGATCATCAGTCAACACTTTGGAAAGGTTATGTCGACACTACACAGAAGACTTGTGTTGACACACAGAATATTTGACAACTCCGAAATAGTTGTTGAATTCCAGTCGACGAACACATTTACCAGCTCGACGAACTTCAAACATAGAATAGGCTAAGTTCAAAAGATACAGCAGTTCAGGTTCCAGCTCGACGATCATGGAACTCAGCTCGACGAACAGAAGTCGTCTGGTCGACGAACACAACATCTCAGCTCGACAAACTATGTACTCAGTTCGACGATTTCTATCAATTGTTCGACGATTACAGACTTAGTTATTTCCGGCCTTCTGTCCCCACTCTAATGTGATAATTCCTGAGTGATTAATGCTCTAACATTCTCTGAATGTTACCGTTAGAAGGAGCATTAATTATGGTCTTCTCCAGGATTATTGCTTGCCATTTTTCCATGGGATAGTTGGGGAAATAAATCAATGCCGTTTATTATCAAGGCTATCAGCATTAATTGCAGAAGAATTCAAATTTTTGAAAGACAGATTTTGATAAAAATATAAAAGAAAAGAAGAGAATAACAAACAGAAGCATAAAAGGATCATTAAGAAAGTTTTAGACAGAGCACAGTGCACTAAGAGGCATGCAGAGATTAAAGAGAAATATTCAGTCTTGAACAATCTGCTCTGTCAACAAGAAGCATTCTCTGATACAGAGAAGCCCTTGACCAGAAGCTCATCAGTACCTGAAGAAGAAGAACAACAATACCTATATCTAGAGTCTTCTTTCTTCAAGCACTCTAGGACACTTCAGAAGAACAACATCAGTTCCATCTATCAAAGAAGTTCCTGAAGGTTATTGCTGGTCAAGAATTCAGTTTGAAGACCTATCACCCTGAAGCTTAGCTCCTATTTTCCCTAATTCATTCTACATCTCAGGGGGAGCCATAAGCTATAATCAAATCCACAGTCTTCTCAGTTGTTTATTGAGAAAGAGAAGACAAAATCATCTCTCATCCCCACCTCTGTAAAGAGTTGTCATCTCCCTTCAAAAGTGATTCATTGGTTGTAAGTCTCCTGATCAAAAGACTTGGGTTGGTTTTTGAGCACCTGATCAAAAGCTCATTGGTGTCAGGCACCTAATCAAAAATCTGAGTGGATTCCTACCAAGGGTGGTAGAATAGTGGATGTACCTAGGTTGGGGAACCACTATAAAATTCTTGTGTCGTCTGGTTACCCCTTTTTCTTTTGTTCTTGATGTGCTTGTGCTTTAGGTTTATTGTGTGCTAGCTATATTTATTTCTGCACTTTTAATTTACAGCAAAAGATGTAATAGCTGTTAAGAATTTTTTAAGAGTACTCTATTCACCCCCCCCTCCCCTCTAGAGTATTTCAGATTTAACTCTCACTTTCAATATCCACAACTATACTCGAGGATTTTTACTAAGAGAAAATCTTCTCTTTTGAAGGCCGCAACTTGATCTTCTTGGATTCTTCTAATGCACTTGAAATAGAAGTACACCCCAACAGAGAGATTACACAAGATTCAACACATTTCCCTACACAATGATGGATTACATTGTATAGTCCTGTGTTTCAAGACTCACTGTAACCTAAAATTGGGTTATACTTGGCAATATCGTCCTACAAGCACATAACTAGAAAATAACATCAAATACAAACTCAATTCATCTTAGTTCAAGGGACATTTCTTTAAATCAGATTTATTGTGGGTACAATACCCAACAATCTCCCCATATTTGAAGAAGTCAAAGCCCGACAAACTAAGGTGAATTGTACACGCAATAATTTTAAAACAATAACATGAAAGAACATACATAAATGAGAGATAATAACATTTCCAGTAAAAACATTAAATTATATATATATAAGAAAAAGTTTGATATAGGGTAACAAAAATCCACCAACAATAACTGAAAAACAATTAAACATTTTTCCCTTGGCTTTTCTGATCTTGTCTGTCAAAGTAGGCTTTTGGCTTTGGATAGTACTTGGACGGGGCTGGAGGAGCGTCTGGATCATCAAATCTGTACTTTCTGAAATGTAGACTTCTATTCGCATTAGCAACCTTATGCTTTTGCCACTCCTCCCTGCTATAATAATCCCATCTATTTTCATTTGCCAAGTCTACCAATTTGAAGGAGTTTATGATAATGATCATGGAGATGGGACTCCAGACTTCAACCATTTCTCTAGTTGGCTAAGTCCTTACCGCAGAGGGGCCTTCACCATATCTTCTTTTCTTATGAGCAGTAGGAGGTAAGTCTTCAACTATATGGACTTATGGCTCAACAACAACAGCAACAGCAACAGCAGCATATCTGGTCCATACTGAAAGAGGTCCCGAGTGTCTATCCAATACTGTGAATAATCCGGGGTAGGATGGGCATCATCTAGTACTGGACCAGGCACTGTAGGTTTAGGAATTCTAGCATGAGTATGACCTTGCCCACCAAATATCTCATTATGAAGCCAGCTGAAGTTATCATAAGAGTAGACCATCTGGTTGTCAAAATAGTTCATCCCCTCATTTTGGGAAGTAATGACCATTTTGGTAATTGTATCAACATTCTAGTGCACAGTCAGGTTACTTTTCAGCCCTGTCATAGTATGAACAATTGCTTGGCCAACTTGCACAAACTAAGAGTCTAGCCTTTCATCCTGTTTGTCAAAACACACCTTGAACTCTGCAAGGCCGTTGTTCATATATTTTTCTGTCTCTTTGACTTTCTTCAGCACTTTCTTCAAAGAGCGATCAAAACTTGCCTTTTGTTTTGCCATTAGGGCTTCTACAGATTTCAGAAGAGGAATGTTTGCACTTGTACTGGGAGCATTGGCAATGGGAATACTATGTGGAGAACGGAGATCAACACTTGCCTCTGAGTCAATGGAAGACTCTTCCATAGAGGAAACTTAGATTTTGAAAGTAGTCGAGTAGCAGGATCCTCTAGGACAGGAGGATGCACCTTTGCATCTCCTTCCTCAACATAAAGATCAACAATTTCAACATCTTCTACAGGAGGTCCAGCTGGAATTGCAGCAATTCTCCTCTGTAGCTTTCATATAAATCTGTCTAACTATGTTTGAATGGAGATAGAAGGATGACTTTGCTCCCCCTCATTCCTTACAGGTAGAACATCTTGGAGACTAACAATTAGATTCTCTATGACAGCTAGCACAGAAGAATCATTTATATTATCAACAACGAGCTCATCCTCATTAGCAATATCAAAGTCTGTAATATCTAGCACAGTATCATCAACTGGCTCATCCATAACCTCAATAGATCCACCTTCAGCAGCACCAACAACCTCTCCATCAACATCAACAGTAATCTCATCATAATTCTATTTTGATACTATCTCGGTAGCAGCAGCCCTACCGATATCAGCAATCACTATATGGAGATCATCGGACTCTGCAACTGAATCATGTATCACTGACTCTATAAGTTGACCCACAATATCTAAAATTATAGAAGAAATAACCACCAAGGGCACTTGCACATCATCAACCACTTGGGGTTCAACATACTCCCCATCCTTTCCTGCACTCAATTCTTCAGGAATATCATGGGGGGTGGGAGTAGGAAGTCTTTCCTCGGGAACTTCCTCCTCCTCAACATCATGTTTCCATCTGATTCCACCTGCTCGGTGTATCCTCCTATCCAACCTTGAAAATATATATGAGTCGATTTTCTTCAGCTGATAGAGAGGTTGTAATGTCCTGATTCGCGCTAGGCCCCTTGTGCAAATTTTCAAGTCAGGAGAGCTGACTTGGGATCAAGGTACACTGGCAGATAGGCTTGCACCTGAGTCAGGGAGGAAGTGCTGGCTCAAAGTTAAGTGTTTGGACACTACCGCGTGACAGTAGCAAGATACCGCGTGGCAGTAGCAACCGAGGCATTGAGAGCATTGAGTGGATAAATGCATTGAGTGCTATTGGGTGGTGATAGCAAGATACCGCACGGCGGTAGCGGCTGAGGTGCTGAGAGCGTTAAGTGGGCAGGCAGGCGTTAAGATCATTGGGTGGAAAAAGGCATTGAGTACTATCGTACGGTGATAGTAAGAAACCGTACGACGGTATTAGCCGAGGCATTGAGAGAGTTGAGTGGATAGGAAGACATTGAGATCATTGAGTGGACAAAAGGCGTTGAGTGTTATCTCACGGTGATAATGCGATACCACTTGGTGGTAGTCGACTGATTTATTAGCAGATGGCTCGGGAACTTAACGCTTGGCATTAGTGTTATCGCGGGCGATATCACGCAGAATTATTTTAACAAGACGCTCGGGAAGATATCGCACGGTGGTAGAAGGTTACCACCCAACAATAAAGGTACGATTTGACACAGCTGAGTGGGTGGTTCGAACGGTGGCTTCTGGGGATACTTCCCGGTGGTAGTAAGCTACCGCGCGACGGTAACATCCTGATTGGGAAAACCCTAATTCTATATGGCTGCCCCTTATATATAATCATCTGAGTCTTAGCTGCCAGTTACTTTTTCTGAATTTTTTGAGAGAATGACTACGACGAAGCTTTTCTTAGAAGACGAGGAGTGGAAGGAGGAGAACGAGAGCCGAGGTCGACGCCATCATGCTGCCATGGAGAGTGACGAGATCCATGGCCAAAAATGAGGTGTGCTTTCAACCATCTCCCTTGGTGCTAGATCTGTAGTTATTTTCTAGGAGAGGTGTCGACTCAAAAGAGTTCGACTTGTGTGATGAAGATCTCCTAAGTTGATACCATGCTTGGGCTTGTGCCCTATAGATTTGATGTCTTCAACCTCTCCTGTCTTCTTGTGAAGATGGTGGATTTGGTTTCGTTAAGAGAAGTGGTCTATTGAGGGTGAATAAGGGAGGAGGAAGTTATGTATATAGTCTTGATTAAATGTCTAAAGGAAGAAGATGAACAGATGTCGTTCATCTTTCTTTAAGAAGCATGCAAAAATCTATTTTTTGTGCTCAGCGAACTTCAATGATATTTTTGGGTATGTTATGGTAAAATCCGGGCTTTTGACTAAACACGAAAGTCATATCCCTTGGAAAGACCTTTCCAACTGATAGTTATATGTTTTTATACGAGTCATGTAGACTTGGGAAAGTCCAGTCGAAGTTGTTGTACAATCAAGTCTTAAGTACATGTTCTCGATTTGTGTAGAACCGGGTTGGTTTGGTACATAATTGTAGAAAAATAATGTTGTTGTTTGGTAAACTTAGTCTTACATGATCGTGATAAACAAACAGTTTGGTGGAACATGATTGTGCAAAGGTTTTGAAGGAGATTGATAATCAAGGGTTGGGTAAGTTAGTGAACAAATGATTTGATATGAATTAGTTGTACAAATGCTATTCCTCTAAAATCTGCTAGGGATGTGCATGATTATAATCAGGAGAATGGAATAGTTTTTGGGAGAGGATGTGATGCTCGATAATTTAATGAGGAACCCATAACTTTGTTATCATGTTTGATGAATTTGTGAAGTATCATTATGCTGTTGTGATTAACATAAGGAAGTATACATGTTGGTGAATGCTTGATCCATGAAAAGGAATTGGAAGAGGATAATAAATGCAATGAGACGTGATAAATAATGGAAGGTATAAAGTGGTCCACTGCTTAGAGCTGTGTCACCCTTCGGGTAGCAGTGTGAGATTAGTATGTTGTGTAAGGTGGCTTGCCACCTATGTAAATGAGTAACCCTTGTGTGGTATGGAAATATGGAAGGGTTAGAAGTGTGTGTGTGTGATTGCCACACTTGAATGATGGGTTGATAAGGGACTCGGTGCGAAGCCCTTGCGTGTTGTTGAGCACGGGATGTGAATAAATAAAAGGGACTCAGAGTGGAGCCCTTATATGTGAAATTGCATGGGGTGTGAGTTGATACGCGGTGTCATAATCCTGGGTTAAGGATAGTGTGGCAGGTCTATGGGCTAACCAGTCGTCACATTGACGGGAGCTGACAAATAGACTTGCACGGTTGGGCCTTAGTCCCCGGTGTTTAATTTTTGAGGCACCCTCCTTACTAGTGGATGATTGTCATTGATACTTTAGTGATGGGTTCACAGAGGCACCTTCCTTGCCCCAATTATGGGCCAGTTTTAGCTGGGTTCTTGGTGCACATCTGCCCAAGACCCCTCTCAGCCGTAGTATGCATGTGTGCTCCGTTATTATATGTTGGGTATATTGGTTTAAATGTACCTGATTTGAAGAAGCCTCACCCAACTCAATGATATACATCATAATGTATTTGATGTATTTTGAGTTACTTGTGCAGGTTAAGTATTTGCAGGACTGAAGCAAAAATTTCTAAGTCCATGTGTCGACACCCAGAGGGAAAGTGTCGACACTTCAGAAGACTTGTGTCGACACCCAGACAAGCAGTGTCGACACTTGGAGTCATTGTGTCGACACCAGGGATGCTGAGTCGACACCAGACAGAAAGTGTCGACACAAGGAGCTGTGTCGACACTCATTGAAGAAAGTGCAGTGAAGCTGTGTCGACACTTAACAGTAGTGTCGACACCTAGAAGAACTGTGTCTACACCAGAAAGTGTCGACACTTGGAGCTGTGTCGACACTCAGCAAAAGTCAACAGAGACTAAGTATAAGTGTCGACACCCAGAACAATGTGTCGACACTCAACAGAAGACTCAGCACTTGAAGTAAGTGTCGACACCCAGAACAATGTGTCGACACTCAACAGAAGACTCAGCACTTGAAGTAAGTGTCGACACCCAGAACAATGTGTCGACACTCAGCTGAAGACTCAGCACTTGAAGAAAGTGTCGACACATGGAGCTGTGTCGACACTTAACAAAGAACAGCAAGATCAACAAAATATTCTATGTACAAGTGTCGACACTAAGGGAATGTGTCGACACTCAGCTGAAGTCTCAACAGAAGAATCAAGTGTCGACACAAGGAGCTGTGTCGACACTCAGCAAGTATCAACACTGAAGACATGTGTCGACACCAAGAAGCAGTGTCGACACTTGACAGATTCAACACATTGAGATGTGTCGACACAAAGGAGATGTGTCGACACTTAGAAGAATTCAGCAAAATACAGAAGATCAAGTACTTGTGTCGACACTCAATTTCAGTGTCGACACATGAAGAAGAAACTGTGTCGAGACATAGAATCTACAACACAAGGAGTTGTGTCGACACCTTGTAGACTTGTGTCGACACTTGCACAACTTGTGTCGACACTTGGTCTATAAGTGTCGACACTTAAAGACAGAAAGTCTCGACACTTTCAGACAGTTAGAGAATTTTCAAGAACTGACTGGATGACTTGACAGCTGCCGTTCCAGCCGGTCTACAGCACCTGTCAGAGATGTCAGAATTCAGTTATAGACCGGACCAGCCGGTTACCATGAAGAAGGCCTATAAATAGGCTTATACAGTCTACAGAAACTGTTGTTCACAGAGTTGTTCAAATCATTGATCAAGTATTCAACAAAGAAGATCTAGCTATTCCTTGAAGAATTAAGTGCAGATCTAAGAAGTTGGAGAGAGAGAGCTCCATCCAAGAAATCAGTTGTTGGAACCAGACTGAGAAGAAGGGTTCAGATCTACTCTGAACCTTAAGTAGCAGAGATCAAGGATCAACTACAGAAGGAGTCAATCTTATTGAGTTCTACTTTCAAGAAGCTTTGAAGAAAGCTAAGTCAGATTGAGTCCAGCTGAGTTCTTCCAAGAACTCATCAAGAATCTCACAACTTATCTCTCTGTTATCTAAGTTGTTGAGTTTATACTTTTTATTCATTATAACTTGTAGGATCCTTTGGATCTGAGTTTTGTAAGCCTGTAATTATAAAGGCTGAGTGTAGGGCTTTGGGAGCCTGAGTGTAGGAGATTGGAATCTCTGAGTGTAGGCCTTTTTGTGGCTGAGTGTAGGCCTTGGTGGCTGAGTGTAGGCCTTTGTGGCTGAGTGTAGGCTTTGTGGAAAAGCTGAGTTGTAGGGCCTTGGGCCTGAGGTGTAGGAACCTGTTTTGGGTTCTGAGACAGTGGAGGAGTTTGGCCGAATCTAGTACACTGCTAGATAGGCGAAGGGGGAAAGTGGATGTACCCAAATCTTGGGGAACCACTATAAAACTGTGTGTCTTCTGTGTGCTGTGATTAGCTGTGATTGCTGTGCAAAAGTAGATTAAAATCTGTGTTATAAACTGATTGCTGCCATAAAAAGTTAAAAAGAATTTGGTCACCTATTCACCCCCCTCTAGGTGTTTAGGTACTATATCTTTCAAGTGGTATCAAAGCGAGGTTCCTCAAAAAGGACCAACAGTATGAGGAGATCCTGATTGGCAGATTCAGTCTAAGTCAAATTACAGATTCAAGAAAATCAAGAACCATGGGTTCCTCTGAGAATCACAAGGAATTGGGATCCATGAAATTACCTATATGCAGAAAGGAAATCTTTGGCATATGGAAGGAAAGGGTGAGGCTGTTTATGGAAGCCTCAGACCCTAGGATTTATATCACAGTCAAAGAGGGGCCATATGTGCCCATGAAGACATCAGTTCTAGATGCAAATCAGAGAACACCAAAGGATTTCTCTGAAATGACAAAGGATGAGATTGTCCTAGCCACCATGGACAAAAGGGCTCAAAACATTATAGTGAGTGCCATAGATGATGCAACTTTTCAGAATCTAATACACTGTAAGACAGCCAAAGAGATGTGGGATACTCTTATTGTGTATATGGAGGGTTCTGAAGAAGTAAGGCAAGATAGAAAATCCTTGCTAAATCAAGAGTATGAAAGTTTTAGACAAGGAAAGGGTGATAGCATAACTGAGTGCTATAAGAAGTTCTATAGAATAGTGAATGAACTCATGTCTTATGGAAGAGAGTTCAGTAATTATGAACTAAATGACAAGTTTCTAAGGTCCCTAACTAAAGATTGGGACACTAAGATCTGTGCCATTAGAGAAATGACTAAGTTGGGAGAAATTCCTCCACCTACACTGTTTGGCAAATTGTTGTCATATGAAATGCAGTTGACAGTGAGGAAAGAGGAGGAGAAATCAACAAGAAATGAACATAAGGAAAGAACAGTAGCTTTCAAGACAGAAGCCCCCAGAAAGTACAGAGGTAAGTCACCAACTCCACCTCCAAAGGTTGCTGAATCAGAGTCAGATGAGTCTGTCAGCACAAAGTCTGAAAGCAGTGAAAGTGATGAAGACTTTGCTGCCTTCACTAGACATTTTCAGAAGTTCTTGAAGAAGAAACAGTGGAGGTCAAAGCCTTCAACTTCACAGGGAAAAGAAGACTTATATCAGAATAAAAAGGCTTCAAAGAAGGACAGGAGGAGGACTAAATCTAGCAAGGCAACTGTTTCAAAAATAGTGTGCTATTGCTGCAACAGACAAGGCCATGTTGTTGCAGATTGTCCAGAAAAGAGAAAGGAGTCTAGTGACAGGAAGAAGACTCATTTTAAAGGCAAGAAAGAAAAGTCTTTTGTTGCCAAAAAGGAGAAGACTCTGTCAGATATTTCTTCTTCAGAAACTGAGTCAGATGCTGAGGCATACATAGGGCTGTTTGCTGAAGAAGAAGAAGAAGAATTCATGCAGATTATGGATTCTATATATGAGCAAGAAGACTGTCAGTGCCAAGGACTGATGACATTAACTGAAAATGACAAAATCCTGGAGCAGCCAGGACCCAGTAAGGTACAAAGTTCAACTTTAAGTTCAGTTTCGTGTGCCAGTACAGAATCAGATTCATCATCATCTAGTGATGAGAGTGTATTTGAGTCTGAGGAAGATATTCATCAGCTGATCGATGAATATAAAGTACTGTTGCAAGCTTATAAGAAGAGTAAATCCCTAGCCAAAAGTCAGGCAAAGGAAATTGCTGATCTCAAAGCTGCTGCAACAGATTCTGAGAAGTTATTTGATCAAAAGCTTAATGAGATAGCCAGGCTGAAGCACATAACAGTGATTCAGATGGGTACTATATCATTTAAAAATTATCAAATCAAGAGTCTGGAGATTAATCTTCAGAAGGAGAAGGACTTAGTTGCTAGGTTTTCTAAACCTAAGTCAGTGTTACCCATAATTGATGAATTTGTTCATCACCAAGGCAAGACTGGACTGGGTTTTATTAAACCTGCAAGGACTGAGCAGTCCAAGTCCAAGGGCAAAGCCCCAACACTCAACAAGTCAGCTGTAAATAAGATATCAAAGACATTACCTAAGCAAATGTACAACAAGTTTGAATGTTGGTGCTGTGGCAAGGTTGGCCACTTTGCAATGGACTGTTGGCACAATACTAGTGCCAAAGTGAGTAGCAAACTGCCTATTGGAAAACCAGTAGGTAGCTTTGTCAGGTTGTAAACTAACAAGTACCAAGGACCCAAGAATACTTTGGGTTCTAAGGTTCACTAATCTGTTTTGCAGGTGAGTCCAAGTGGCCATGCCCCAATATGGTACTTGGACAGTGGATGTTCCAGACATATGACTGGAACTAGGGGTGTACTAAGGGACTACATTCCAATCAAAGATGGTCCAAAAGTAACCTTTGGTGGTTCTGAAAAAAGAATCATCAAAGGGTTTGGTAACATTTCTAGTAACTTAGTTACCATTACTCAAGTGGCTTATGTTAAAGGGTTGAAACACAACCTAATAAGTATAAGTCAATTAAGTGATGTAGGGTATGACATCTCATTTGTTAAAAATGGTTGTCATATCAGGAGGTCAACTGATCAAGAGATCATTTTGACTGGTTATAGGAAGAGGAATGTCTACTACCTAGACATTATGTGTGAGACCAATGGTTCTCAAGTGTGTCTTGTAGCAGATGAGAAAGTTTCTCATTGTGTCAAATGGCACAAGAGGCTAGCTCATCTAAACTACAAGACTATTAGCAAACTCTTTAGCAAAGAGTTAGTGAGGAATGGTCCTCAAGTTAAGTGTGTTAAAGATGGTATTTGCTCAGCTTGTCAAAAGTGCAAGCAGACTAAATCCACCTTTAGAAGCATAGAAAACAAAGATGTTGTGAGGTGTTTATACCTCTTGCATATGGATCTCTTTGGTCCAATGCCAGTTCACAGCCTAGGAAGGAAGGTGTATACCTTTGTAGTTGTAGATGACTACTCAAGGTTTTCCTCGGTGTTCTTCTTAAGACAGAAATCTGAAACACCTAGTGTCTTCTACAGCTTTGTCAAGCAAATTCAGAATGAACTAAACAGTACAGTGGTAAAGATTAGTAGTGACCATGGGACTGAATTTCAGTCTGATAGAATGACAAAACTATGTGAAGAATTTGGGATATTTCAAGAATT
Source organism: Platanthera guangdongensis (assembly GCA_039583875.1). Lineage (NCBI taxonomy): Eukaryota > Viridiplantae > Streptophyta > Magnoliopsida > Asparagales > Orchidaceae > Platanthera > Platanthera guangdongensis. The sequence goes on along the minus strand of CM077162.1, from coordinate 74,794,712 downwards.
TTCTTCACCTAGAACACCTCAGCAAAATGGCATTGCTGAGAGGAAAAATAGAACCTTGATTGAGGCTGGTAGGACCCTATTAAGTGATACATCACTACCAGAATATTTCTGGGCTGAGGCAGTTAATATTGCATGCCATGTTATTAATAGGGCTACCATAACTAAAAGCCTAAACAAGACCCCCTATGAAGTTGTGAAAGGCAGGAAACCAAACCTATCCTACTTCAGGATCTTTGGTTGCAAATGCTTCATACTTAACAATGGAAAGTCTTACTTGACTAAGTTTGCTGCCAAGTCCCAAGAGGGAATTTTTGTTGGGTACAGCAACAACAGTAAGGCTTATAGAGTCTACAACTTGTCTACACAAGTTGTAGAAGAAACTGTACATGTAGTTTTTGATGAGACTAAACTTATTAACAATGAGTTATCTAGCAGTGTATGCAGCCCCACATGTTTAACAAAGAAGATGGACAAGCTTACTATAGAAGAAGTACCTACTGCAAGACAGCAAGTAGAAGACAGTGGCTGTTGTCCAGGGGGAGAACTACATGTACCAATTGCTGATGAAGTTCAAGGAGTACAGCATGATGGAGATGCTGAAGAGGTTCAACCAGAAGTTAGGATGCCTCCAGCCAATAGGCATCTTAGAGATCATCCAATAGAGCAGATTATTGGTGATCCAAGACAAGGGGTACAAACAAGGAGCAGAAATCAGAATGCAGCAATCTACTCCAGTTTTCTATCTCAAGTTGAACCAAAGAAGTTTGAAGAAGCCATTCTAGATCCACAATGGACTGAAGCAATGCAAGAAGAGCTTAATCAGTTTAAGAGGTGCAAGGTCTGGGAACTTGTTCCTAAACCTAAAGACCACAATATAATAGGAACCAAGTGGATCTACAGGAATAAGATGGATGAACAAGGGGTCATCATTAAGAATAAAGCAAGATTGGTTGCTAAAGGATATACGCAAGAAGAAGGTATTGACTTTGATCAAACATTTGCTCCAGTAGCCAGACTGGAAGCCATAAGGATGTTTCTTGCCTATGCAACCTTTCAAGGATTCAAGGTTTACCAAATGGATGTCAAGTCAGCATTTCTGAATGGTAATCTTAAAGAGGAAGTCTATGTGGAACAGCCATCAGGTTTTGTTGACTCAACTTTACCTAATCATGTCTATAGACTTAGGAAAGCTTTATATGGGTTAAAGCAAGCCCCTAGGGCTTGGTATGAAACCCTATCTAGTTTCCTCATTGAGAATAAGTTCTCAAGGGGGAAAATAGATAAGACTCTATTCCTTAGGGAATCTAGAGGCAAAGTTATACTAGTCCAAATATATGTAGATGACATTATATTTGGGTCTACTGAAAGCAGCCTTTGCAAAAAGTTTGCAAAACTTATGCAAGGTCAATTTGAGATGACTAGTATGGGAGAGCTGAAGTTTTTCTTGGGTCTCCAAGTTAAACAGACTGAGAATGGTTTATCCATATGTCAGTCCAAGTTCACCCTAGAACTCATAAGGAAGTATGGTATGGATTCATCCAGCACCATGAAGACTCCTATGGGGTCAAGTATGTCTCTTAGCAGGGATGATGCAGGGAAACCTGTAGATGAAACCTTGTATAGGGGGATAGTTGGCTCCCTATTATACTTGACTGCAAGTAGACCAGATATCATGTGTGCTACATGTGTCTGTGCCAGGTATCAAGCCTGCCCTAAAGAGTCTCATTTGACAGCAGTCAAAAGAATATTGAGATATCTAAAGGGCACTCCCTATCTAGGCCTCTGGTACCCTAGGAATGGAGACTTTGAACTAACAGGTTATTCAGATGCAGACTTTGCAGGATGCAAATAAGATAGAAAAAACACTACTTGGACCTGTCAATTCCTAGGTGGGAGACTAATTTCATGGAGTAACAAAAAGCAGACAAGTGTGGCTATCTCCACTGCAGAGTCAGAGTATGTGGCTGCAGGAAGTTGTTGTGCGCAACTTTTGTGGATGCAGCATCAGCTAGAGGACTATGGATTTCAGGTAAGTAGAACTCCACTCTTCTGTGATTCTACTAGTGCTATTTCAATAGCTAATAATCCTGTATCCCATAGTAGAACAAAACATATTGAAATTAAATATCATTTTCTTAGGGAGCATGTAGAAAGAGAAGATATTTTATTAGAATATGTTAAAACTGATAATCAATTAGCTGATATGTATACTAAGCACCTAGAAGAAGCTAAGTTCAATAGATTTAAAATTGAAGTAGGAATGATAAACTTAGAGTAAGTTTACAGAATTGAAATTGGCTAAGTAAAAAGGTGTCGACACATAGAGATTTCTATGTCGACACAGAAAGTTGGTGTCGACACTTCAGGAAAAAGGTGTCGACACATCTAGGAAGTTGGTGTCGACACTTCAGAATATTAGTGTCGACACATGTCAAGTAGGTGTCGACACATCCAAAGTGGTGTCGACACTTAAGTTTCACTCAGAATTTTCTAAGTAAAGTCTCGACTATGTGTCGAGTTGTGTGGTGTCGACACATAAATAAGTGTCGACACATAAAATCTGTTGACTAAACTTGTGTCGACCCATATGCGTCGAGACATTATAAGTCAGTGTCGACACTTATTGCCAGTGTCAACACAATTTAAGTTAGCTGTCCCGCCTGTTCATCTTCAAAATTAGAAAGGTATAAATAGGGTTTTGTCTTAGTTTGTCGACACGCTTTCAAAGTTTCGAGACCAAACTTCTGTGTCGACACCTCTCTTATCTCAAGACAAATTCTACAAACCCTAATGGCACCTAAGCTTGAGGAGAATGTCAACGAAGGATACAAGCTGGTGCGCGGTGCTTTTGAGGATGCTGATTAAGAAATCCAGGCTGTCGTAACCCTTGTAGCCGAATCAGGAATAGAATATCTTGTTTCTGAACCTACTAAAATCTGGAAGAAAGAGGTACTCGAATTCCTCAATGGAGCCAAGGTGGACGAATCTGGATACAAAATCAAATCTAGAGTTCATGGAGCAAAGGTTAAGGTATCCCCTAAGAGCTTGAGGAAGATTCTACAGCTACCAAGAACTCAAGAGGAAGATGAGATTACTGCTTCAAAGACCAGGGAAGCTCTAACCTGGTGTGGACTTGAATCTAAAATGAAGATTGGTTCAGTTTTCAACAGAAAGGGCATGAACAGCCAAGGCAAATTCATGTCTGAGATTGTTGGAAAAGTAATTCTCAGTAAGCCAGGAGGGCATGACAGAGTGTCTGCCCATATGTTTAGTATAATGACAAGGATAATCTTCACTCTAAAAACTGACTGGTCTATGGTAGTTTATGAGAAGATTAAAGAAAGCATGAATAAGCCCAACCTGGGCAGGATTTTAAGTCTATACCTTGCTGGAAGTATTCCAGAGTTAATGAGTACAGCTGCTGGAACAAAAATAAATTATATGAGAAAAATGGACATGAGGTTGTTCTCTAGATGGGACAGGGTGTTGACAAAGGAGATGCCAACCCCTGAGAAGATAGTTTCTGAGAAAGAAATTCCACCAAAGAAGAAGAGGAAAACTGCTCCTATGGCTCAAGAGTCCACTAGCAGCTCTGACAGTGAAGAGCCAGTTGTTTTCTCATCAGATGAGCATGATGAAGGGACTGTTGAGAAGACACCTTCTCCTCAAGATGATGCTGAGATCCAGGGGGAGCTACCTCTAGCAAGCCCCATTCACAAGGATCAAGCCAGAGGGAGCTTCCAGTTGTAGATGAACCCACTACACTGGAAAGTGAACAAGCAACCAACATCATACTAGAGGTAATCACTGAACTAAACACTTTGGATTTTCCTATGGAAGATACTGATTTGTCTGATGTTCATCAGCAAACTCAGCTGGATAACCAAGTCCCAGATGCTGTCTTAGAAGTCACATCTATTACAGTCCAAGATGTATCTGATCCAGTGGTTGAAGAACCCAGAATTACTCCAGCTCAGTCTCCACAAGAATATACCATGGAAGATCTTTTCTTAAATCTAGATCAAGAGGACTTTGGAAAAGAAACTACTGCTGCTGAAGGAGATAATGCTGCTGCTGAGGGGGAGCAAGTGCACATTCATGAAGACCCTGCCAGGAAAGTACCTGAGACAGCACCTGATGTGCAGCCTGAGAGGCCTCTAAGCCCTAAGGAGAGAGTGGATATAGCCAGCACCTCAGAATCTGAAGACGAGGAGGCTACCAAGGCCAAGCAAAAGAAATTCCAAGTGTTCAGAAGAAGAAGCCAAAGTTATAAGAAGGCTTTGCAAACTGTAGCTCCACAACCTATAGTTCAGCCAGCCCCATCAATAGACTATAATGATCTGATGGTTGCCATGCAGCTCAAGTTGGATGAGCATAGAAAAGCACTAGAGACTTATGTGGATGTAGGGCAGAAATTATTGCAATTTGATCTGGCCCAGGACATAAAATCTATAAGGTTTGAAATGAACCAAAATAAGAAGGAGATGACAGAATGTTTCCACAAGGGTGGAAATGCAGTGGTGTACTTGGCTACACACCAAGAAAAGATAAAAGCACAAGTGGATGACATAGCTGTGAAGCAAGGTTATGTTCTTGAAAATTAGATAAGAATGAATGACAATCTTACTGAATCTCACAATGCAATAGTCACAGAACTGAAGAATCTGGCTGCAGGGTAGACTCCAGTTATAGCAAAGGCAGATTTTGACAAAGTATTTCTAGAAGAAATCACTACTCTTAAGACTGCCATCCAAGATTCACAAAAGCTAATCACTGACAAACTCCAAAGGTTAAAACCTTTCTTTAAGGATGGAGTCAATTACTTGGATAATCAGGTGAGATTTCAAAAGGATGATGTGAGAGATCATATAGAAAGAGAAGTCATAAAGGGGGAGAGAGTGTTAGTCAAGGCCACCTCTGATCATGCCAAATGGATATCAAATTCTATCAGAGCTACACTGGGTTATCCTCCTCTTTGTGATGAAGACAATGTGGCAGAATCTGGGATTCAACCTGCATATCTAGGAGGAGAACAACCTGAAGTGGCTCAAGTCATTTATCCTCCTCCAGATTTTGATATGATTCATGATGATGTACAGTCTATGTATAGCCCACCTGGGGGAAAGGACAATGTTATTCTTGAGAAAGTGGTTCAGCCTATATCTGAATCCATGCAAGAGGCATTGCAGAAAGAAGAAGAAACTAGATTGTCAAAGAAGAGGTTTACGGAACAAGCTGAACAGAGACCAGACTTTGAGCAGTGGAGCCCTACCTCTAGAAACATTATATTGACTGCCTGGAAAGCTGCCAAAGATAACATTCATGATAGGAACAAGTGGTTCTCTGAAGCTGAATGGAGAAAACATGAATCTAGACAGGAGGCAATAATCCAATATAGAAGGAAGGCCAAGATGGGAAAGTTACCTCCTACTGCTCAGGAGCCTAGCAAGTACTTTCCAAAGCCATACCATTATTTTGAAAGGCAGAAAATTAAAGCAGAAGAGCTTAAGAAGAAAGATCTGAAAGGCAAAAAGCCTGCTGATGCTGAAGTTGCTGATGCTCCTGTCCAAGCTAAAGTTCAAGCTGGAAAAGGAATTGTGATTAAGGAGCCAGAACTGAAATAGATTTAGAATTTTCTTGAAGTTTACTTTGTAATCTTTTTGATGTAAAACATTTTGTGAACTTCTGAAAAAGTATATGACAGATATTAGAACAATGTGTTATATGTTAAATCTATTTCATGTTTGTTCTGTGATAATGTCTATGTCTATTTCATATTTGTTCTGTGATGATGTATTTGTATACATGTGTGATTAATACATGTTTATGTTTACCCTGCTGTATATAATCCTGCTTTACATCATTTTGTAATTTAATTATGAATGGTATATATCATTGACTAAGGGTTATGACTTCTCCAAATAGGGGGAGATTGTTGGGTACATTGGTTTAAATGTACCTGATTTGAAGAAGCCTCACCCAACTCAATGATATACATCATAATGTATTTGATGTATTTTGAGTTACTTGTACAGGTTAAGTATTTGCAGGACTGAAGCAAAAATTTCTAAGTCCATGTGTCGACACCCAGAGGGAAAGTGTCGACACTTCAGAAGACTTGTGTCGACACCCAGACAAGCAGTGTCGACACTTGGAGTCATTGTGTCGACACCAGGGATGCTGAGTCGACACCAGACAGAAAGTGTCGACACAAGGAGCTGTGTCGACACTCATTGAAGAAAGTGCAGTGAAGCTGTGTCGACACTTAACAGCAGTGTCGACACTTAACAGCAGTGTCGACACCTAGAAGAACTGTGTCTACACCAGAAAGTGTCGACACTTGGAGCTGTGTCGACACTCAGCAAAAGTCAGCAGAGACTAAGTATAAGTGTCGACACCCAGAACAATGTGTCGACACTCAACAGAAGACTCAGCACTTGAAGTAAGTGTCGACACCCAGAACAATGTGTCGACACTCAACAGAAGACTCAACACTTGAAGTAAGTGTCGACACCCAGAACAATGTGTCGACACTCAGCTGAAGACTCAGCACTTGAAGAAAGTGTCGACACATGGAGTTGTGTCGACACTTAACAAAGAATAGCAAGATCAACAAAATATTCTAAGTACAAGTGTCGACACTAAGGTAATGTGTCGACACTCAGCTGAAGTCTCAACAGAAGAATCAAGTGTCGACACAAGGAGCTGTGTCGACACTCAGCAAGTATCAACACTGAAGACATGTGTCGACACCAAGAAGCAGTGTCGACACTTGACAGATTCAACACATGGAGATGTGTCGACACAAATGAGATGTGTCGACACTTAGAAGAATTCAGCAAAATACAGAAGATCAAGTACTTGTGTCGACACTCAATTTCAGTGTCGACACATGAAGAAGAAACTGTGTCGAGACATAGAATCTACAACACAAGGAGTTGTGTCGACACCTTGTAGACTTGTGTCGACACTTGCACAACTTGTGTCGACACTTGGTCTATAAGTGTCGACACTTAAAGACAGAAAGTCTCGACACTTTCAGACAGTTAGAGATTTTTCAAGAACTGACTGGATGACTTGACAGCTGCAGTTCCAGCCGGTCTATAGCACATGTCAGAGATGTCAGAATTCAGTTATGGACCGGACCAGCCGGTTACCATGAAGAAGGTCTATAAATAGGCTTATACAGTATACAGAAACTATTGTTCACAGAGTTGTTCAAATCATTGATCAAGTATTCAACAAAGAAGATCTAGCTATTCCTTGAAGAATTAAGTGCAGATCTAAGAAGTTGGAGAGAGAGCTCCATCCAAGAAATCAGTTGTTGGAACCAGACTGAGAAGAAGGGTTCAGATCTACTCTGAACCTTAAGTAGCAGAGATCAAGGATCAACTGCAGAAGAAGTCAATCTTTTTGAGTTCTACTTTCAAGAAGCTTTGAAGAAAGCTAAGTCAGATTGAGTCCAGCTGAGTTCTTCCAAGAACTCATCAAGAATCTCACAACTTATCTCTCTGTTATCTAAGTTGTTGAGTTTATACTTTTTATTCATTATAACTTGTAGGATCCTTTGGATCTGAGTTTTGCAAGCCTGTAATTATAAAGGCTGAGTGTTGGGCTTTGGGAGCCTGAGTGTAGGAGATTGGAATCTCTGAGTGTAGGCCTTTTTGTGGCTGAGTGTAGGCCTTGGTGTCTGAGTGTAGGCCTTGGTGGCTGAGTGTAGGCCTTTGTGGCTGAGTGTAGGCTTTATGGAAAAGCTGAGTTGTAGGGCCTTGGGCCTGAGGTGTAGGAACCTGTTTTGGGTTCTGAGACAGTGGAGGAGTTTGGCCGAATCTAGTACACTACTAGATAGGCGAAGGGGGAAAGTGGATGTACCCAAATCTTGGGGAACCACTATAAAACTGTGTGTCTTCTGTGTGTTGTGATTAGCTGTGATTGATGTGCAAAGGTAGATTAAAATCTGTGTTATAAACTGATTGCTGCCATAAAAAGTTAAAAAGAATTTGGTCACCTATTCACCCTCCTCTAGGTGTTTAGGTACTATATCTTTCAAGTGGTATCAGAGCCAGGTTCCTCAAAAAGGACCAATAGTCTGAGGAGATCCTGATTGGCAGATTCAGTCTAAGTCAAATTACAGATTCAAGAAAATCAAGAACCATGGGTTCCTCTGAGAATCCCAAGGAATTGGGATCCATGAAATTACCTATATGCAGAAAGGAAATCTTTGGCATATGGAAGGAAAGGGTGAGGCTGTTTATGGAAGCCTCAGACCCTAGGATTTATATCACAGTCAAAGAGGGGCCATATGTGCCCATGAAGACATCAGTTCTAGATGCAAATCAGAGAACACCAAAGGATTTCTCTGAAATGACAAAGGATGAGATTGTCCTAGCCACCATGGACAAAAGGGCTCAAAACATTATAGTGAGTGTCATAGATGATGCAACTTTTCAGAATCTAATACACTGTAAGACAGCCAAAGAGATGTGGGATACTCTTATTGTGTATATGGAGGGTTCTGAAGAAGTAAGGCAAGATAGAAAATCCTTGCTAAATCAAGAGTATGAAAGTTTTAGACAAGGAAAGGGTGATAGCATAACAGAGTGCTATAAGAAGTTCTATAGAATAGTGAATGAACTCATGTCTTATGGAAGAGAGTTCAGTAATTATGAACTAAATGGCAAGTTTCTAAGGTCCCTAACTAAAGATTGAGACACTAAGATCTGTGCCATTAGAGAAATGGCTAAGTTGGGAGAAATTCCTCCACCTACACTGTTTGGCAAATTGTTGTCATATGAAATGCAGTTGACAGTGAGGAAAGAGGAGGAGAAATCAACAAGAAATGAACATAAGGAAAGAACATTAGCTTTCAAGACAGAAGCCCCCAGAAAGTATAGAGGTAAGTCACCAACTCCACCTCCAAAGGTTGCTGAATCAGAGTCAGATGAGTCTGTCAGCACAAAGTCTGAAAGCAGTGAAAGTGATGAAGACTTTGCTGCCTTCACTAGACATTTTCAGAAGTTCTTGAAGAAGAAACAGTGGAGGTCAAGGCCTTCAACTTCACAGGGAAAAGAAGACTTATATCAGAATAAAAAGGCTTCAAAGAAGGACAGGAGGAGTACTAAATCTAGCAAGGCAACTGTTCTGGTGTAGACACAGTTCCAAGTGTCGAGGAATATAGATGCATATAGAGGACTAGGCTTGGTAGTGTGGTGACCCGCCTAGTAGTGGAAAGCCCAATCCACTGTCATCGTCTGTCCATGACTGATGGCACCCGAGAGGTTAGCTACCTGCTCGAAAAGTGGGAACTATAAGTCTGTGTTGACATAGTAGTTGCAAGTGTGTGATCATGGGTTAGTCATCTCATGTCATTCATAACATAACATTGCACCGCATAAGATCCTTATCATATATGTTTGTATGAGCACTCTTATATGATGAGTTACTTTACTGTTAAGCCGATCCTTAACTTATATGTCTGTATGGGCATTCATATAAGTTGAGTTACTTTCCTATTGTAGAAATTTACTTATATATTGTTGTTGATGGTAGAACTGCTAGTGTAGATATATATATACATAATTGTTGTTATTGCTTTGATATACTTTGATATTGATTAGTCTTATACCACCTGCTTATACTAATGCATATATATATATATATATATATATATATATATATATATATATATATATACATATATATATATTGTACCTCTTCTTTCTTCTCCCAGTGCCTAGGAGTCGTCGGGGGAGCGGATGTGATTGCCACTTAGTCTTTATGACTGACGGTTGCTGCATCTTCCTTTTTAGGAGGAAACCCAGCAGTAGGTCTTGTATGAGGGCAACCAGGCTAGGATGACAGGGCCTGAAGTGATGATACCATCGCTGCCGTTAGTGACTGATGTGAGTTTTTAACATATTCAGTTTGTATCCTTCATGGCATGTTGCACTCTGATATTATAGAAGCCTTGGTTGCCACTTTTGTTTGATGTATTCATTTTGGACTATATAATTATGTGGATTTTGACTTCTTCTTTAATTCTTATGTTGGGTTGGCAATGATGATATTGGTTAAGCCGGCAGGATAGAAATCATGTGGTACACGTCGACCCATGTGTTGGAGCTACCGCAAGGCAGCTGTTCTGGGCATAACACTCCCCTCGACCGTATTTTGTATTCCGGGAGGGGGGTCTTATAAATGGTATCCTCTTGTAATGATCCTCAACTAAAGAAGTCAAGGAATAATGGTGCCATCCTCGCTCGATTGTTCATTTTGCGGACAAAGTGAATTAGCGGAAGCAGTGGTGTGCCCATATGTAATTCAAACTAAGTATGTCCAGTCATGAACCTATGATTATCCAACCTGACCATAGATTTGTACCTTTTGTGTAGATCCCTGCTAATGTAGAGCCAGTAGGGGGCACCACCGCCCCTTCCGTATCCACTCAGTTTCAACATTCAGAGCTAGGACAGATGCTCACGACTATTTTGGAGATGTTTAGGGCTCAACAGGCTCCGGTGCAACAGCAAGCCCCGAGATCTAATTGGTTAAGTACATTCCGGTCTCTATTTCCACCTGCCTATCATGGGATGGAGTTTGTCGTGCGTACGGAGGAATGGCTCGACTTAGTGCAAGAATTAATGGCGGGAATCTGATGTCCAGCCAACATGACTGTGACATAAGTCGTGTTAGTATTGGAAACCCACGCCAAGAAGTGGTGGAAGTCCCTCAAGGGCTCCACCTTTTAAGGTCGGGTGTATACGGAGATTAGTTGGAGTGAATTTTCTGAATCCTTCTTAGAAAACTTCATCCCTTCTACAGCTCGGGATGAACTTGAAGAAAGATTCTCGAAGCTGAAACAGGAATCCAAGACTGTTACAGAATATCATCGAGAGTTTCAGCATCTCGCTATGTTTGCTGACGCATATGTGATGAATGACAGGGGTTATGCTAAGCGATTCTACAAAACCTTGCTGGATCCCCTGAGGCAAGCCCTTTTGTTTATAGCGGATTCAAGCTTAGCAGAGATAATTGATATGGCAAATAGGTTGGAGGCAGATCACTTGGGGAGTAATAAGAGACCCGCTGAGGGTGTGATGGAGGCTGGTCCTAGCTATAGGAGGAGGCAGTATAACATAGGGAGAGGAAACAACAAAGGTGGGGGTCGCTTCCGTCAGAATTATAGGATGGAGAGTCCGGCCCTGCAGCCAGCACTACCTCCACCACCATAAATGCATCTGCAACCCAGGGAGCAGCATGAACGAGTTTGCTTCCAGTGCAATCAACCGAACTATATCTAACATCACTGCCCACAGCTAGGTGGGAATGCTCCCCCTGCTCTTCCTCCAGCAGCTTCATGAGGACGGGGACATATGCGTGGTCGAGGACGAGGATCATGAGGAAGGAATTCCAGACCTGCTCGGGATTAGGTGTTTGCGCTGGACAAGGCGCATGAGCGGAATCCTCAGGACGTGATTGTAGGTATGTGGTGATTTAATTACTATATTATAAGCTTTTCCCTTTAAATAGTCTAAGATATACTATAAGTCTAGCTTGAGTGTGTATAATTGATACTTAGGCACCGTGATGGTTAGTGGGAAACCAGCTTACACTCTATTCAATACCGGTGCCACACACTCGTTTGTGTCTGCAGATTTCATTAAAGACCTAAAAAGGAGTGTAATACTTCACCGATATTACTCGGAGTGTATGCCTCCCGGATGGCTTTGTGATGACTGCAACCGCCAAGTGTGAATTGGAGGAACTTCTTGGAGGAAATAACTTTGAAACCCCTGCCACAGTGTTGAGAATGCCAGAATTTGACCTCATTCTGGGCATGGCATGGTTAGATTGGCACCACACCAGGATTGATTGTGCGGAGAAATAAATTTCCTTGAGGCATGGGGACTCTGAGGTCATCTTTCTAGGTATTGTACTTGCACCCCGTATGTTATTGTCTTTAATTCAGACCTTAAAGGCCCATATGAAAGGGGATAAAGTATATAGGATATACTTTAAAATAAAAGAAATGACAAATGATCCGAAAGATGTGCGAGTGGTATGGGATTTCCCTGAGGTATTTCCTGAGAAGTTGTCAGGGTTACCCCCGCATAGAGAGGTGGAATTTCAGATTAAGTTAGTACCAGGTGCTAAGCACAACTTTCGGACCCCTTATAGAATAGATCCAAAGGAACTCGCCGAGTTTAGAGTTCAGTTGCAATAATTTGTAGAATCAAGGTTCTTTCGCCCCAATTCATCACCTTGGGGATCCCCTATTCTATTTGTTAAGAAGATGGACGGAACCTTAATATTGTGCATAGACTATCAAGAACTTAACCGGCTGATGGTGCGGAACACCTGCCCCCTACCCCAGATCGATGAGTTATTCGATCAGTTAGTGGGAGAGCATTTGTTCTCAAAATTTGATGTGTGCTCGGGGTACTACCAGTTGAGGATACGAGAGGTGGACATTCAAAAGATGGCATTTAGCTCGAGGTAGGGTTTGTACAAGTTCACTGTGATGTCGTTTGGGCTAACAAATGCCCCTTCTACGTTCATGAGTTTGATGAACAAGGTGTTTGAGCCATATTTAGATGTCTTCATCATCGTCTTCGTCGATGACATTTTGGTCTATTGAAAGACAGAGGAAGAGCATGTTGAACACTTGACTTTGGTGCTGAAGAAGTTAAAGGAACATACCTTGTTTTCCAAGTTCAGCAAGTGCGAATTTTGGCTTCGAGAGTTTGCCTTATTGGGCCATCTGATTAGTGGAGCTGGACTAGCCGTGGTCCCGGCCAAGGTGTGTGCCGTGAAGGAATGGTAACCTTTGAAGTCAGTGACTAACGTACAGAATTTCCTTGGACTTGCTGGGTATTCTCGCAAGTTCATGAAAGGATTCTCAAAGATAGCACTTCCTCTCACTGCTTTGATAAAGAAAGGTGTGTCATAGGAGTGGACACCCCGGTGTGAAGCTGCATTCTAAGAGCTGAAATATAGACTTACCGCCGCACCCATCCTAGCCCTTCCATCTAGGAAGGAAGGAATTCAAGTTTACACAGATACGTCATATCAAGGTATTGGAGAAGTAATGTTACAACATGGGCATGTGATTGCTTATGCGTCGAGGCAACTGAAGAAGCATGAAGCCAATTACCCAGTTCATGATTTGGATTTGGGGGCAGCGTTGTTCGCCTTCAAGGTTTTGAGGCACTATCTATATGACATCCACTACGAGATCTTCTCAGACCATAAGAATCTAAAGTATATTCATACTCAAAAGGAGTTGAATTTGAGGCAGAGGTCGTGGTTGGAATTTTTGTGTGATTGAGTTTACATTGAATTACCACCCCGGAAAAGCAAACTTTGTAGCTGATGCTTTGAGTAGAAAGATGCCAGAATCAGGCCCTGATTCTTGGTTGAAGAGTATGGAATTAGCTCGAATGCTTGAGGAGATGTAGATCACTCTGGTGTATAAATATCATTCTGCAGAGTATATTGAGTATCTATCTGCCATGAGTATACTATGTGACATACATGATCGAATTCGTGCAAAGCAATGGAAGGATGCTGCTCTGGCCCTGATGAGTCCACATTTTACACTGATTTTTGGACTCATCTGGGCTAGTTTTATCGCCTTAGCACTACACTTGAGAGCCTTTATTGCTTATTTGTGTTTATGTACCTATTTCACGCTTAAGTGCACTGTAGGCCCGCTTCTGTGTACTTTATGTGTTTCCATTTTGTTGTTATTCTCTAGCCCTATCTCGGGGATGTGGTGTGCACGTTCTGGTGGCCTTTCTGCCCCTTCTGCTGGTACAGGGGTCGTGTGCGTGTTCCGGGATGGTTGTGAAACAGGAATACTGCGCACGATCAGGGGATTTAATGCGCACGACCACTGGTCGTGCGCCCCCGATCGTGCGCACTACCCTACGTTTTCTATAGAATCAGCCTGGGATAAGCGCACGACCACTGGACTTTCTGCGCACGACCACTAGTCGTGCGCCACTGTTCGTGCGCATTACACCCCCTTTTTTCATAACCCTGTCTCGGTAATCGCACGAGCACTGGCCATAGTGCGCACGACCACTGGTCGTGCTGCTCGTGCGCGTTTATGCTGATGCTTATTGTCCAGGTTGCAGGTTTATTTGGAAAAGCCGCACGATCATCGACCTACAGTGCGCACGACCACTGGTCGTTCGCCACTGATCGTGCGCACTACTTCTGCTGCCTCCGTATATAAGGCCCTGCTCCGCGTTTTAGGTCAACGCCTGTCATTTGCTGCGATCGGAGAGTGCGCGGGAATCGCCTTTTCACCTCTCCAGCTGCTCCATCACTTCCACCTTTGTCGGGAAGCTATTTCCACTTACTCCGAAGCTTTCCAACACTCCGGCGAAGCCCTCGACCATTGATGACTTCAACTCCAAGCTTTCCTGCAGAGTTGGTGAAGTAGATAACCTAGAGAACGGACTTAAAGGCCTTCGAGGTGACAGATCGTTGGTACCGGAAGCCTCCTTGGACTGAGCCCAGAAGCGGATTGACAACTTGTAACACCCCTATACGTCGCATAGTATATATCAGTAGGTCCGGCCGGGGCCCGACGCCATATAATACAGACAGACCGGGTGGTTACTTATGGAAACCATCCAACCAATCTCAACATCCTACACAGAGCATTCTAGCGGAAGCAGTTTATAAAAGTTGCAATAAAGAACCCAGCATTAGAGCATGAATGTCCACTAGTACAGAATAGGAATGTTATACAAAATACTCAAAATAAGCCTTAAGGTCTTACAAAATGTTTCACTTGATATTACATGTTTTACAAACCACGACACGCAGGCCGGTCATACATGAATAAAACAGTAAACACTTCCAATTTAGGCCTTCAAGGGTCGGCTTCTCATTCGGGCTTTAGCCTGCTATTGACAGCTTGGTCCAGCTGCACCTGCAAGCAACAAACCACCGCATGGTGGTAAAACAAGGCAACGGTCAGCAATGCTGACCAAATTATAACGATCCCGCCCCCAATTCGGGGCGACAATGCTCCTTCCCTGCATTTCATTAGCATAAGCGAGAAATTTATCTCAATAGCCATTTCATCACAGACGTTGGCTCGCACGGCCACACGCCCCGTGCTCTCAGGGCACATTCTCGGTGAACCGGTCGATGTCACGTCAATTAAAGCCATAGACATTCCGAACTCACCACCGTCATTTTGACGGCCAAACCTATGAGCAATTTGTCTTCCTGGCCTGGGTCACGACAATTTAAGCCATTGACCGCCGAAGACCCTAATCTATGCCAACGGTAAGTGCCACATGCCTTTAGGTCTCTTTAACGGAACGACATAGAACGGGTACGGTTCCATCTAACCCGTGCTCACATCACAACGACAATTTAAGCCATTTGCGCGGGTCAAACTTCCACCGAGTCCCATTTCCATCACAAGTCACATAACCCAGTTATGTTCAAGTTGGCTCTCAGGCCACCAAGTTGGCAAGATCTCGTATCCACCCAGTTTTCTGGGTGCACCTTTGGGTTAGTCCCCAAGGCTCCCTGCTGCAATCTACCGCATAGAAAACCCGAAAAACAACCAATAGCACGGAGTCTTCTCCGGCATTATGCAATGCAACATCACCGATCCGGACCACATGTCCGGGTAGGCTTCACACATCATGCCTATGTCCGTTCTCGCTTACGGACTCTAAACAACGGGGACTCCACATATCTACCCAAAGGAACGCCTCCAACTCTCTGCAAACTCGTGAGAGCGGGCTTACTATGCAAAGAAAGAGAGCTACTCATGCTCAAGATGAGGATCGTTACCCTAGCATTCCTCTTTGGCGCCATTGAAAAGTAATCGGATGAAAAGCACCGCACTAGCTTTGCCTCCATGGATCCCGAGTTGGCTCGCGATTCGGAGCTCCGAAGCTCCTCCAATGGCGGGATCTAGCTCCTTCTTCCTCCCTTGGCTCTCCTCTCTCTCTAAGGATTTAGAAAGAGAACACTTAAGAAAAGTGAGGGTTTTGGAAGCCCAAACCCGGGTATATCCCTTCAGGAACAACCCCCAGTCGTTGGATCTCAAAATAAGGAAACAAACGACTTTGATTCGGGACTGAAATGCCCAATCTGGACCGAACACGGCCTGGCACATGCCCGTGTCCAGGGCCGTGTGCTTCATTCGCCATCAAAATCGAATCACCTGGAACCTCACACGGGTATCGAACATGCCCGTGTTCTAGCTGACACGCCCGTGTTCCACCGGACACGACCGTGTGGCCGGCCGTGTACCCCATGACTTTTCGCCAAAATCAACCCGAGCACTACACGGGTTCTAGGACACGCCCGTGTCCCTACCCGTGTCACCTCAACACGCCTGGACCCCAGGCCGTGTACACGGTCTCGACACTCGACACTTCGTCGAGTGAAGATCATCGACCTGATGACACGGCCTTGGACACGCCCGAGTCCTAGGCCGTGTGCCTTGTCTCGACGATCGTCGAGAAAATCTCGTCGACTCCCCGGGACGATCGTCGAGACAGGTCGACACACCCTGCGACACGCCCGTATCGCAGGCCGTGTGCCTTGTCTCGACGCATCGTCGAGCGAATCTCGTCGACTTCGCGGCTAAGTGTCGACACGGGTCGACACGCCCTGCGACACGCCCGTGTCGCAGGCCGTGTGCCCAGTCTCGACACAATGTCGAGACCAAAGTGTCGACTTCCCGGCTCAGTGTCGACACAGGCTTGACACGCCCTGGGATACGCCCGTGTCCCAGGCCGTGTGCCTGCAGCCAGAACCCAAACTGGCCCAAAACATCCCCCTTCGCTCCTTTGAGTTTCGGGGCGTTACAACTCTCCCCTCTTAAAAGAATTTCGCCCACGAAATTACATAAAGGAAAGACATGTACAAAACCAAAATTTGTACCTGAGCGGAACAACTCCGGATACTCGTCAAGCATAGTCTGCTCTCGCTCCCAAGAGAGCTCCTCACGACCGCAATTGTCCCACCGGACCTTGACCATCCTGATCTCTTTATTGCGTAGCCGCTTGACCTCCGAGTCCTCGATCCGCACGGGCTTGACCTTTGTCGTTAGCCCACTATCCACCGGCACTCGATCAACCGCGATCACTTGCGTAGGCTCTTGCACTGCCTTCCGAAGTACCGAAATGTGGAATACATCATGTAAACCACTAAGCTTCGCTGAAAGCTTCAACCGATAGGCTGCTTCACCAACTCGCTCCAGAACCTCAAACGGTCCAAGGTACCTCGGGCTTAGCTTTTTCAATCGTCGCACCCGCGAGACCCCCTTGAACGGCTTGATCTTTAAGTATACATAATCGCCCACAGCGAACTCCACATTCCTGTGCTTGGCATTATAGTACTTCGCTTGCCGGTCCTGAGCAATAAGCAATCTCTCCCAAATGGTTCTCACCAAAGAAGTAGCATCCTCCACTTCTGATCGCTTATACAACTTTGACTCACCCGTTTCTAACCAAGACAACGACGTGCGACACTTCCTACCATATAGGGCCTCGAAAGGCGCCATCTGAATACTCGCTTGGTAGCTGTTGTTGTATGCGAACTCCACCAAATATAGGTGGTCTTCCCATTGCTTTCCAAAATCCAAGACACACATGCGAAGCATGTCTTCCTATGGTTCTATTGACCCTCTCGGTCTGCCCACCCATTTGTGGATGGAAGGCTGTGCTGAATTTCAGCTTTGTTCCCAACATTTGCTGCACCAGCCTCCAATCATTGGACGTGAACCGCCCATCTCGGTCACTCACGATGCTGCGGGGCACACCATGAAGCCGCACTATGTTATCCACATAAAGCTTTGCCAACTTCTCCACCGGATCATCCTTCCTATGCGGAATAAAATGCGACACCTTCGTTAATCGATCAACAACCACCCAAATGGCGTCGTTTCCCCTTTGCTACCTTGGCAAACCGTGCACAAAGTCCATAGAGATGTCGTCGAATTTCCACTCCGGAATAGGCAAGGACTTAAGAAATCCTCCCGGCTTTTGGCACTCCGCCTTTACCAAGGCGCAAGTTTGGCACTTCGCTACGTATAGCGCCACATCCTTTTTCAAACCCGGCCACCAAAATAGTTTCTTCACATCACGGTACATCTTCGTGCTCCCCGGGTGAATCGAGTACTTGGTATGGTGTGCCTCGTGCAACAACTCCACCCGCAAATTGCCCACACTTGGGACGCACAGACGACCGTCTTTCCAAAGTAATCCGTCCTCCACGACGAATCGAGAATTTGACCCATCCATAGCATCTACCATGAACTGCTTCAGCACTTGATTGTCTATCCACGCAAACAATCTCCAACGCCTCCAACTCTCGCACCAACCGCTCATCATGCACCGATAGCCAATTGGCTTGAGCTGGGGCTCGGCGACTCAACGCGTCCGCAACCGCATTCCCTTTGCCAGGCACATAGTGGATCTTGAATGTATAGTCCCCCAGGAACTCCATCCATCTACGCTGCCGCATATTCAGATCTTTCTGATCTATCAAATATTTGAGGCTCTTATGATCGGTGTAGATATTAATCTTCACACCGTACAAATAGTGTCTCCACAGCTTCAAGGCAAAATTCACGGCCGCTAACTCCAAGTCATGGACCGGATAATTCCTCTCGTGCACTTTTAGCTGTCTCGAGCCATAAGCTATTACACTTCCGTGTTGCAGTAGCACGCAACCCAAAGCGCTACCCGAAGCATCGCTATAAATCTCGTAGCCTTCGGTTCCACATGGCGAGCTCAGCACAGGCGCCGTGGTCAACCGACACTTCAACTCCTCAAAAGCTCGTGCGCACTCCGGCGTCCAAACGAACTTATGCTCCTTCCTCGTCAATGTAGTGAGAGGTAACACTATCCGCGAGAAGTTCTCTACGAAGCGCCTATAATAGCCGGCAAGCCCCAGAAAACTCCGGACTTCCGCTACCGTAACAAGCTCACGCCACTCCCGTATCGCAACAATCTTCGCCGGATCCACAACAATACCCTCTCCACTTACTATATGCCCGAGGAACGCCACTGAGGATAGCCAAAACTCGCACTTCGAGAACTTGGCATACAACTGATTTCTCCTTAGCATCTCCAACACCAAATGAAGATGCTTGAAGTGATCTTCCGCACTTTGTGAGTACACCAAAATATCGTCGACGAAGACGATCACGAAATGGTCCAAGTACTCCCTGAACGTCATGTTCATCACATCCATGAACACTGACGGCGCATTAGTCAGCCCAAACGGCATGACCGTAAACTCATAATGCCCGTATCTCGTACTAAACGCTGTCTTCGGGATATCACTCTCCCTTATTCGTAGCTGATAGTACCCAGCCTTGAGATCCAACTTCGAGTACACCGTCGACCCAACTAACTGATCAAAGAGATCATCAATCCGGGGGATCGGGTACTTGTTCTTCTCCGTCAGCTTGTTTAGCTCTCGCTAATCAATACACAACCTCAAGCTTCCGTCCTTCTTCTTAACAAAGAGGACCGGTGCACTCCAAGGCGAAGAACTCGAGCGCACATACCCTTGCTCCAACAACTCTTGGAGTTGAACTTTCAGCTCCGCCATTTCCTTAGGCGCTAGCCGATACGGAGATCGTGACACAGGCTTTACACCTGGCACTATCTCGATCGTAAAATCTATCTCCCGCTGAGGCGGGGCTCCAGGAAGATCCGCGGGGAACACATCAGGGTATTCCGATACCACTGAAATACAATCCAACGCGGGCTTCGGCTTTGCAACCTCCACTAGTGTAAAGAACAGTTCTGCACCAGCACGAACCGCCTTCACCACCTGAAGAGCAGACATCAACGTCTTGCTCGACCCCTTTAAGCCCGTAAAAGTCGTTTCACGACTTGCTCCCAGCTTGACTTCCTTGCTACCGCAATCTATATGGGCCTGCTGCTCCGAGAGCCAGTCCATGCCAAATATGACGTCGAACTCCACTAACGGAAGTAAAGACGCCCGCAGGTCGAACTCCTGCTCCCCAATACGAATCTTAACATCGCAGATCCTATCCGCTCGCATCGAACACCCATTGGGCAACAACACATCCAACTTATCCTTCGCCATCGAAGAAGGGACTCCGATGCGTACTATAAATCCTTCGGACAAGAAGGAGTGTGAGGCTCTCGTATCGAAGAGTGCTCGTGCCGGATTTTCGCAAATCAATACAAATCCTAAACAAGTAGTGGTAAGGTAACATGTGCATAACAAGTATTTATGGAAATTGACTTGCTATAAATTAAATCGTACCTGTCACCACATCGGCCTGTTTGATGGCCTCCTGTTGGCCAAGATTGTAGACCCTTGGTTGGGCCGGAGCATAATGGGATGCGGTCGACTCCACCGCCTTTCCCTTCTCTTCATAAGTAGCTCCCGACCTTCTCTCGTACTTAGGACGTCCGCTCCAACAATCACGGGCGAAATGCCCCGTCTTTCCACATGTAAAACACGCGCCCGGGGTCCGACCCGTAGTTGCCCCAGAAGCGCCAGAAGGAGCTGGACCCGAAGTCCTATGCTTCTTGAAAGACCTCCGATAGCCGGACTTTGAAGTAGTCGGCACTTTGTATTCAGATTTCTTCTCACCCAAACTTTTCTTTGCTTGTACATTTTTCATGTCCTTCTCCAAGGACCGGGCAGTATTGACCAAGGTTAAAAAACCCTGCGTCATCGGCCCCGACAGTAGTAGTCTCAACTCATCCCTCAAGCCTTCATAAAAGCGATTAGTCTTGCGCTCCTCATCCATGATGGTGGAGCTAGCATATCGACTAAAACGAGTGAACTCATGGAGATATTCATCCACGCTCTTCTCACCCTGAACCAACTTCAGAAATTCGTTCTCCATCGAAATCCTCTGAGTAGAAGGGAGGTATCTTGCTAAGAACAATCCCGAGAACTCTTCCATCAGAACGTCTATCAGTTGTCTACCTCTCAAATGATGCAGCTCTAATCCTTCCCACCACATCCTCGCTTCACCGTCCAGAAGGAACGTAGCGATGGTGGTCATTTGCCACTCCTCCGTCTCCGTTGCTGTCATGACTCTCCTCACCCTGGAGAGCCAGTCTTCAGCCTGAGATGGGGTTCCCAACCCCGAGAATAACGGAGGGTTAAAGCTCATTACATGCTTAAGCTGCCTCTTAGTTGCCCTCCTTGGCACTATTGGTTCCACAACCACTTGCTCCACTCTCCTCGGCTCAGCCTCTTGAAGTGGTTCTTGCTCCATCGCAGGAGCGGGCTGCTGCACTTGCCTTGCAGGCTGCGCATTTATCACGGCCAACACCGCTTCAGCCACCAATCGTATGTTCTCAGCCGACAGAGGTGTTGCGGGAGCAACTTTCGGTGCACTACTAGCCTCAGAAACTCGGCATTCTGATGGCCCAACACCACTTCTGCTCACCTATAGTGGTACAAAACACCGTTAAGCGACCAAATAAATTGCAAACAGCAATTATAGGAACACGCAGGTTCCTCAAACACGAGTATTTTCATTCCTAAGTGGACATTCATGGGTTCTTTTTACTGTTATTACGATGACGCACACAATGTGCTCACCACCCCTTAAAAAGAATTCGCCCACGAATTCAGTTTAAGTCCGACCAAAACCAGTAGTCTGATACCAAATTGTAACACCCCCTATCCGTCGCATAGCATATAGCAGTAGGTCCGGCCGGGGCCCGACGCCATATACTACAGACAGACCGGGTGGTTACTTATGGAAACCATCCAACCAATCTCAACGTCCTACACAGAGCATTCTAGCGGAAGCAGTTTATAAAAGTTGCAATAAAGAACCCAGCATTAGAGCATGAATGTCCACTAGTACAGAATAGGAATGTTATACAAAATACTCAAAATAAGCCTTAAGGCCTTACAAAATGTTTCACTTGATATTACATGTTTTACAAACCACGGCACGCAGGCCGGATCATACATGAATAAAACAGTAAACACTTCCAATTTAGGCCTTCAAGGGCCGTCTTTGCATTCGGGCTTTAGCCCGCTATTGACCGCTTGGTCCAGCTGCACCTGCAAGCAACAAACTCTCGAACGGTGGCAAAACAAGGCAACGGTCATCAATGCTGACCAAATTATAACGATCCCGCCCCCAATTCGGGGCGGCGATGCTCCTTCCCTGCATTTCATTAGCATAAGAGAGCAATTTATCTCAATAGCCATTTCATCACAGACGTTGGCTCGCACGGCCACACGCCCCATGCTCTCAGGGCACATTCTCGGTGAACCGGTCGATGTCACGTCAATTAAAGCCATAGACATTCCGGACTCACCACCGTCATTTTGATGGCCAAACCTATGAGCAATTTGTCTTCCTCGCCTGGGTCACGACAATTTAAGTCATTGACCGCCGAAGACCCTAATCTATGCCAACGGTAAGTGCCACGTGCCTTTAGGTCTCTTTAACCGAACGACATAGAACGGGTACGGTTCCATCTAACCCGTGCTCACATCGCAACGACAATTTAAGCCATTTGCGCGGGTCAAACTTCCACCGAGTCCCATTTCCATCACAAGTCACATAACCCAGTTATGTTCAAGTTGGCTCTCAGGCCACCAAGTTGACAAGATCTCGTATCTACCCAGTTTTCCGGGTGCACCTTTGGGTTAGTCCCCAAGGCTCCCTGCTGCAATCTACCGCGTAGAAAACCCGAAAAACAACCAATAGCACGAAGTCTTCTCCGGCATTATGCAATGCAACATCACCGATCCGCATGTCCGGGTAGGCTTAACACAGCATGCCTATGTCCGTTCTCACTTACGGACTCTAAACAATGGGGACTCCACATATCTACCCGAAGGAACGCCTCCAACTCTCCGCAAACTCGCGAGAGCGGGCTTCCTATGCAAAGAAAGAGAGCTACTCATGCTCAAGATGAAGATCGTTACCCTAGTGTTCCTCTTTGGCGCAATTGAAAAGTAATCGGATGAAAAGCACCGCACTAGCTTTGCCTCCGTGGATCCGGAGTCGGCTCGCGATTCGGAGCTCCGAAGCTCCTCCAATGGCGGGATCTAGCTCCTTCTTCCTCCCTTGGCTCTCCTCTCTCTCTAAGGATTTAGAAAGAGAACACTTAAGAAAAGTGAGGGTTTTGGAATCCCAAACCCGGGTATATCCCTTCAGGAACAACCCCCAGCCGTTGGATCTCAAAATAAGGAAATGAACGGCTTTGATTCGGGACTGAAATGCCCAATCTGGACCGAAATGCCCAATCTGGACCGAACACGGCCTGGCACACGCCCGTGTCCAGGGCCGTGTGCTTCATTCGCCGTCAAAATCGAATCACCTGGAACCTAACACGGGTATCGAACACGCCCGTGTTCGAGCTGACACGCCCGTGTTCCACCGGACACGGCCGTGTGGCCGGCCGTGTACCCCATGATTTTTCCCCAAAATCAACCCGAGCACTGCACGGGTTCTAGGACATGCCCGTGTCCCTACCCGTGTCACCTCAACACGCCTGGACCCCAGGCCGTGTACACGGTCTCAACACTCGACACTTCGTCGAGTGAAGATCGTCGACCTGATGACACGGCCTTGGACACGCCCGTTTCCTAGGCCGTGTGCCTTGTCTCGACGATCGTCGAGAAAATCTCGTCGACTCCCCGGCACGATCGTCGAGACAGGTCGACACGCCCTGCGACACGCCCGTGTCGCAGGCCGTGTGCCTTGTCTCGACGCATCGTCGAGCGAATCTCGTCGACTTCGCGGCTAAGTGTCGACACGGGTCGACACGCCCTGCGACACGCCCGTGTCGCAGGCCGTGTGCCTAGTCTCGACACAATGTCGAGACCAAAGTGTCGACTTCCTGGCTTAGTGTTGACACAGGCTTGACACGCCATGGGACACGCCCGTGTCCCAGGCCGTGTGCCTGCAGCCAGAACCCAAACTGGCCCAAAACGTCCCCCTTCGCTCCTTTGAGTTTCGGGGCGTTACACAACTCGCTACTCCGGCCACGACCCGCGGTGGATCTTCATTCTCTTTTGGTTTACTCCTCTTCCCCTTCCTCTGTGTTATGAATGTTTTGAGCAGTGTAATGAACATTTCCATCCCTGAATATCAAGTTTACTTTCTAATTAATGGAATGTTAGCTTCTTCTTATGCTTGTGAGTTCTGTTTGTGAATGCACCTCACTCACCCCACATCCACTTCATTCATGTGCCTTGTCCGATTGCAATCCACACAAGAACGCTGCAATCCATTAGTTTCCCTTCCACTCGCCCAACTGAAGTTCGGCATAGCGGCCGACAAACCCACTTCACCTTGCGAAGCGGTGCCGTCGACCCGCATAGTTTTCACTAGTTCAATAGATCAAACATCCACAATCTCCCTATTCCGCTATTTCCTTTTTGTTCTATTTTTAACTCTCATAATGATATTATCTGTACTGTTGCCGTTCTACGCTAATTGCATTCCTCAAGAGACCGACACTTGGGGATTTACTCCCAAAACTTTATTACTTGTGCGACCGGTGCGCTTGCCGTATTACACGCATCAAGTTTTTGGCGCCGTTGCCGGGGAATGCAACTTTAGAGCGACTCCAAATGACTGAGAATTTCATGATGCGAGTTGTTTTGTTGTTTTTGATCCCTTTTCTCTTGTGTTGTTATTCCGTCAGATGGAATTTTTAGTTTTATTCGCAGAAGCTATGCCAAGTAGTTGTATCCCTTATATTTGAAATCGCTGCAATGTGGGCCAATTTCAATATCAATTGTCGTCATTGTGGAGACATCTCTCATGCTAGCGACAGATGCCCTCAGAACTATAGTAGCCAGGAAATTTATGAATCGGCATATCGTCGACATAAGCCGGTTAGCTACCGACCTGTGGAGCCATTGCCGCACTACTTTTATTCAGCTTCAGCACCCGTTGCACCGCCAAAGCCAGCTAAGAAGTGCCTTTTTTGTCGAAGCTGGGATCATGCATTGAAGGATTGCGCCGCGTACCTAGCTGAGCTAGCAGTGGATGACGAGCCGGATTTTCGGATTGTCTCCACTTCAACCTTGGGCAGCACCCCTTCCGTATCGGGGTATGTACCATTGCCATCTCTATGTTTTGGAGAAGACATCCCAGGTATGTGCACCGATACATGCGCTTATCCCCATTCCAACACTGCTATTTATACTCCTGAAGTGCATACTTCACCTAGCATAGAATCTTTTAATTGTGAAGAGCCAGCGCTCAACGTCCTACCAAGCTTCGTATATTCACCTTCTTCTTTGCATAGCATTCTTTCTTCTTCTGACAGTGATGTTGAGATTGAATCGCAGGTGGAAATTAGCATTTCCCGCGTTCTGTTTGATCCAGTCGAGGAGGACGACTCCATGGCAGAGGTTGTGACCTCCACCCCATGTGAGGATGCCCGAGGCATGGACGAGGCGGATGCAGCTTCAGAACATTCTTGCACTAGCTTAGACAGCTGTTTGGAAGCATCCACAATTCCGCCGACGGGGAATGACTCCGGGATCATCCCCAAGATCGAGGTCCGTTTATGTTATTCTTCTAGTTTATTTCTTGACCCTGCTCTCGTGTCTACTCCCATGCAGGACCACATTGTGGAATTGGTCCAGTCAGTACAAGGGCCTGTAATGCGGCCTCGGACTTATTGTCACCGGATGCAGATGGAGTTGGAGCCGATGAGCTTCCCAAGTGACTTTCTGCCCATGCCTGAAACTTCCGATAGGTATACGTATACAGGTATTGGGGCGTATGTTCTATCTTCGTTCCGTTACCCGCTACCGCAGCGTGACCATGAACCTCTGCCTGAGCATTTCCAGTTTCATTCGCCCATCAGTTAGGAGATGCTCAGATTTTGTATAAGTCCTGTTGGGAGACAATAAACCCAACAATTATCTAGGATAGTGTTTCTTTTGTTAAAAGTTTTGTTTGTATTTCATTATTTGGGTGTGGTAGCCCAGCTGTGTGTTGAGCTCTCTGTTGCACCACGTGGTCAGCAGTGTGAAATAGACTGAAAACTCAGGCGTGCGAAAAATTTCACGGCGCACGACCACTGGTCGTGCGCACTACTTATAATCGCACGACCACTGGTCGTGCGCATGCCTGGTTTCTTTTTATTTTCCAGCCGCTGTCCACTGTGCGTGCGCCCTAATCTCCCGCTTGGTCCGATGCGCGTGCGTTGTCGGCGCTCATCTTCTTCCGATTCCTCCCCGGTGGTTCGTCTCTCTCTCCTCCGGTAGGATCCCTCAACTTCTTATCTCCCTTCCTTACTTTGCTGTAATGGAACCTAGACGCCGCCCTATAGTCAAGGCCTATCAGAGATCCGGTCGAGCTTCAGCAAGCCCTGCGCAGATTTTGGGAAGAATGGGAAATTTTGCTAAGGCAGAGCATACTCAACGCTATAATTCCCTGAAGGACAAGCCATTCCTCTCTCAGCGGCTTGTTGACTGGAACGAGCTACGTTCCATTGGGGATGACGGTGCATTAGCAGAGGCCGTGCTCATTCTCTACTCTTTTGATTTTTGGAGCAAGTTATTCGAGTGCGATGAGCTTGGCTTCCAGGAATTAACATTGGAATTCCTTTCCACATTCACTTGGGAGACAACGGCGGACAACCAGTTTCTCCCCACTTGTTCCTTTCGGATTATGGGAAATGTCTTCACGGTCACACTGTCCGAGCTTGCCATCCATGTAGGTGTCTATTCCGAGGCAGAGGCATCCCAGATTAATTTCCCCGCATTGTGCATTGATTTTCCAGAGGGTGTGACTCCGCGGTCCGCTTGACATTCTCTGACCGGAGGGCACGAGGAGTATGTAGCCCGCCGTGCCAAGTCAATAAAAATTGTCTCCCCCGCTCTCAGGTTTATGCAGCATTTGCTTAATCATTCCCTCACCGCTAGGGCCCTGAGCAAGAATGTGGTCGGGTGGCAGGATTTGATCTCCTTATCTAGCATGCAGCAGTAGTACCCCCTCCATTTGGGGTATATGCTGGCCTATTTCTTCCACCACGAGGCCACTTATGGTCCCGCGGCGCGATCGGGGGTGCTTACTACATTACCCGCATTGCCAAAAGTTTGGGAGTTTGGAGCCAGCTACCTCCGATGGTGCAGGTCACTGCCCCATCCATGATCTCCAAGGCCAACCTGGTGAGTTGACATTTGCTACGTGTGGTAGGGAGAAAAGGTGGCCGGCAGTTTATTGTCCGCATGCCTGGTGATGCGCCTGCGGGTCGAGATGAAGGGGAAGATGAAGGAGAGCCGGGTGAATCTTCCGCTATGGGTAGGCGGAGTGCAGGAGTGCCACCGCAGTAGAGTCAACAACAACTGAGGCCGCCCATAAAGCATGAGGGGCAATCTAGCCGCCAGTCCAGCTCAGTTCAAGAGAGGGGAGTCCAGTATTTGTCCGAGCGCCTTGCTGATTTGGAAGCTTCCCAGTTTTGGATGAAGGATTTTATTTATCAGCAAGCAGTGCGAGGCGGGATGAACATTCAACCACCGCCCACTCGTGTCGCCCCATCAGCACCTGGTCCACGTCCGTCGCCCATCGAGATTCACGACAGTGATAGTGAGGGGGAGTGAGTGGAACTCACCACAGAGCTAGTCTATCACGCCTTCTGTTTCTTTTCTTTTGTTTGTATTTTCTGAGCAAGACAGCTACTATATTTTTGTGAGCGCCCATCTGGGAGCCGACTGTTGTCTTTTCTTTTCTTTTTTTATGTATAGAACTCTCTCTTTGAACTACTAATATAGGTATTTGGTCCACCTTAAGGACGGTAAACAAAAGGGCTTTCGGGAGACAACCCAAGTTGGACCGTTTGGTCTTATGCTGTGTTTTGATTTCGGTTTATTTATTCATATATATATTGTGTCCAGCTTTTGTCTGGCTTGCATCCTTTAATCGCAGGTGCAGGATTATTAGAGGCGCGGCAACGTGGCCGCACTTGGACATCTCATTGCCCGACTGGTATGCTCAATTTTGAGCATAGGTAACTTCCTACCCTAGCTATTTCTCCTCTTTGGAATGTTTATTTTTATTCGTTGTCAACTTTAAGTCTGGGGGGACGTATGCATATGGTCACTACAGCGCACTTTCTGTTGCATTCCAGTTTCTTATTTACTTATTTCTTGCTTTTTGGTTGCACACACTGAATCACCCACACGAGTGCGCTCTTACCCACGCGCACAACCCGAGTTAAATTTACTGCTTTTGTGTAAACTTTAAAATAATGGTACTGGTTTAGGATTTCAGGATTGAGTCTTTCGAAACTCATGCAGTGCTCCTAATTGAATACTCATGGTTTGTGTAGAGTTAGGATAGAACTAATTTTTCTTTATGCTCGTAGAATTATTCTTTTCTGCTCACGTCAATATTGTTTGTACTGCTCAAAATCTGAATCTGGGATAATCAAACGATAGTGTAGGAATGAGTGTAGCCGCCACTAGACTCGTATTGCTCAAGTCGGGGGGAAGGATCATCTTTCTCGGTGGCTAAGAACTTGCCGTAAGCTACTCTCGAAGCATTGATGCATGGTTAGTTAAGCGTGAGCATGACGTAGGCCTTCTTTTTGGCTAGTTTGAGCCTTGTTTAGCCATTCTTACATGTTAACCATTGCATGCCAAATTTGTGCCTACCCTTCCTTTGATCCAGCTCCACTCACTTTCACCAAGGCCTGAAGCTAAACTCACCTTCACAATCAAATGCTTGAGCTGATTTGTATTTCCTGTTTTGCCGAGGTTGTGATTAGTGGACATTGTTTTTTGGGGGTGCTGATTTTATTCCCATTTTGATTGCTTCGTTTGGGGATTGCTAGCGCAGAAAAGAAAACAACAGTTTATGAAAATAAAAAGCTGATTCGCGCAATAGAAAAAAAACGAATATATATATGAAAGAATTGCTTTGAGATCTTGATCCCCATCCTCTTTATCGAATTTGGTCGGGTTCAGCCGTGTTCACACCCGGATTTCAAGCTAAGTCTGGGGGCGTGTTCCCCATTCTTTTCTAAGTGGCTGTTTTGGTTTGGGTTGTTTTCGCTCGCTTTGGTTGCATAGAGCCTTCATGTTTATCTTTGACCACCAAGCCGTTGCCTAAGCCCCATTTCCTCCTACAAGTCCTATTGATTCACGCTTGAGTCTAACCCGCGCCGTGGAGAGAGTGTGAACGTGCAAGCGTATGGTCCCCGACATTGGTGGATTCCTTTGGAGGTGATCCTGAGTCCCGAACTTTGGCAATGCTCACCTTAGTGGCCTGCCTACTTTCTTCCTGCACATGATCGCACGATTCTCCAGAATTCTAATTTTGAGCAATTACAATATTTATTTACGTCTGTCGAATAGTTTAAACTACGTTGTATAATTAAAAAGTTTTTCTATTATATCTTCTATACTCATGATATATTTGATTTCTCGTCTTACTTCTTTTTGAAATTGCTGATGCAGTTAGCTATCTTCGAGTCCATGGAGTGATGATTTGCTCGGGACGTGCAAATGGTTAAGTCTGGGGGTGTGATGAGTCCACATTTTACACTGATTTTTGGACTCATCTGGGCTAGTTTTATCGCCTTAGCACTACACTTGAGAGCCTTTATTGCTTATTTGTGTTTATGTACCTATTTCACGCTTAAGTGCACTGTAGGCCCGCTTCTGTGTGCTTTCTGTGTTTCAATTTTGTTGTTATTCTCTAGCCCTATCTCGGGGATGTGGTGTGCACGTTCTGGTGGCCTTTCTGCCCCTTCTACTGGTACAGGGGTCGTGTGCGTGTTCCGGGATGGTTGTGAAACAGGAATACTGCGCACGATCAGGGGATTTAATGCGCACGACCACTGGTCGTGTGCCCTCGATCATGCGCACTACTCTACGTTTTCTATAGAATCAGCCTGGGGTAAGCGCACGACCACTGGACTTACTGCGCACGACCACTGGTCGTGCGCCACTGTTCGTGCGCATTACACCGCCTTTTTCATAACCATGTCTCGGTAATCGCACGAGCACTGGCCATAGTGCGCACGACCACTGCTCGTGCGCCACTGCTCGTGCGCGTTTATGCTGATGCTTCTTGTCCAGGTTGCAGGTTTATTTGGAAAAGCCGCACGATCATCGACCTACAATGTGCACGACCACTGGTCGTGCGCCACTGATCATGCACACTGCTTCTACTGCCTCCGTATATAAGGCCCTGCTCCTTGTTTTAGGTCAACGCCTGTCATTTGCTGCGATCAGAGAGTGCGCGGGAATCGTCTTTTCACCTCTCCAGCTGCTCCATCACTTCCACCTTCGTCGGGAAGCTATTTCCACTTACTCTGAAGCTTTCCAACACTCCGGTGAAGCCCTCGGTCATTGATGACTTCAACTCCAAGCTTTCCTGCAGAGTTGGTGAAGTAGATAACCTAAAGAACGGACTTAAAGGCCTTCGAGGTGACAGATCGTTGGTACCGGAAGCCTCCTTGGACTGAGCCCGGAAGCGGATTTATAACTCGCTACTCCGGCCACGACCCGTGGTGGATCTTCATTCTCTTTTGGTTTACTCCTCTTCCCCTTCCTCTGTGTTATGAATGTTTTGAGCAGTGTAATGAACATTTCCATCCCTGAATATCAAGTTTACTTTCTAGTTAATGGAATGTTAGCTTCTTCTTATGCTTGTGAGTTCTGTTTGTGAATGCGCCTCACTCACCCCACATCCACTTCATTCTTGTGCCTTGTCCGATTGCAATCCACACAAGAACGCTGCAATCCATTAGTTTCCCTTCCACTCGCCCAACTAAAGTTCGGCATAGCGGCCGACAAACCCACTTCACCTTGCGAAGCGGTGCCGTCGACCCGTATAGTTTTCACTAGTTCAGTAGATCAAACATCCACAATCTCCCTAATCCGCTATTTCCTTTTTGTTCTATTTTTAACTCTCATAACGATATTCTCAGTACTGTTGCCGTTCTACGCTAATTGCATTCCTCAAGAGACCGACACTTGGGGATTTACTCCCAAAACTTTATTACTTGTGCGACCGGTGCGCTTGTCGTATTACACGCATCAGGCCCCTATGATTAAGTCAATTCAAGATGGAACCACTGATGAGTATACACTAAAGGATGGCCTCATGTATTTCCGTGACCGACTCTACATTCCCAAGGGTGGGAAAATTCGGGAAGACATATTAAGAGAGGCACATTGCTCCAAGTATTCAGTGCACCCCGAGATTTACAAGATGTATAGTGACCAGTGAAAGAACATGTTCTGTCCAGGGTTAAGAGTGCGGTCAACTATTTTGTTACACACTGTGAGGCTTGTAAGAAGGTGAAGGTGGAGTTCAAAAGCCCCAGAGGATTATTACAGTCATTGCCCATCCTTGAGTGGAAGTTCGAGGATATATCGATGGACTTTGTTCACGAGTTGTCTCGCTCGCGTTGTGTGAATGATTCAGTTTGGGTGATTGTACATTTTCTAACGAAGGTCGCCAGATTTATCCCTATGAATAAGGAGTCACATGTGGATTTTTTGTGCATCTCTTTGTGGAGAAATTTGCACGGTACCATGACGTGCCTAAGATGGTAGTCTCTTATCATGATGGTCGCTTTACCTCCAAGGAGTGGAAGGCAGTACAAGCAAATATAGGCTCTCGCCTTACCTTCAGCATAGCTTATCTTCCTCAGGAGGATGGTCAGTCTGCGAGGAACATCAAGACAATGGAAGAGCTTTTGGGACTGTGTGTATTGGATAGAGAAGGATCGTGGGAACGGCTCATACCACTCGTAGAATTTTCATACAACAATAGCCATCAAGCTAGCATCGGGATAGCACCCCACGAAGCACTTTATGGGAGGAGGTGTAGAACTCCATTGTCATGGGTGCAGGATGAAGATCCAAAGGTTTTGGGGATAGATTACATTGATGACACCGATGCGATGGTTAGATTAATACGAGACCGCTTGCTTGAGACTCAAAGTTGGTAGTCAAAGTACTATAATGGGAAGCATCGGATGGTAGAATTTCAAGTGGGTGATAAGGTATTCTTGAAGATCAGGCCGATGCATGGAGTGTCACGAGTAAGGTGTATAAAGAAACTCAACCCGAGGTATGTGGGGCCCTATGCTATATTGAAAAGAATTGGCCCTGTGGCCTATCGACTGGAGATACCACCAGAATCAAAAAATTTGAACGATGTGTTCCATATATCGCCGCTTCAAAAGGCACTATTACAACCCGATCAACATGTTTATACTACAGATGGAGCAGTGCCAACTGATAAATCCGTCCGACTAGTGCTGATGCAGAAGTGGACACCGAGACAAGGAGCTTATGGCGAAAAAGTGTACCATTAGTAAAGGTGCAATGGTCTAATCATAGGAAATAAGAATACA
Organism: Platanthera guangdongensis; assembly: GCA_039583875.1. NCBI lineage: Eukaryota > Viridiplantae > Streptophyta > Magnoliopsida > Asparagales > Orchidaceae > Platanthera > Platanthera guangdongensis. Next base: position 74,762,355 of record CM077162.1, on the reverse strand, counting down.
CTTGGGAGCCGGTGGACGTGAAGCAGAAGCGCTACCCGGAGTTATTTTCATAAGGTAAAATTTCAAGCATATTATATGTTCATGCTTTATCTCCCCATATCTTTAGCCTGATTTCGGAGATGAAATATTTTATTTTGTTTATAGGATTAGTAACATCCCGATTTGCGCTAGGCCCCATATGCGCACTTTCAAGTCAGGAGAGCTACTTGGGCTCAGGTTGAGATGGCAGATCGGCTTGCACCTGAGCCGGGGAGGAAGTGTCGGCTCAGCATTAAGTGTCTCGACACTACAGCGCGGCGGAAGCAAGATACCGCGCGGCGGTAGCAGCTGATGCATCGAGAGCATTGAGTGGATAAAAGGCATTGAGTGCTATCGCGTGGCGATAGAAAGATACTGTGCGGCAGTAGCAGCAGAGGTGTTGATAGCATTGAGTGGGCAGGAAGGAGTTGAGAGCATTGAGTGGACAAAAGCCATTGAGTGTTATCGCGCGGTGGTAGCAAGATACCGCGTGGCGGTACTGTCCGAGGCATTGAGAGCATTGAGTGTACAAAAGGCGTTGAGTGCTATCGCGCGGTTATAATGCGATTCCGTATTGTGGTAGCTGAATGATTTATTAGCAGATGGCTCGGGAATTTAACGCCTAGCATTAGTGTTACCACGGGCAATAGCCCGCTGAATTATTTTAACAAGGCGCTCGCGAAGATATCACACGATAGTTGAAGGTTACCGCATGATGATAGCTGTACAGGTGGCCACACCTGAGTTGGCTGTTCGAACGGTGGCTTGCGAAAGAAGTTGTTTTTGGGGATACTGCCCGGAGTTAGTTAGCTACCGCGTGGCGTTAGCTCCCTGATCGGGAAAACTTTAAATTATTTAGCTGCACCCTATATATAATCATCCAAGTCTTAGTTGACTGTTACTTGCTCCAAAATTTCTGAGAGAACGACTACGGCGGAGCTTTTCTTAGAAGACAAGGAACAGAAGGAGGAGAACGAGAGCCAAGGTCGATGCCTTCATGCCACCAAGGAGAGTTGTCACAACCTGTATTTTCTCTGAATTTAAGTGTATATCAGAGTAAGAGAAAACACGTGTTGTGATGCCACATCATGCAGGGGATAACTGCAGATGCTCAGGCAAGACTCCAACTCTACATTTCATATGAAATTCATAAGTATTTATGGAGAAAATCCAGTTAAGTTTAATTAATTAGCTGTATCACTTGGCTCAGTGGATCACTAGTGCATAAGTAATGATATAATTATACGCTGCAGAAAAAATAGTTTATTTACGTTGGTTAACACCCTACATGAGCATAAACAACCCAAAGGATAGCTCATGAAATTCATACCTCTAAGTTTTTAATATAAGTATAAAAATAGTTTGTATGCTAGTTAAAATATGGTGACATTAGTTTGAAAAGATGACATGAATGTGGAAATAAAAATGATACTTTTATACTTTAAAAATATCTAACATGCAACCTAGCATAAAACCTCTCAAATAGCAAGTGTGAACCAATAAATCCTACAAAAGTGACTTAGCAGCTAGCAAGTACTTAACATTAAACAAAGTCATGTGGGCATCAACAACCAGGCACGAACCCACCAAAACAATGTACGTCTGAGCAAAAGGAAAAAGTAAACAACAACTACCTCAAAACCAGTGAGGAATAAACAGCTGCAGAACACCAGCCTAAATCAAAAACTCTTGGTCGCTCAACTGGCTACTACTCCAATCCTGAGGCATACACAAGAAAAGAATACCTTAATAAAAATATACAAGTGGTGATAGAAAGGTCAGTAAAAGCAATAAACATGGAGTCAAAAGGGTTACCAACCCCAAATCGAAGATTAGTTGACAAAACCTCAAACGCCGTGTTGAGTGTATAACACTCACTCAATGCTTTTATGCTTAGACAGAATTTTACATGATGGCGTTCAGTTTACTCAGCTCAGTCAACGCCGCGTTGAGTGTACAACACTCACTCAATGATTTTATACTTAGATTTCCCAAAACTAAACAATGGCGTTGAGTGTATTCAGCACACTCAACGCCATGTTGATTGTATTCAGCACACTCAACACCGTGTTGAGTGTATTCAACACAGTCAACGCTTTAAACTTAGAATTTAAATTTTAACTAATGGTATTGAGTGTATTCATCGCACTCAACGCCTCGTTGAGTGTAGTCAGCCTACTCAATGCTTTTACACTTAAGCTCAAAATAATCGATGGCATTGAGTGTATTCAACACACTCAACGCCGCATTGAGAGTATTCAACATACTCAACACTTTTACACTTGGACTCCAGAACAAGCCGATGGTGTTGAGTGTATTCAACACATTCAATGCCGCGTTGAGTGTATTCAACACACTCAACACTTTTAACTTAGCTATTGTAACACCCCTTATCCGTCGCATAGCATATAGCAGTAGGTCCGGCCGGGGCCCGACGCCATATACCACAGACAGACCGGGTGGTTACTCATGGAAACCATCCAACCAATCTTTACGTCCTACACAGAGCATTCTAGCGGAAGCAGTTTATAAGTTGCAATTAAGTGAACCCAGCACCAACCATGAATGTCCACTAAATACCAAATAGGAATGTAGTACATACACAAGTACAGGCCTTAATGCCTTACGAAATGGTTTACTTAATAATAAATGTTTTCCATACCACGGCACGCAGGCCGGTCATACATGAATAAAAGTAAGTAAACACTCCAATTAGGCCTTCGAGGGCCGGCTTCGCAATTTGGGCTTTAGCCCGCTATTGACCGCTTGGTCCAGCAGCACCTGCAAGCAACAAAACCACCGCACGGTGTCAAACAAAAGGCAACGGTCAGCAATGCTGACCAAATTATAATGATCCCACCCCGACTCGGGTCGGCGATGCTCCTTCCCTGCACTTATTAGCATAACCAAGCAGCATATAAATATAAATTGCATCACAGGCGTTGGCACGCACGGCCACATGCCCCGTGATCTCAGGGTACATTCTCGGTGAACCAGTCGATGTCACGTCAATTTAAGCCATAGACATTCCGATCACACCACTGCCACTTTGACGGCCATACTATGAGCATTTTGTCTTCTTGGCATGGGTCACGTCAATTTAAGCCATAGACCGCCGAAGACCCTCATCTATGCCAACGTAAAGTGCCACGTACCCTTAGGTCTCTTTAACCGAACAACATAGAACGGGTACGGTTCCATCTAACCCGTGCTCACAACGCAACGACAATTTAAGCCATATGCGCGGGTCAAACTTCTCCCGAGTCCCGTTTCCATCACAATTCACATAACTCGGTTATGTTTCAAGTTGGCTCCCAGGCCACCAAGTTAGCAAGATCACGCATCTGCCCAGGTTTCCGGGTGCACCTTAGGGTTAATCCCCAAAGCTCCCTATTGCAATCTACCACGTAGAAAACCCGAAAAACAAACAATCGCACGGAGTCTTCTCCGACATTTATGCAATGCAACATCACCGATCCAGACCAACTTGTCCGGGTAGGCTTCACACATCATGCCTATGTCCGTTCTCATTTACGGACTCTACACAACGGGGACTATTCATGTCTACCAGTAGGAACGCCTCAAACTCACCGCAAACTCGCGAGAGCGGGCTTCCTATGCAAAAGAAGGAGAGCTTCACATGCTCAAGAAGAGAATCATTACCCTAGCGTTCATCCTTGGCGCCATGGAAAAGTAATCGGATGAAAAGCACCACACTCTCTTTGCCTCCGTATATCCGAAGTCGGCTCGCAATTTGGAGCTTCGAAGCTCCTCCAATGGCCGGATCTAGCTTCTTCTTCCTCCTTTACTCTCCTCTCTCTCTAAGCTTTAGAAAGAGAACCACTCAAAAGAAATGAGGGTTCCAAAGGTCCAATCCCGGGTATATCCCATCAGGAATAACCCCCAACCGTTGGATCCCAAATTAAAGAAACGAACGGCCTTGATTCGGGCCTGAAATGCTAAAACTGGGCCGAACACGGCCTGAGACACGCCCGTGTCCAGGGTCGTGTCCCCCATTCGCCGTCAAAATCGACGCGTCTGGAAAAACACACGGGCATCCAACACGCCTGTGTTCGACCTGACACACCCGTGTTCCAACTGACACGGTCGTGTGGCTAGCCGTGTACCCCCATCGACACAGCCTCAAAAACAACCCGAGACTCACACGGGTATTGGACACGCCCGTGTCCTAGCCCGTGTCTAACTCGAACACGCCTGGGTGCCAGGCCGTGTTCACTGTCTCGACACTTCGTCGAGCGAAGTTCGTCGACTACCTGACACGCCCTGGGACACGCCCGTGTCCCAGGCCGTGTGCCCCCTGCCAGATTCCAAATTTGGCCCAGAACGCCTCCCGTCGCTCTTTTGAGTTTCGAGGCGTTACAACTCTCCCCCTCTTAAAAGAATTTTGTCCACGAAATTATATAAAGGAAAGACATGTAAAAAATTAAATTGTACCTGAGCGGAACAACTCCGGATAATCGTCAAGCATAGTCTGCTCTCGTTCCAAAGAGAGCTCCTCTCGACCGCAATTGTCCCATCGGACCTTGACCATCCTGATTTCTTTATTGCGTAGCCGCTTGACCTCTGAGTCCTCAATCCGCACGGGCTTGACTTTTGTCATCAACCCACTATCAATCGGCACTTGATCGACCGCGATCACTTGCGTAGGCTCTTGCACCGCCTTCCGTAGCACCGATATATGGAATACATCATGTAACCTACTAAGCTCCACTGAAAGCTTCAACCGATAGGCTGCTTCACAAACCTGCTCCAAAACCTCAAACGGCCCAAGGTACCTCGGGCTTAGCTTTTTCAATCGCCGCACCCGCGAGACACCCTTGAACGGCTTGATCTTTAAGTACACATAGTCGCTAACATCGAAATCCACGTTCCTGTGCTTGGCATTATAGTACTTCGCTTGGCGGTCCTGAGCGATAAGCAACCTCTCCTGAATGGTACAAACAAAAGACGTAGCATCTTCCACCTCTTGGTGCTTGTACAACTTTGACTCACCCATTTATAACCAAGACAACGGCGTGCGACATTTTCTACCATATAGGGTCTCGAAGGGCGCCATTTGAATACTCGCCTGGTAGCTATTATTGTACGCAAATTCCACCAAATAGAGATGGTCTTCCCATTGCTTTCCAAAGTCCAAGACACACATGCGAAGCATGTCTTCCATAGTTCTATTGACCCTCTCGGTCTGCCCATCTGCTTGTGGATGGAAGGTTGTGCTGAATTTCAACTTTGTTCCCAACATTTGCTGCACTAGTCTCCAATCATTGGACGTGAATCGCCCATCTCGGTCACTCACGATGCTGCGGGGCACACCATGAAGCTGTACAATATTATCCACATATAGTTTTGCCAACTTCTTCACCGGATCATCCTTCCTATGCGGAATGAAATGCAACACCTTCGTTAACCGATCTCCGACTACCCAAATGGCGTCATTCCCCTTTTGCGACCTTGGCAACCCGTGCACAAAGTCCATAGTGATGTCGTCGAATTTCCACTCCGGAATAGGCAAGGACTTCAGAAATCTTCCCGGCTTTTGGCATTCCGCCTTCACCAAGGCGCAAGTTTGGCACTTCGCCATGTAGAGCGCCACATCCTTCTTCAAATCCAGCCACCAAAACAGTTTCTTGAGATCGCGGTACATCTTCGTGCTCCCCGGGTGAATTGAGTACTTGGTGTGATGTGCCTCGTACAACAATTCCACACGCAAATTGCCCACAATTGGGACACACAGACAACCGTATTTCCAAAGTAATCCGTCCTCCATGACGAATTGAGAATTTGACCCATCCAGAGCCTCTACCATGAACTGCTTTATATGGACATCCATATCGAAAGCCTGTCGAATCCGATCAGCCAGGTCATATTGGACTTCAGTCCAATTCAGTACTGCTTCAGCACTTGATTGCTTATCCACACAAACAATCTCCAACGCCTCCAACTCCCGAACCAACCGCTCGTCATGGATTGACAGCCAATTGGCTTGAGCTGGGGCCCGGCGACTCAACGCGTCCGTAACCGCATTACCTTTACCAGGCACGTAGTGCATCTTGAATGTATAGTCTCCCAGGAACTCCATCCATCTACGCTGCCACATATTCAGATCTTTCTGATCAATCAAATACTTCAGGCTCATGTAACCGGTGTAGATATCAATCTTCACACCGTACAAATAATGCCTCCACAGCTTCAAGGAAAAAATCACGGACGCTAACTCCAAGTCATGAACTGGATAATTCCTCTCATGCACTTTCAGCTGTCTCGAGCCATAAGCTATCACACTTCCATGTTGCAGTAGCACACAACCCAAACCGCTGCCCGAAGCATCACTATAAATCTCATAACCTTCGGTCCCACTCGGCGAACTCAGCACAGGCGCTGTGGTCAACCGACATTTCAACTCTTCAAAAGCTCGCGCGCACTCCGGCATCCAAACGAACTTCTGCTCCTTCCTTGTCAAAGTAGTGAGAGGTAACGCTATCAACGAGAAGTTCTCTACGAAGCGCCTATAATAGCCGGCAAGCCCCAGTAAGCTCCGGACTTCCGCTACTGTAGAAAGCTCAGGCCACTCCCGTATCGCAACAATCTTCGCCAGATCCACTACAATACCCTCTAAACTCACTATATGACCGAGGAACGCCACTGAGGATAACCAAAACTCGCACTTCGAGAACTTGGCATACAATTGATTCCTCCTTAGCGTCTCTAAAATCAAATGTAGATGCTTGAAGTGATCTTCCTCACTCTGCGAGTACACCAAAATATCGTCGATGAAGACGATCACAAAATGGTCCAAGTACTCCCTGAATGTCTTGTTCATCAGATCCATGAACGCTGACGGTGCATTAGTCAGCCCAAATAGCATGACTGTAAACTCGTAATGCATGTATCTCGTACTGAATGCTGTCTTCGGGATATCACTCTCCCTTATTCGCAGCTGATAGTACCCGGACTTGAGATCCAACTTTGAGTACACCATCGACCCGACCAACTGATCAAAAAGATCATCGATCCGGGGGATCGGGTACTTGTTCTTTTCCGTCAACTTGTTGATTTCCCGATAATCAATACATAACCTCAAGCTTCTGTCTTCTTCTTAACAAAGAGGACCGGCGCGCTCCAAGGAGAAGAACTTGGGCGCACATACCCTTGCTCCAACAACTCTTGCAGTTGAACCTTCAGCTCCGCCATTTCCTTAGGAGCTAGCCGATATGGAGAGCGTGACATAGGCTTTGCACCTGGTACGAGCTCTATCGTAAAATCTATCTCCCGTTGAGGCGGGGCTCCAGGAAGATCTCTAGGGAATACATCAGGGTATTCCGATACCACTGAAATACTATCCAACGCGGGCTTCGGCTTCGCAACCTCCACTAGTGCAAAGAACAGTTCTGCACCGCCTTCACCACCTGTGGAGCAGACATCAATGTTTTGCTCGACACCTTTAAGCCTGTAAAAGTCATCTCACGACTTTCTCCCAACTTGACTTCCTTGCTACCGTAATCAATATGTGCTAGCTTCTCCGAGAGCCAGTCCATGCCAAAAATAACATCGAACTCCACCAACGGAAGTAACGATGCTTGCAGATCGAACTCCTGATTCCCAATGTGAACCTTAACACCGCAGATTCTATCTGCGCGCATCGAACACCCATTGGGAAACAACACATCCAACTTATCCTTCGCCATCAAAGAAGGGACTCCGATGCGTGATATAAATCCTTCGGACAAGGAGTGTGAAGTTCCCGGTTTCCTTTCGGGCTTGGGATGTCCGCTCCAACAGTAATGGGCAAAGTGCCCCGGCTTCCCGCAAGTAAAGCATGCACCGGGGGTCCGACCCGTAGTCGCCCTAGAAGCACCAGAAGGAGCTGGACCCGAAGTCTTATGCTTCTTGTGGAATCTTCGATAGCCAGACTTTGAAGTAGTCGGCACTTTGAACTCATATTTCTTATCTCCCAAACTTTTCTTTTCTTGAACATTCTTCATGTCCTTCTCCAAAGACCGGGTCGTGTTAACCAAGGTCAAGAAACCCTGTGTCATCGGCCCCGAGAGTAGTAACCTCAACTCATCTCTCAACCCTTCATAGAATCAATTCATCTTGCGCTCCTCATCCGCGATGGTGGAGCTAGCATATCGACTCAAACGAGTAAACTCGTGGAGATATTCATCCACGCTACTGTCCCCTTGAACCAACTTCAGGAACTCGTTCTCCAACGCTATCCTCTGCGCCGAAGTGAGGTATCTAGCCAAGAACAATCTCGAGAACTCCTCCATTAAGACATCAACAAGTTGCCTACCTCTCAATAGGTGCAGCTCCAATCCTTCCCACCACAATCTCACTTCACCGTCCAAAAGGAACGTAGCAATGGTGGTCATTTGCCACTCCTCCGTCTCTGTTGCTGTCATGAATCTCTTCACCCTGGAGAGCCAAACTTCAGCTTGAGATGGGATTCCCAACCCTGAGAATACTGGAGGATTAAAGCTCGTGACATGTTTGAGCTGTCTCTCGGTTGCCCTCCTTGGCACCAACGGCTCCACTACTACCTGCTCCACCGCAGGAGCGGGCTGCTGCATTTGCCTTACAGGCTATGCATTCATCATGGCCAACACTGCTTCGGCCACCAATCGTATGGTCTCAGCCGATGGAGGTGTTACAGGAGCAACATCTGGTGCACTGCTAGCCTTAGAAACTCGACGTTCCGACGGCCCAGCACCACTTCTGGTCACCTATAGTGGTATAAAACACTGCTAAGCGACCAAATAAAATTGCAAATAGTAATTATAGGAAAGCACAGGTTCCTCAAACACGTGTATTTTCATTCATAAGTGGACATTCATAGGTTTTTTTACTGTTATAACGATGCCGCACACACATGTGCTCACCACCCCTTAAAAATAATTCGCCCACGAATTCATCTTAAGCCCAACGAAAACCAATAGTCTGATACCAAATTGTAACACCCCCTATCTGTCGTATAGCATATTGATGAGTCCATGTTTTATACCTATTTTCGGACTCATCTGGGCTAGTTTTCACACGTTTGCACTTCACTTTTAGTTCTTTATCATTCATATCTCATCTTGTCTATATTTCCATAGGAAGTGCACATTTTAGCCCATGGTTGTGTATTTTGTTATTTTTATAGTTTGTACTCCCTTTTGTGATTGTCTAGAATGTCTGCACAGATTAGTGATTGGTTTTTCCTTTCGGTACAGGGGTCGTGTGCGTGTTCCGGGATGGTTGTGAAACAGGAATACTGCGCACGATCATGGGATATAATGCGCACGACCACTGGTCGTGCACCCCTGATCGTGCGCACTACTCTACGTTTTCCAAAATCAGCCTGGGGTAAGCACACGACCACTGGACATACTGCGCATGACCACCGGTCGTGCGCCACTGATCGTGTGCATTGATTCCTCTTTTCTGGAGTCCTGTCTGGGTAATCGCACGATCATTGGACTTAGTGCGCACGACCACTAGTCGTGCGCCACTACTCGTGCGCGTTATCCCAGTTCTTCTTCCTGATCTTCCATGCCAGTGCGCACAAGCACCGGACATAGTGCGCACGACCACTGGTCGTGCGCCTGTGATCGTGCATATTGTTCATTTTTGCTTTTGTATAAATAGTGCAGGTCTCGCCCTAATCCAGTGGATCCGGAGCTCGACATTTTCTCCGCCGTTTTCCGCCTTCTCCGTCGTTCCCCTTCATCTTGCACCCTAGGGAGGTGCTCCGGGAAAGCTTTCACCGCCAAATCCGAGCCGGAGCTTCCTCTCGGCCTTCTCCTTCATCCATGAGCTTCAAGTTGGGCTTGACGCCATAGCCATCAAGCAAAGAAAAGCTAGCAAACTTCGTCCGCTATCGTGAGACGAAGAAGACGGGCCATTGGAAGGTGGTGACAGCCCTTCTCTATCCCAGACGCAGTTGAGGACCGAGCTTGGACGCGGAATGACAACCCGACGATTCCAACCGTGAATCCTCAGCAAGGCTTCAGATTCGGTCGATCTCTTGACTTGTTCTTGCTTTCTTATTGAATATGGTGTTTAACTTTAGTTATATTGATGAAGTATGCTTAGTTTGTAAAACGATTTTATACAATCATGTCTATGTGATTTTGTATGTTTTCATTATTTTGTATGTGACAGCCCTTCTCTATCCCAGACGCAGTTGAGGACCGAGCTTGGACGCGGAATGACAACCCGACGATTCCAACCGTGAATCCTCAGCAAGGCTTCGGATTCGGTCGATCTCTTGACTTGTTCTTGCTTTCTTGTTGAATATTGTATGTTTAACTTTAGTTATATTGATGAAGTATGCTTAGTTTGTAAAATGATTTTATACAATCATGTCTATGTGATTTTGTATGTTTTCGTAAACGATTTTATACAATCATGTCTATGCCATCAAGCAAAGGAAAGCTAGCAAACTTCGTCCGCTATCGTGAGACGAAGAAGACGGGCCATTGGAAGGTGGTGACAGCCCTTCTCTATCCCAGACGCAGTTGAGGACCGAGCTTGGACGCGGAATGACAACCCGACGATTCCAACCGTGAATCCTCAGCAAGGCTTCGGATTCGGTCGATCTCTTGACTTGTTCTTGCTTTCTTGTTGAATATTGGTGTTTAACTTTAGTTATATTGATGAAGTATGCTTAGTTTGTAAAATGATTTTATACAATCATGTCTATGTGATTTTGTATGTTTTCGTTATTTGCTTTAGTTGCGCCATATTCCATCCACCATCCATCCACCCTTGCCGCACTAGCAATTGCTAGTGGTGTGCGTAGCGAAGAGGTGCTTACGACCCTCATTCCGCCATTCTAACCACCTCATCCGCTAGCCTTCTTGTCCATCCTCCTAGCGATTCGGTGCATAGCGGCCCGACTAGTCTTCCATCCCGCCTGGAGAAGCATCGCATAGCGACGTTGCATAGGAGTAGTTGTTAGCCTTTTATTTTCTTTTTTCGCAATATCAAAGCACCCATAGTTAGCTCCGACCTAAGGAATTCAATCTCAAGTACTCCTTGAAATTAACTCCACCTTAATGTGTTCCTTGTGAGATCGATACTTGGGAAAACCCCCATTTTATATTACTTGTGCGACCGGTTCACTGTCGTGATCTATAGCATCACATATAGCAGTAGGTCCGGTCGGGGCCCGATGCCATATACCACAAACAGACTGGGTGGTTACTCATGGAAACCATCCAACCAATCTTTACGTCCTACACAGAGCATTATAGCGGAAGCAGTTTATAAGTTGCAATTAAGAGAACCCAGCACCAAGCATGAATGTCCACTAAATATCAAATAGGAATGTAGTACAAACACAAGTACAGGCCTTAAGGCCTCACAAATTGTTTTACTTAATAATACATGTTTTCCATACCACGACACTCAGGCCGGTCATACATGAATAAAAACAAGTAAACACTCCAATTAGGCCTTCGAGGGCCGGCTTCGCAATTTGGGCTTTAGCCCGCTATTGACCGCTTGGTCCAGCAGCACCTACAAGCAACAAAACCACCACACGGTGGCAAACAAAAGGCAATGGTCAGCAATGCTGACCAAATTATAACGATCTCACCCCTACTCGGGGCGGCGATGCTCCTTCCTTGCACTTATTAGCATAACCAAGCAGCATATAAATATACATTACATCACAGGTGTTGGCACGCACGGCCACACGTCCCGTGCTCTCAGGGCACATTCTCGGTGAACCAGTCGATGTCACGTCAATTTAAGTCATAGACATTCCGATCACACCACCTCCACTTTGATGGCCACACTATGAGCATTTTGTCTTCTTGGCATGGGTCACGTCAATTTAAGCCATAGACCGCCGAAGACCCTCATCTATGCCAACGACAAGTGCCACGTACCCTTAGGTCTCTTTAACCGAACGACATAGAACGGGTACAGTTCCATCTAGCCCGTGCTCACAACGCAATGACAATTTAAGCCATATGCGCGGGTCAAACTTCTCCCGAGTCCCGTTTCCATCACAATTCACATAACCCGGTTATGTTTCAAGTTGGCTCCCAGGCCACCAAGTTGGCAAGATCACGCATCCGCCCAGTTTTCCGAGTGCACCTTAGGGTTAATCCCCAAATCTCCCTGTTGCAATCTACCAAGTAGAAAACCCGAAAAACAAACAATCGCACGGAGTCTTCTCCGGCATTTATGCAATGCAACATCACCGATCCAGACCAACTTGTCCGAGTAGGCTTCACATATCATGCCTATGACCGTTCTCGTTTACGGACTCTACACAACGGGGATTATTCATGTCTACCCGTAGGAACGCCTCAAACTAACCGCAAACTCGCGAGAGCGGGCTTCCTATGCAAAAGAAGGAGTTCTTCACATGCTCAAGAAGAGAATCGTTACCCCAACGTTCTTCCTTGGCGCCATGGAAAAGTAAGCAGATGAAAAGTACTGCACTCTCTTTACCTCCGTAGATCCGAAGTCGGCTCGCGATTTGGAGCTCCGAAGCTCCTCCAATGGCCGGATCTAGCTTCTTCTTCCTCCTTTACTCTCCTCTCTCTCTAAGCTTTAGAAAGAGAACCACTCAAAAGAAATGAGGGTTTCAAAGGTCCAATCCCGGATATATCCCATCAGGAATAACCCCGAGCTGTTGGATCCCAAATTAAAGAAACAAACGGCCTTGATTCAGGCCTGAAATGCTAAAACTGGGCCGAACACGGCCTGAGACACGCCCGTGTCCAGGGCCGTGTCCCCCATTCGCCGTCAAAATCGACGCGTCTGGAAAAAGACACGGGCATCCAACACGCCCGTGTTTGACCAGACACGCCCGTATTCCAACTGACACGGCCGTGTGGCTAGCTGTGTACCCCCATCGACACAGCCCCGAAAACAACCCGAGACTCACATGGGTATTGGACATGCCCGTGTACTAACCCGTATCTAACTCGAACACGCCTGGACGCCAGGTCGTGTTCACTGTCTAGACACTTCGTCGAGCGAAGTTCGTCGAATGCCTGACACGCCCTGGGACACGCCCGTGTCCTAGGCCGTGTGCCCCCTGCCAGATTCCAAATTTGGCCCAGAACGCCTCCCGTCGCTCTTTTGAGTTTCGGGGCGTTACAACTATAGATTTAAACGATGGCGTTGAATGTATTCAGCACACTCAACGTTGCGTTGAGTGTGTGGAGCACACTCAATTCTTTTGCCTTAGACTCAAAATTTAAAGGATGGCGTTGAGTGTATTCAGCTCACTCAATATCGCGTTGAGTGTATAAAGCACACTCAAAGCTTTTGACTTAGCCTAAGAAAATATCTGATGGTGTTGAGTGCATTAAGCACACTCAACGCCGCGTTGAGTGTATTCAGAACACTTAACGCTTTTATACTTAATCGTACAACCACTCAACACCACTGAACGCCAAGACCCAGAAACCTGGCAAAAAAGCTAACATACCTAAACATAGGTTAATAGACTTATTCTCGCTATCTCTTTTTAATTATGGCAACAACTAAACCTAGATTAAGACCAAGTTAACAGCTAGGCCCAACACAGGAAAAGAATTCTCCCGTAACAAAAAAGGGTTTCTCCCTCACCAAGACTACCGGTTCACTGCTATGCTAAGTACCATGCGTCCTACAAGAACAGAATACAACAAGTTGAAAGCTTGGCAAGGGTGTAAATCACCACTTTCCTCAAGATCTATAGCAAAAATGGTTTGACAAGGAGGAAATCATGTATTATTCCCAATTTCTGTGTAGGGAGGAAAGAAAATCAAGAAAATAGTGGAATCAAGAACAAGTAAGGGGGAAAACAACCACTTGCCTCAAACCTGGCCAAACTTTGTCAACACAAGCACTCCACCTCACAGATCTGGTCGGAAGAACACCTAAGCTGTAAAACCTGAAACTTTTTGAGAGGAAGGAAGGTCAAAACCGCAACCTAAACCTCTAAAAATCCACAAAACGGGAAAACCTTACCATTGAAATGTAGATCTAGGCAAGCTCTCTTGATAGTTATTATTATAAGCAAACCCCATCAATCTGAGTCACTCATCCCATGCTCCTCTGTGGTCCAAAATATAACATCTAATCATTTCCTCCACGATCTGATTCACTCTCTCCATTTGATCATTAGTATGCAGATGATAAGCGGTGGAGTACCTCAGATCGGTACCCAACCCTTCCTGTAAGCTTTTCCAAAAGCGAGACGTAAACTTGGAGTCTTGATCTGACATAGTACTAACAGGCACTCCATGTAGCCTAATAACCTGATCCAGGTACAACTCTGCTATCTTCTTCATGGAGTAGTCAATCTTGAAAAGCACGAAGTGGGCACACTTCGTCAGTCTATCAACAATAAACCAAAATGAATCATGCCCTCGGGGAGATCTCGGTAATCCAGTAATGAAATCCATCGAAATGCTCTCCCACTTCCAACTTAGAATTTCTAAGGGCGTCAACTTGCCTCCAGGCCTACCATGATCGGCCTTCACCCGCTTGCAAGTAAAACATTCTGATATATACTTAGTTATATCTCCCTTCATACCATAACACCAAATGATCTATTTCAGATCCTTATACATTTCAGTAGAACCGGAGTGGTAGGCAACATTAGAACCATGCGCCTCTTTGCACAACTTAACACGGATATCCTCAACTATGAGAATGCAAAATCTGTCGCGGTACATCAAGGTACCCGCATCATCAATCGAAAAGTCAGGCAATTCCCCTTTCGCAGTTCTGTTATAAAGGTGCAGCAAATTCGGATCATCCTTCTGATGTAGCCTTGTAAGTGTAATCCAAGAAGGCTCTACCACCACCAAACTATTAGGCGAGTCAGAACTTCCAACTAAAATATTCATCATCAAAACTCCTCAACCAGAGAATCCACAGAAGGATTAAAGATTTTAGTTGTCTTACTACTCAAGGCATCAGCTACCACATTAGCTTTGTCTGGATGGTATTGGATCTCAACATCATAATATACAACATACTTTAACCATCTATGCTTGCACAAATTCAATTTCTTTTGAGTGAAGACGTACTTCAAACTCTTATGATCGGTATAAATCTTGCACAAAGCGCCATATAAAAGATGTCTCCATAACGCCAAGCATAGATCACAGCTACGAATTCTAAATCATGCGTAGGGTAATTCCTTTCATGAATATTTAACTACCTCGACCCATACGGTATTACTTTGCCTTCTTGCATCAACATGCAACCAAGTACCACATGTGATGCGTCCATGTAAAAATATACTTTATCCCTTTGGTAGGCAAGGTCAACACCGGAGCAGTGCACGATATCCTCTTCAATTCCAGAAAAGCTTCCTCGCACTTATCACTCCACACAAAAGCGGTGTTCTTCTGCGCTAGTTTAGTCAATGGCGCAGACAGTATAGAGAAAACCTCTACAAACCTTCTATAATAGCCAGCCAGCTCTATGAAGCTCCATATTTCTTTGGGTGTGCCAGGTCTATTCCAATCCATAATAGAAACTATCATCTCAGGGTCCACATAAATTCCATCCTTATTAACCACATGACACTGAAAAGAAACTAGAGGAAGACAAAACTCGCACTTACTTAACTTGGCATACAACCTATGCTCCTTAAAGGTAGACAAAACTAAATGCAAGTGCTGGTCATGCTCTTAAGCACTACGACAGTATACCAGGACATCATCTATAAAAACAACCACGAAACGGTCAAGGAAATTTTTAAATACTTTGTTCATCATATCCATAAAGGTAGATGGTGCATTGGTCAAACCAAAAGTCATTACCCAAAACTCAAAATGCCCATGCCGTGAATGAAAGGCAGTCTGTGGAATATCCGTCTCACGAATCCTCAACTGATGGTAGCCTGAACGAAGGTCAATCTTCGAAAACATAGAGCTACCACACAACTGATAAAATAAATCATCAATTCTCGTCAAGGGATGCCTGTTCTTAATGGTTACCTTATTCAGTTCACTATAGTCAATGCACAGCCACATGGATTCATCCTTCACAAATAGCACAGGAGCACCCCAAGATGAAGAACTTGTCCTAATAAATCCGCTTTGCAACAAATCATCCAGCTGGGTACGCAACTACTCCAGCTCACGAGGGGCCATTAGGTATGGTGCCTTAGCAATAGGACGAGTACCCGACTCCAAATCTATCACAAACTCTACATCTCTCTCAGGTGGAGGGCTGAGAAGATTATCTGGGAAAACATCAGGAAACTCACACACCACCGGAACCTCCTCGACACGTGGCAAACTACTAATGGTTTCTAAAATAGAAACCAAGTAAGCAAAACAGCTGGAATTTAAAAGCTTCCGAGCACATATCGCTGAAACAATCGGGGAATCCTGGTGCGGATAACAATAAACACTCCTGGGTTGCCTATTGTCCATATTGAAGTCCAAATGCTTAAATTTGCACGGGATAACCGCATCATATTTGGACAACCAGTCCATGTCCAAGATCACATCAAACTCCTCCAGGTCTATTACCTTCAAATCAGCAAACGCTAGGAAATCGCCCAGCAAAATCGGACAACTCGGGATACCCTGGTTCGACACCACCGAATCACCGGAGGGAAACTTTACTTGAAACGCATCGCATACTTGATCGAGAGTCAAACGATGATGCTCAACAAATGCCCTAACCATAAATGAGTGGGCAGCACCGGAATCAAAGAGAACATGTGCCCAACAGTTCTTTAGTTTAAATTTCCCTATAAAAACACTTACATAACTAATCAAACTTCATCGAAACTACAACTACGAGCTAAACAGAAACAAAACCAGGTTAGAAACTAACCTGAAACCACTTGGGTAGATGTCTGGGCTTCCTCCAGATACACGACATTCAGCTTTCCATTCCCCTTGTCCAATCGTTGCGGTGGCGACAAAGCTTGTTGTGGGACTGGCTACAGTGTGGGCTGAAGCTGGGGGCAATTTGGCTTTAGGTGACCTTTTTGTCCATACTGGTAGCACACTCTATCCTTGCTCCAATAATGGGCAGCATTGTGCCCCCATCTCTTTCACATGGTACACACCAGATCTCCTCTGGGAGCTCCCCGAATAGCATGAACATGCTCCTTCTTCTGGGTTCCTATTCTTTTGAAACATTTCTCGAACGGGTGGCATGTTCGGCCACATAAACTACATATCTCATTACTTCTCTTTCTCGAAGCAGAACCCGATCCCTGGGGCTTCTTTCCCTCATCAAACTTCCTCTTTTCTTTTCTTAGTTGCATTCCTCAATTCTTGGCATTGTCGATCACCTCGATGTATAGAGCAGCTTTAACAACTTCAGCATAGCTTTCAGATCCATATGCACTAGTCAGCTGCTGGATGTCATTCTGAAGACCACCCAGAAGATGTTTAACTCGGCTAGACTCTGAGGATACCATGTCAGGGGCAAACCAGCTTAGCTTACTCTATTCTACCTCATACTCACTCACTATGAGCTTCCACTGCTTCAGGTGCAGGAAATAGTTCATTAAGCGGTGCTACTCGACCGATGGTAGAGACTTTCTCAGCAATAGCTCCTTGAGGCTTCCCATGAACATCCATCCTTCAAGTTTTCCTTTTCTCTCAGCCACCAACTCTTTGCAAGTCCCTTGAGCTTATAAGCAGCGACCAACATTCTTTGGTCGGCAGAAACTTCAGAGTAATAGAACATCTCCTCGATGGCTATAATCTAGTTGTCCAAAGCCTTAATGTCCTCCCTACCATCATAGGTAGGGGGTCCCAGTCACTGAAAGTGTGAAATAAAATCCATCTCCGGTGGCAGCATAGCTCGGGGCACCAGAGGAGCAGGAACAGCCTGAACCACAATAGGGTCCTAAACTCTAAGCGGATGTCCTGATACAACAGTCAACAAGGCTTGGATCTGTGATTGCATCTCAAACATTTACCTAGACAAAGCTTCATTGATTTGCCGCAATCCTTCTATTACGGCCTCATTTTGAGCTCCAGACAACTCACCCTCAGACTGGGGAGTCGACCTTGTTGTAGAACGTCTCGACATCCTAATATCACAATTAACAATTAATCAAAACCTAGCTTACTGCTAGAACTACCAATCTTAGTTCATACAATACATGTACAAATACTTGCTTATGCTTCTAACTTGCTCTGGGGATATCATTAATTATGTCACGACTAAACTTAGGATGATATACCATCATCATATTGACTCATGTGCATAGATCATGGATGCATGAATTCTTATTCTTTTTGATCAAAAAACCATGTATATATATATGTCATCATGTAAATCTTTAGCTTGACACATGTGTTATGCGATGTTATGCTATGTATGTTGTGTTATGCAATCTAATAAAGGCCTTAACGCATGTTATGAGAGGCGTACACATGAAATATTATGCATCCCATACTACATAATATCGCATACAATGAAAATCAAAATATAATGTACATTCATGTGATGATTGTTATGCATCTCATACTACATAACATTCACGTGTTCTATCCTATGAGGATCCATATAGAAACACATATTATGCATCTCATACTACATAATATGTCATGTATACTTCTTATCAAGATTATGAGTGTAGTTTTAGTGCTTCAACCAAGACGTGATGATGATACATCGGTGTGTGTATGAAATGATACAAGACAACTAACACTAACTAAAGACGGTTGCTCGACCAATTGTCAAACAACCCATCACAACCCGCATTTTCTCTGAATTTAAGTGTATATCAGAGTAAGAGAAAACATGTGTTGTGATGCCACATCATGCAGGGGATAACTGTAGATGCTCAGGCAAGACTCAAACTATACATTTTATATGAAATTCATAAGTATTTTTGAAGAAAATCCTGTTAAGTTTAATTAATTAGTCGTATCCCTCGGCTCAGTGGATCACTAGTCCATAAGTAAGGATATAATTATACGCCGCGAAAAATTAGTTTATTTACAATGGTTAACACCTGATAATATGTTTTATACCCTAAACTATTAACATATTTTCTATTTTTGAAGGCACTAATCTCGCCTTATATTCTTATTTTGTATCTTTCTTATGTAAATATTATTGCCACTAACATTTTTTTGTCTTTTTGCAGGTTTCCAGAATTTTGGCCAAAAATGACCTGACATGCCCCATTATCACACCCTCCCTGGGCGTGTCACAGGGCGTGTCAGCCGATCCCGAGGTAGATTGCTGACAGAGCCAAAATGACAGCAAAAATGCCTATCACACCCCCCCCCCCCCCCGACACGCCCTCCCCGGGCGTGACACGGGCGTGTCGACCTCTGCACGAAGCCTGCCGCCGCATTAAATGTTTTTTCACCTCAGTACGTCAACATTACTGTCATGCCCCCCCTACATGGGCGTGACCAGGGGGTGTTCGCCCCCTTTTCCAAGACTGGCGGATTTCCGACCAATGATTGAGACTTGACGTACATGTCACGCCCCCCCTACACGGGCGTGACCTAGGGCATGTCTGCCAACGTACCGAAGCAATCATCCTTCCCTCCTGAAGCCAGAGCTCGAGGTCAATGCCCGTGCCTGTCACGCCCCCTGACACGCCCTCCTAGGGAGTGTCACAGGGCGTGACCAACCAGTGAAATTTTCCTATAAATTCAGACCCCCTTCCATTTCAACAAGTTTGGGCTGAGAGGGGGAGGTGCTGCCCCTTTGGATTCTCCTTTTTTTCATGTTTTCTTCCCTCTCCCTCTCTCTCTCTTATTTTGTTTTTTTCTAATCCTAACTTAGTGCTCCTTTTGTAATAGCTTTTGTATTAGCTTTGTACTTCATTTGTAGCCTAGTGTTAATGTTAGCTTAGTCTTTTATTTCATTTCACTTGTAATTTTCATTTCCATGTTGTAAGCTCTCTTTTAGATTAATATAAAAAGTGTTGTTTGCTCTCTTTAGTACCTTGTGTTCTTTATGCTTTATTACTCATCCCCCCTCCTACACTTCACCATGAGTAACTAATGTTGATGCGCGGAAGTGGCACCGAGCAGCTAACACGAAGGGAGTGTTCGATCTCACAAGCTAGGAGAGGAAGAGGATGAAGGTTGTGGGGGAGGAGGAATGAAGGAATCTTTTGAGTGCTCGAGAGTGGAGTAAACGCTTGTCAAGGAGTTGTGGGGATAGAGGACAGGGTGTTGAGTGCAGCCGGGAAGGCTGATGAGAAAAGGAGGATGATCAGGAGCTGTCGAGTAGACGGGTACTTGGACGGTTGTGCTTGCAGGTTGATGTCGAGAGGAAGCTGAGCTGAACTGAGAAAAAGAGAGGGGGGGGCGCTAGCAGCGGCAACAGCAGACTTCGCCCGCCGCGGCTTAAATGCCACTCTTGCGACGGGATTTCCTTTTATCAATAGCGAGAGTTACAACTTGCTAATACACCTTTACAAGAAAGCAATAAAAGGTACAAGAAGGAAACTGGCGGCTAAGGAAGAAGTGTCAGAAGAGGCCGCGTGGACTAAAGAGCGTAGCCGGCAGGCCTCGCGGTTAAGGGAAATGGGAGACCGCGCGGACTGCAGAACTAGAGGCCGGCAGGACGCGCGACTAAAGGCGCAGAGGGGGGTGCGGACTGAGAAACGGAGTCCGCAGGAGGAGGGCTTGCTTTCTGAGCACCTTGGCGATGATTCGACCTCCATCATATGAGAGGCATGGTGGTCTATTTATAGGCCCGAGGAGGTAACGGCTTGCGGTGATGTTACCCCCTGTGAGATGGTAACTTGAGCGAGATGGAGACGGAGTCCGCCGAGTCCGCAATAGGCCGTGCGGACTGGGACTTAGTACTGAAGCAGGTGCTACTGGCGGCAAAATGGGAGACCTAGTGGCGGATTGCGATGCGGGTTCGCGGAGTCCGTCACTGCTGAGTTGGGACTGTCCGCCTGCTGCTGGGGTGGCGAATGCTGGAGGCCAAACGACAGACTGCAAGGAGAATCCGCTGAGTCCGCCGCTGCTGAACTGAGCGAGCTGTAAGGGGTGCGAGCAGGAGAGTGACCGCAGAGTCCGCCAAGTCCGCACGAGGTTATGCGAACTGGGACTGTCTTCTGGACGATCTGCTGCCCGGCGGACTGGAAGGAGTCCTCTACTGCTGACTGAGTCCGCGCCAAGGCCGCTGACTGAGGAGGAGTTGACCATGCTGCTGTCGAGAAGCTGGCGCTGGCCAAGGAAAGGCGGACTGCAAAGAGAGTCCTCCAGGTCTGTCGAGCCTGTGTCTACTGTAAAGCTGAATCCGCTCACGTTGGAAATGGAGAGCCTGACTGTTGCTGTTGGGATTTAGCGGTGAAGGAGGACTGGAAGTCTCGACCGCACTTCGAGTCCACCGAGCTCGCATTGAACGGGACGTTGCTGCTGGTCTTGGCGGGTAGCCGGCTGGCGGTCTGGGGCAGGTAGGTAGTTGAGTCCGGCAGAGAGAGTCTTGCGGAGACAAGCTTGCGGCTGAGCTGAAAAAAGGGGGCGGCCTGTAGAGGCGGACTACGAAAGCAGTCTACGGCCCCTACCGACCAAGGGAAGGTGCGCGGCCTGATCGGTCAGACCGCTGAGACCGCGCAAGCCGCGCGCCCTGAGTGGACAGAGAATTCTGTTCGCCCTCCCTAGGGAATCACGGCCTCCAGGAGGAACCCGGGGCAGGCCGCGACGAGCGAACTGGCTGCCTTGGGAAGGATCGCCGATTTTGGGGTTAACATAATCCCCGCACTTTTTTAAGTTCCGAATAGAACTTCGAAAAAGTTGGAAACCCATGAAAATCGTGATCCACCGTAATGGAAAGAGAAGTGGGCAAGGAGAGATAGAACCTGATGCCTCTCCTTAGGAGTTTGGTGCTTCCTGTCTATTTTCCTACAAGAGGAAAGTTAGGGTAGGCATGTATGGGTGGTACATCTTGTGCGTAACTGAGTTTGCCTTTGCAAAATGAAGAAGATGTGTCTTCCACTAAGTTCTGCAAAATGAAAGTCAGAGGAAAACATAGAAGCATAATAACTTGCAAGTACCTGATTGTGGATTGCAAGCATTTGTTATCCTCTGCAAAAAAGGAAGGATGAAGAGTATACAAGAAGGAAAAATGAGCTGCAAGTACCTGGAAGGAACTTGCAAGTCTTTGTTTGTTTCTGCAAAAGAATAGTTAAAAGTAGGCACAGTATATGAAAGTAACTTGCAAGTACCTGTGAAGAAACTCGCAAGTATCGGATGATCTCTGCAAAATGAGAGTTAGGAACAAACATGATATATGTGTGTAGCTTGCAAGTACCTGTGAAGAAACTTGCAAGGGTCTGTTGATCTCTGCAAGGAGAGAGTTAGGAGCAAGCAAAATATGAAAATAGCTTGCAAGTACTTGTGAAGAAACTTACAAGGATCTGCTGATCTCTGTAAAGTGAGAGTTAGAAGCATGTATTGTATACAAAGAATAAGCTGCAAGTACCTGGATATGACTTGCAGGTGCTTGCTAACCACTGCAAAGAAAAACGTGAGCAGCAGACATAGAATAATGAATTTAACTGCAAGTACCTGGATGAGGTTTGCAGGTGTCTGCTAAATACTGCAAAGAAAAAAGTGAGCAGCAGACATAGAATAATGAATTAAACTGCAAGTACCTGGATGAGGCTTACAGGTGTCTGCTAGTCTCTACAAGAAAAGAGTTAAGAGAAGACATACATATATGAAACGAGCTTGCAAGTACCGGAGAGAAGGCTTGCAAGTGTTAATTGTTGATAAGATAAGGTCGATATGACCAAATAATAGAGGAAATGCCTGATACATCCTGGTAGAGCTTTGAGCAGGCAATGCATATAAGATGAGCATAAGCAAAGTGAATGCTGGAAATCCTTTTGGGTAGGTCAGATTAACCTGTTCACCTGTGAAAGAAGGCAGTTGACAAAAAAGAGGCATATACTCGGAGATGACCAAGAAAGACTGGATGCTGCCATAGGAGATCACCCGTGGGCCTTATGCTTCGCTTGCCTGAGAAAAATCATCCCGAGTATAGTCCTACTCAAAGTGGGCTGGCCGCGCATCCTCCAGGAGGGCACAAAAGAGAAAAGCAAGGGAAATCCTGAGAAGGATCGCTAGAGGCACTAATCAAATGCTTCGGGTTACTACATCACTGATCAATGAGACTGTTTGCGCCAAGAGGCCTATAGCTTGTCTGTGGATTGATCAGTGGAGTTGAGGACCCCGCAAAAGCATGGATTGGGAGCACTAGAGAACGCTCGGCCATCACAGCCGTGAGATGATCGAAGATACAAGGCTACGCTTAGTTGCCATTGCTTGTCAAGCAAAGATCACCGTAACTGTGATGTATCGTAACATAGCACAGCAGAGCTAACACATGGGGCCTCCCTAGCACGCACTCTATGTTAGATGTCGGCTAGGATCTAAATTCCAGTATTCCTCCGCATGAGAGTTGGATAGCCCACACTACACATATATGCGAAATCTCCCCGCGATATGTGGTCACTGTGGTCTTACGCCGGAATCTAATCCCAAGGGGGCCTATAGCATGACTTGATGACATCTTTGTGGCTCAGTGACCTCTTGGAGAAGAGAGAATAGAGGAGGAAACAATACAAGAAGAGAACTGTGTCAGTATGGGATCCCTGATAAAAGATTTATTGAAAAGCGAGAATGAACACTAAGAAGTGTTTTGTAAAGAGAATGTTTGAAAGGCTAAGAGTAGAGATAACCCATCATGGTTGTGAGAGAATTTGGAGGACTATGAAGTCCTTTGCTGGATTAGAATAGCTTTCCAAGCAAGGAACATCTGCAACTTCTTTGCCCTTTGAGGTTGCTGGATCATGGCGATCTTCTTTGGGAAGCAGGTCACACATCTTACCCTGCCGGAGCATCCTTTGCACAAACTGGCAGAGTGCTCGGCAGTTCTCAGTCAGGTGACCTGGCTCTTTGTGGAATTCGCAGTAAGGCTCAGAATTTCTAGACCTTTTATCAGCTGGTCGGTAAGGCTTTTTGTAGCTAGCCCTATCTTTCATGATCTGGCTTACTTCTAGCATGACTTCATCTAGTTTAGACTCATACAATTCATCATCTTGCTGATGGTAGACTACAGCTATTTGAGAAGAATCTAGTGGTAGTAATGAACCTTGAGCACAATCACGGCTCAGGAAAGGGTATCGATGGCGCTGAAACCTTTTTCCTTTCCTTGAATGAGTTGGGAAATCATCGTGAGGAGACCTCGGAGGCTGTTTGTGAAAAGGATCTTTCTTTGATATGAGCTTGGAGATGAAGCCTGGGTTGCTTTTTTCTCCTCGGATGTATGAGTTGGCTAAGGCAATCAACTCTTGGTATGTTCTTGGTGCACAGACATTGGCTTCAAACTTGAGAGGCCCTTCACGGAGACCGTGGATAAGAGCCAATCGGTACATTTCTTGGCTGACAATCTCGATGTCCAATATTTCTCTTTGGAAATGATCAACGAACTGAGACCAAGTTTCATTGATGCGCTGCTTGATCTCAAAGAGGGCTTCAGGACCGCCCTTTCTCTTGGTTGAGGTAGAGAATCTAAGCAAAAACTCCCTTTGCAGATCAGCAAAGGAAGTGATGGAGTGAGGGAGAAGACCATAGATCCAGTCCCTCACTTGCCCATCAAAGGTTGTGACAAGAAGCTTGCACTTGGTTGCATCTGAAAGGGTTTTAAGAGCAACGGCTGATTCGAAGGCTTGAAGATGATTCACTGGATCAATCTCTCCGGTATAAATTGGTAACCGGGGTTCTCTGAAATTTGCTGGAGTTGGTTCATGACCAACATTCTCTGTAAATGGTGAAGGCTCTTCCTGTTCTCCTACAGCATAAGGATAAAAAGGAGCATAAGCTGCAGCTGCAAAAGGAGCAGGAGGGTAAAAGTGAAAAGTTGCTGCAGGAGGAGCAAATGCAGGAGCTATAGGGTAAGGGTGACTTCCCTGAAAGTTGAGAAATCTAGCAGGGCTTCCCCGGGCTGCTTCCCGGAAGATGTTTTGGCAAGCAGCAAACTCTTCATCTTGAGGTCGCAGAGGGGCTACAGGACCTTGCAGGAAGGTTGTTGTGTAAGGAGGATAGACCGGCGGGCAAGCTGGAGGAAAAGCTTGCTGGTGCTCCAAAGTTGGTGCTGGATTGATCGGAGCAGCTGGAGCAGCCGGAGCTGTTGCTGGTTGAGAGTCTAGCCGCTGTGTGATCATAGCGAGCATTTGGTTGATTGCTTGGAACTACTGAGCATTCTCACGACGCGATTGTTCAAAGGCCTCCCAGAGAGGATCATCTCTAGGACTTGGAGCAAAGTTCTCGGCAGGTTGACGATCTACCATGACAAACTGTCACTGTTCACCGTCTGTTCGGATCTGAAGGTCGCGTGTTAATTGTTGATGCACGGAAGTGGCACTGGACAGCTAACACGGAGGGAGTGTTCGATGTCACAAGCTAGGAGAGGAAGAGGATGAAGGTTGCGGAGGAGGAGGAATGAAGGAAGCTTCTGAGTTCTCGAGAGTGGAGCAAACGCTTGTCAAGGAGTTGCGGGGATAGAGGAGAGGGTATTGAGAGCAGCCGAGAAGGCTGATGAGAAAAGGAGGATGATCAGGAGCTATCGAGCAGAAGGGTACTTGGACGGTTGTGCTTGCAGGTTGATGCCGAGAGGAAGCTGAGCTGGACTGAGAAAAAGAGAGGGGGGGGCGCTAGCAACGGTAATAACAGACTTCGCCCGCCACAGATTAAATGACACTCTTGCAATGGGCTTTCCTTTTATTAATAGCGAGAGTTACAACTTGCTAATACACCTTTACAAGAAAGCAATAAAGTGTACAAGAAGAAAACTGGCGGCTAAGGAAGAAGTGCCAAAAGAGGTCGCGCGGACTGAAGAGCGTAGCCGGCAGGCCGCGCGGTTAAGGGAAACGGGAGACCGCGCGGACTGCAGAACCAGAGGCCGGCAAGCCACGCAACTAAAGGCGCAGAGGGGGTGCCGACTGAGAAATGGAGTCCGCAGGAGGAGGGCTTGTTGGCTGACTTCGAGTGTGAGCACCTTGGCGATGATCCGAACTCCCTCATATAAGAGGCATGGGGGTCTATTTATATGCCCGAGGAGGTAACGGCTTGCGGTGACATTACCCCCGGTGAGACGGTAACTTGAGTGAGATGGAGACGGAGTCCACCGATTCCGCAATAGGCCGCGCGGACTGGGACTTCGTACTGAAGCCGGTGCTGTTGGCGGCAAAATGGGAGACTTAGTGGCGGACTACGATGCGGGTTCGCGGAGTCCGTCACTGCTGAGCTGGGACTGTCCGCCTACTGCTGGGTTGGCGAATGCTGGAGGCCAAGCGGCAGACTGCAATGAGAATCCGCTGAGTCCGCCGCTGCTGAACTGAGCGAGCTGTAAGGGGTGCTAGCAGGAGAGTGCCCGCGGAGTCTGCTGAGTCCGCACGAGGTTATGCGGACTGGGACTGTCTTCTGGAGGATCTACTGCCCGACGGACAGGAAGGAGTCCACTACTGCTGACTGAGTCCGCGCCATGGCCGCGGACTGAGGAGGAGTTGACCCTGCTGTTGTCGAGAAGCTGGCGCTATCCAAGGAAAGGCGGACTGCAAAGAGACTCCGCCAGGTCCACCGAGCCCGGGGCTGCTGCAAAGCTGAATCCGCTCACGTTGGAGATGGAGAGCCTGGCTGTTGCTGTTAGGATTCAGCGGTGAAGGCGAACTGGAAGTCTCGACCGCACTTCGAGTCCGCCGAGCTCGCGATGAACGGGATGTTGTTGCTGGTCTTGGCGGGTAGCCGGCTGGAGGCCTGGGGCAGGTAGGTAGTTGAGTCTACCAGAGAGAGTCCTGCGGAGACAAGCTTGTGGTTGAGCTGAAAAAAGGGGCGGCCTGCAGAGGCGGACTGCGGAAGTAGTCCACGGCCCCTGCCGACCATGGGAAGGCACGCGGCCTGATCGGTAAGACCGCTGAGACCGCGCAAGCCGTGCGGCCTGAGTGGACAGAGAATTCTGTCCGCCCTCCCTAGGGAATCACGGCCTCCAGGAGGAACCCAGGGCAGGCCGCGACTAGCGAGCTGGCTGCCTTGGGAAGGATCGCCGATTTCGGGGTTAACTACTAATTCTCCTTGTACTCGATCTTGATGATCCGAGGTTCGAGTGATTAAGTTATGATGCTTTGAATTTACCTTTTCTTTTTAGGTTTTAGGCCTTCGATTTACTCTTGATTTTTCATGGGTTGGAGTTATATCATCGATACATATTCTCCACCTTTGCTTTCATTTTGGGCTAGCCGAGAGCCCGATAGTTTGAAGTGAGCATTCAAGAGTAAAGAGAGTTGTACGCACCCCTCGAGAGAGGCAGACGTCCAAATCTCCCGGATTGGAGTAAAATCCAACAATGGGGTTCACCGCGTAAAGCGAGCTTTAGGCCATCGATTTAGACGAGAGTCGGTCGGACCTTCCTAAACTCAGTTGGGCACGACTTCGAGAGAAGCGTGTTCAAGCTTTAGGAACCTACACGGTCAAGGACCTTTACTCTATTAAGCTTAGGTTTATTTATCGTGTTTTTAATCGACTCTTGCCCAAGTGATTCTTGATTGAGTGCATTTCTATTTCATCGTTCCAACCCTTCAGTGTAATCGTCTCTTTTATGCTCTCTTTATTTTTGGTGCAATAAGCTCTCTTTTTATTTCCTTTCTTTAAGTGCGTTTAATTTTCCCCTTAACCCTAAGATTTCTGTCGATAAAATAATAGCCTTCGTGTGAGTAAGTTTACTCAACAGTTCTCGGATTTAAATACGACACTTGTGTCCCCTTGCTATAGTTTGATAGATATACTTTCCTAGTTGGATTGCTAGTTCAGCTGCTCTCTTTTATTAAGCGAAAGGCTGGTCCACCAACACCCTACATGAGCATAAACATCCCAAAAGACAACTCATGAAATGCATACCTCTTAGTTTTTAATATAAGTATAGAAATAGTTTGTACGCTAGTTAAAATATGATGACATTAGCTTAAAAATATGACATGAATGTTGTAATAAAATGATACTTTTATACTTTTGAAATATCTAACATGCAACCTAGCAAAAGCCTCCCAACGAGCAAGTATGAACCAATAAATCCTACACAAGTGACTTAGAAGGTAGCAAGTACGTAACATTAAACAAAGTCATGTGCACGTCAACAACCTAACACGAACCCACCAAAACAATGTATGTCTGAACTAAAGGAAAAGTAAACAACAACTACCTCACAACTGGTGAGGAATAGATAGCTACAGAACACCAGCCTAAATCCAAAACTCTAAGCCGCTCAACTGGTTACTGCTCCAATTCTGACGCATTCATAAGAAAATAATACCTCAGTAAAAATATACAAGTGGTGATAGGAAGGTCAGTAAAAGCAATAAACAAGGAGGCAAAAGGTTTACCAACCCCAATTCCATGATTAGCTGACAAAACCTCAAACAATTTAAGAAATAAAATTGTGGTAAACTATAAACTTGCCAAGTCAAGGGTAAGGTACGTGCACTGGGTGCAATAAATAACTAAGCATCATAAGATGCATATACAAGTATATAAAAGTGATAAATAGGTCGGATAATATTAGTGAGCAAACTCACCGGCATAATCCATTAGATGTGGGGGAAGACACCTCCGCCGACACACACATAATAAAACTTCACAAGGGCCCAAGGAAAGGAGGTCATATATCCTGGGGGGAGGCACATCCGCTGACACACCCATAGACATAAACCCATCAGGGGCAAAAGATCTGCCAAAATACCAGCAATCATAGCCAAGACATAGAAAACCCAGAACCAAACATCGTACTTCTCCCACAATAAATGCAGGAATAAATCCCCAAAACAAAACTTTTGGCCCATGACCAAACTTGACGAAAACAACAGACACTAGACTAATTTTATTTAGCAAAACTAGCCTACTGGTGATATACCATGAATCATTAAAAATAAAACTAAGTCCATAGAAAAACGTCAAGTATACTCGACACTGCGTCGAGTGCAGTCCATGCTCTCGACGCGAACCAGAAAATAGGATGGTGTTGAGTGTATTCAGCTCAATCAATGTCGCGTTGAGTGTATAACACTCACTCACCGCTTTTATACTTAGATAGAATTTTACAGAATGGCGTTGAGTGTATTCAGCTCACTCAATGCCACGTTGAGTGTATAACACTCTCTCAATTCTTTTATACTTAGATCTCCCAAAACTAACGGTGGCATTGAGTGTATTCATCACATTCCATGTCGAGTTCAGTGTATTCAGCACACTTAACACTATTAACTTAGATTTTAAATTTTAACTGATGGAGTTGAGTATATTCAGCACACTCAACGGCGTATTGAGTGTAATCAGCCTAATGAAAGCTTTTACACTTAAGCTCAAAATAAATTGATGGCGTTGAGTGTATTCAACACACTCAAATCTTTTACACTTGGACTCCAGAATAAGCCTATGGCGTTGATTGTATTCAACACACTCAACGCCGCATTGAGGGTATTCAGCACACTCAATGCTTTTAACTTAGCTACAGATTTAAATGATGGCAGAGTGTATTTAGCACACTCAACGCCGCGTCGAGTGTATAGAGCAGACTCAACGCTTTTGCCTTAGACTCAAAATTTAAAGGATGGCGTTGAGTGTAATCAGCTCACTCAATGTTGCGTTGAGTGTATAGAGCATACTCAATGCATTTGTCTTAGCCTATGAAAATATTTGATGGCGTTGAGTGCATTCAGCACACTCAACGCCGCGTTGAGTGTATTCAGAACGCTCAATGCTTTTATACTTAGCTGCACAGCCACTCAACGCCACTGAACACCAACACCCAAAAACCTGGCAGAAAAGCTAAAATACCTAAACAGAGGTTAATAGACTTATTATAGTATCTCTTTTTAATTTTGGCTATAGCTAAACCTAGATTAAGACCAAGTTAACAGCTAAGCCCAATATAGGAAAAGAATTCTCCTGTAACAGTAATAGGGTTTCTCCCTCACCAAGACTACCGGTTTACTGTTATGCTATGTACCATACGACCTACAAGAACAGAATACATCAAGTTGAAAGCTTGGCAAGGGTATAAATCACCACTTGCCTCAAGATCTATAACAAACAAGGTTTGAAAAGGAGGAAATCTTGTGCTAATCCCAATTTCTATATAGGGAGGAAAGAAAATCAAGAAAATAGTGGAATCAAGAACAAGCAAGGGGGGAAAATCACCACTTTCCTCAAACCTTGTCTAACTTTGGCAACACCAGCACTCTTCCTCATGGATCTGGCCGGAAGAACACCTAAGTAGTAAAACCTGAAACTTTTTGAGAGGAAGGAAGGTCAAAACCGCAACCTAAGCGACTAAAAATCCACGAAACGGGAAAAACTTACCGTTGAATTGTAGATCTAGGTGAGAGCTATCCAGATCTACTCTTTGACGATGTTTTCGTACACTGGAGCTCCTACAATTGACGGTCGAAGGCTCTCCAAAGACCGCCTCCTTCTCTCTTACGCAAACAGGCTGACGGTTTCAAGAAGAAGATGACGAATAGGGTTTCTGTCTTATCGTAAGTCTATTTATACTTATATATATAAGTATTATAATAATAATTTATCATTATTTAATCGTCCAAACTACTCAAAATTCGCACCAACACGGATTTCAACGAAAATCGCACCGTAGCCAATGTCGACGCTACGAATCCATTGGCGAAGTCGAAATTAAAATCCGACAAACCAAACTCTGGCAAAAATCTCCAAAGTCAAAATATCATCATTCCCATAAAAGGCTCCAACGTGTTGCAAAATGAACCCCAGCTCGCAAGGGAATATCAAAACATAGGAAAAAAATAGCCAAGTCAATACTCCTAAACCAAAACCTCGGATACCAACGAGCAAAAATAAAGCTCCGACAACAGTAACCACCAACTAAGGGCGGACGTAATGCCCGGACGTCAAATTTATGCCAATAAAAGAATTAATTTAAACATCGAAAAATCAGGGGTGTTACAAACCCAGCCCCCTACAAAGAAGTTTCGTCCAGAAACTTTATGCACAAAAGATTCCACTATAAAAGGAATATAATCAAAAATTATAGAAGGAAAATACATACCGTAAGAAACTAAGAGAACATATGAGGATGAGCCTCCCTCATAGCTGACTCCAACTCTCAAGTGGCGCTTTCCATGTCTTGGTTTCGCCACAAAACTTTAACCCTTGGTATGGTTTTCCTCTAAAACACTCGATCTTGAGTATCCAGAATACGAACAGATATATCAACATAGGAAAGATTAGGCTCCAACTGGGCAAATCATCAAGAATCTATCGGTCGCTGAGCACACATTTCCGCAACTAGCTCACGTGAAACACGTCGTGCACACCAGTAAAATTTGCGGGCAAATCCATCCTATAAGATGATACACCAATATGTTGAACAACCTTAAAAGGTCTCACATACCTCGGGTCCAACTTATGATTCTTTCCAAATCTCTTAAAGCCAGACATTGGGGAAACCTTAAGAAAAACCAGGTCCCCAACCGCAAACTCCAAATCAGTCCTTCGACGGTTAGCATTCTTCTCATAACACTCCTGTGCTATACAGAACTTTGCTCTGATATGCTTCATCGAAATATACATTTCTTCTAATGCTTCAGGACCCAGCAACGGTCTCTCACAAATCTCGGCCCAAAATAAGGGAGTTATGCAACATCTCCCATACAAGGCCGCAAACGGGGCCATCTGCAAGCTCTCTTGACAACTATTATTATAAGCAAATTCCATCAATCCGATTCTTATGTGATCGTGATAAACAAACAGTTCGGTGGTACATGATTGTGCAAACGGTTTGAAGGAGATTAATAAAAAAGGGTTGGGTAAGTTAGAGAACAAATGATTTGATACGAATTGGTTAGAACTCCTTATTACTGATTTGGGCTAGAATTACTATTTTTTGATTAAGACTTTTATTTTGACACAACTTGTATAAACTAGGGTCATATTTTTTTCAGAGTTATTTTAGAAGGTATTCTAGAGATGCCCAGTTCGACGAACTCTGAACTCAGTTCGACTAACTCAGATCTCAACTCTGAGCTTAGTTCGACGAACTCTGAGCTCATTTCAACGAACTCTGAGCTCAACTAACCAAAAGTAGAAGTTCAGTCCGTGAAAGCTCAGTTCGATGAAAACCAAGCTCAGTTCGATGAAATCCTTGCTGAGTTCGACGATCAGACAGTTTATATTACAGAAGGAAGAATGATTTTAAATTCTTGACAATTGTTAGTTAAAACTCTGATATTTGATGCAAAATATACTAATGAATATAGCCGTTTAAGACATCATTAAATATGAATTTATCACAGAGTTTAAAATCTAATTAATTCCAAGTCAGTTACAAATTCTCACGGGATTCTTCAGGCGTTTCAAAAATTATTTATTTCAAATATTGAATTCATCCCGGACACAATATATATGTATGGAAGATTGCTGCTTTGATGAGAGAGATTTACATACAGAGATATACAAAAACATCTATTGAAGAGTAAAAGCATACCAGAAGGCCTACACCCTGAAGAAAAGTCTCCTCCCTTGATCACAATCTCTATTCAAATCAGGGGAGCTTTTTGAAACATCATCCAATAAGCCTTCTCAGAGATACTTGACAGAGAAGACAACATCTAACTCTTTTAGTTTATTTTTGAACTATGTACAGGTTCTAACTCCCTTCAAAAGTTAACACTTGGTTCATAAGTCACCTGATCAAAAGACCTAAGTTTGATTTTTGGGTACCTGGTCAAAAGTCCAAAGGGTTACTAGATCTCCCTTATAAAATAGATCTTCTAGTGACAGAGCACCTGAGCGAAAACCTACAGTGGATTCTCACTAGGGTGGTAGAAGAGTGGACGTGCCCAGATTTATTGGGAAACTACTATAAAATCCTTGTGTTGTCTGTGATTGATACTTTCTATTTTATGTGATGTGCATATTATTTATATATATATATATAATTTCTAAAAACTACTGTAAAGATAAATTAAAGATTTTAAAATACTCTATTCACCCCCCCCCTATAGAGTAAAGTTAGATCAATTCACACCCCCCCCCCCTCTAGAGTGAAGTTAGATTCACGGTTTATAATAAATATACCTTTAAAATAGAGTTATCCATACATGTATCATTTGATGAATCTAACATAGTTTACAAGGAAAGGAATACCTCTACCATAGATTCTTTTCAGGAACCAATTCTGTGTGAGAAACTAAATGAATTAAACCTAAGCAATAGGATACATTGCATCCTTCTCAACAGTTTGCCGAAGATAGTGATGAAGGTAATCCTGAAATTTATGTTGAAAAAGTTATAGCTAATGAAATTCCACAAGAGGAATTAACAACACAAATCATTGAAGAACTAACTCCACTTATTGATTATGTCACTCTTAGAGATCATCCTAGATCTCAAGTGATTGGAGACATATCAGTTGGTGTGCAAACAAGGCATCAACTCAATCAAGAATAGATGCATACATGTTTTCTATCTCAGATTGAACCTCAATCAATAAAAGAGGCAGAACAAGATCCTCATTGGATTATTGCAATACAAGAGGAGCTCAATCAGTTTGAGAGAAGTAGAGTTTTGGACTTAGTTCTAAGACCCAAAGACTATCTAGTAATTGGAACCAAATGAGTCTTCAGGAATAAATAGGATGCTCAAGGAGTTATAGTGAGAAAAAAAAGCTAGATTGGTAGCTGAAGGATATTCACAGGAGGAAGGGATAGATTATGATCAAACATTTGCTCCTATTGCAAGATTAGAAGCTATCTGGATATTTCTAGCTTTTGCTACTTTCAAGAAATTCAAGGTATACCAGATGGATGTAAAGAGTGCATTCCTGAATGGAGAGATCAAAGAGAAAGTATATGTGGAACAACCTCCAAGTTTTATCTCTTCAACTCACTCTTCTAATGTATTTAAGCTTAATAAAGATATTTATGGTCTTAAACAAGCTACAAGAGCTTGTTATGAGACCCTTGCTAATTTTCTATTGGAAAATAAATTTTGTAGAGGCAAAATACACAAAACTTTATTTTTTAGATATCGTAAAATAGGGATTTTACTAGTTCAAATATAGTTTGATGATATAATTTTTAGTTCTAGTGATTCCAAACTTTGCAAAAGGTTCTCTGACCTAATTCATTCAAAGTTTGAAATGAGTAGCATGGGTGAATTGTCTTATTTTCTTGGTTTACAAGTGAAGCAAACATCTGATGGCATCTTCATATCTCAATCTAAATATATTAAAGAGCAAATTAAAAGATTTGGGATGACAGATGCCTCCTCTAAGAAAACACCCTTACCCACTACTGTTGTAGTTGATAATGATGATCAAGGCAAATCTATTGATCGGAAAACATATAGAACAATCATTGGGTCTCTATTATATTTAATAGCAAGTAGACAAGATATTATGTTTGTAACCTATATTTGTGCTAGGTTCCAAGTTAACCCTAAAAAATCTCACCTTATTTTAGTAAAAATAATTTTGAGATATATAAAGGGTTGTCCTAATCTAGGACTCCAGTATCCTATTAAGTCAAGATTTGAATTAACTGGATTCAAAGATGCTGACTATGTTGGATGCAGAGTTGACAGAAAAAGCACATCAGGAACTTGTCAGTTTCTTGGTGATAGGCTTGTGTCATGGTTTTGTAAGAAGCAAACATATGTTTCTACTTCAACTACTGAAGTTGAATATATTGCAGCGGGTAGTTATTGTTCACAGATTTTGTGGATTCAAAATCATTTACTAGATTATGGATACAACTTAAATAATTCTATTTTATACTGTGAGAATACTACTGTAATTTCAATTGCACAGAATCTAGTCATCCATAGTAGGACTAAACATATAAAAATAAGACACCAGTTTATCAGAGATAATGTGGATAAAAATAAAATTAGTCTAGTATTTATTCCTACTGATTTACAAAGATCAGATATTTTTACCAAACCATTAGATGAAAAGAAACATATATTTTTTTAAAAATCTGTTGGGAATGATTGACAGAGAGACGGATTTTGAACGAAGATCGATGAATTGAGAAACTTTCATCGCATGGAGATCGACGAATTGTGAACCTTTCGTCCAACGAAGATCAACTAATTGTGAAACATTTCATGAACCTTTCATCGAACGGAGATCGACAGACTGCTTATCGTTCATTCACCTTCTGAAAACTTATATTTAGGTTTTCAATGAGCTCTGTCCCATGCATTCTGTAACATCACATTTCGTGTCAGACCCCTCACACGTGTTTTGAGCCAAGAGAATTGGCTCAGGTTCGGGAAGCATAGATTTAGATCAGGAAGTTACTTCGAAAATATCTGGGCTTGGGGCGTTGAGTGCATTGAACGCACTCAACGCCATGGACTGATTGGAGTTGAGTGTGTTGTGTAGCACTCAATTCCATTTTACTTAGAAAAAATATCTTGGCTCGGGGCGTTGAGTGCATTGAATGCACTCAATGCCATGGATTGATTGGCGTTGAGTGTGTTGAGTAGTACTCAATGTCATTTTACTTATAAATATCTTGGCTCGGGGCATTGACTGTGTTGAACGCACTCAACGACATGGACTGATTGGCGTTGAGTGTGTTGAGTAGCACTCAACGCCATTTTACTTAGAAATATCTTGGCTCGGGGCGTTGAGTGCATTGAACGCACTCAACGCCATGGACTAGTTGGTGTTGAGTGTGTTGAGTAGCACTCAACGCCATTCTACTTAGAAAAATATCTTGGCTCAGGGTATTGAGTGCACTCAATGTCATACACTGATTGGCGTTGAGTGTGTTGAGTGCACTCAACGCCATTTTACTTAGAGAGATTTTGGGAAGCGTCGAGAGAGTCAACTACACCCCATTTGTGAAACTCAAGAAATCCGTTCGACGTTCGTCGAACTCTGTTCGATGAAATGATACGGCAAGATGATCGTCGAATTTCCTGAAATCTATTCGACGTTCGTCGAACTCCGTTCGACGAAATAATATAACAAGCCGTTCATCGAATTTCCAGAAATCGGTTAGACGTTCGTCGAACTCTGTTCGACGAAATGATACAGCAAGACGTTAGTCGAATTTCCAGAACTCCGTTGGATGTTCGTCGAACTCAATTCAACGAAATGATACAGCAAAGCGTTCGTCGAACTCCCTTCGACGTTTATCGAAATCCACTCGACGAATTTGACTTGGCAGATTTTCTAACGCTGTCTGTTCACAAGCCGGTCTGAACTAGACTTTTCGGATTTGCTCCAAAATAAGTATATCTGACGTGTCTTTTCAATATGACGTATTTAAAACTATAAAGAGGAGGTCCAATAACAGGCCGACACATGGCTAGGCAGTTACCCTAATTTCTCACTATAAAAAGGGACATGCGAAAAACCATAGCCTTCTTTTTATCACTTTGCCGAGCAATTGTCTCTGCCAATCCTGACAAAACAGAGAAGCCACCGGAGCCAACCTTCTTTCCTGTAAAGAACAAACATCAACGAAGGAGAAGAAGATGCCGCAAAGAACAGTGACGAGGTCCATGGCTGGAAATGTCGGAACCGAGGTGAGCTTCTTACCCTCTCCCTTGGTGCTAGATCTCTAGTTATTCCTAGGAGAGATATCGGCTCAAAAGAGTCTTGATTCGGGGGGAGAAGTTTTTCTTAGGAGAAGGCCATGCTAGGGCTTGTGCCTTAGAGATATGATGTCTTCGACCACTCCTTCATTCCATGAGAAGATAGGGAATTGGTTTCGTGAAGATAGTTGGCCTTTTGAGGGTGAATAAGGGAGGAGGAATTCTGGATGTGATTTGGGAAGTTTGGTTTGGGGAAGAAGACGAACCGACGACATTCGATCTACTTTAAGATGCGCGCAGAAATCTGTCTTCTGCGCGCAGCGATCGTCAAGGTCATTTCCGGACATGGTATGGCCAGATCTGGGTTTTAGGCTAAACAAGAAAGTCGTATCACGTAGAAATATATTTCCAATGAGTGGTTACACGTCTTCATGCGAGGTCTGTAGCCATGGGAAAGTCTGATCGAACTTGCTATTTGTTAACGTACATAAAACTATTTTCTGAACGCAGCAGATTTTGAGGCTGATTTCAAGTGTGTTAGGTTCGGATCTGGGTTGTGGGATGAACATGAAAGTTATAGCCCACGGAAAGACCTTTCCAATGATGGGTTGCATGCCTTTACCGGATTCCTATAGCCTCAGTAATTTCCGGTCAAATTTGCTGTCCAGAAGGTTTCATGCATACAAGAAGGCCTACACCCTAAAGAAAAGTCTCCTCCCTTGATCACAATCTCTATTCAAATCAGGTGGAGATTTTTGCAACATCATCCACTAAGTGTTCTCAGAGATACTTGACAAAGAAGACAACATCTAACTCTTTTACTTTATTTCAAACTATGTACATGGTTCTAACTCCATTCAAAAGTTAACACTTGGATCATAAGTCACATGATCAAAAGACTTAAGTTTGGTTTTTGGGTACCTGGTCAAAAGCCCAAAGCATTGCTTGATCTCCCTTAGAAAATAGATCATCTGGTGATAGGGCACCTGAGCAAAAATCTGTAGTGGATTTCTACCATGGTGGTAGAAGAGTAGACGTACCAAGATTTATTGGGGAACTACTATAAAATCCTTGTGTCGTATGTGATTGATACTTTCTATTTTGTGTGTTGTGTATATTATATATATATATATATATATATATATATATATATATATATATATATATATATATATATATATGTATATATATCAATAATTTCTAAAAACTGCTGTAAAGATAAATTAAAGTTTTTAAAAAACTCTATTCACCACCCTCTAGAGTAAAGTTAGATTTATCTCCTTCACTTTCATTAGTTCCATTAACCTGGTACATGCATCTACACCAACAACACTAGATGAGCAGCTATGAAGCATGCATGTCTCATCAAATACATCATTTACAGACTTTCTACCACCAGGGCTTTCTTGTTAAAACTTCTATAGGCCTTATTATAGCTACTATACCCTACAAAAATACCTTCAAAACATTTTTCACTAAACTTTGTGCGGTAATACTTCTCATTGTGAAGTACGAAGCATTTACTGTCAAAGATCCTAAAATAGGACACAGTCAGTTTTCTACCCTTCAACAGTTCATATGGAGTCTTATGATGGCTTTTGTTGATTAATGCTCTGTTTTGCACATGACACGCTGTGTTGACTGTTTCGGCCCAGAAGTATTCTGGTTGTAAAGCATCATTCAACATAATTATACATGCTTCAATAATGGTTTTATTCCTTCTCATAGCAACTCCATTTTTTTGTGGAGTACGCAGAGATGAAAACTCATGAAAGATACCTTGACTTCAACAAAATTCTATCATGGCACCAGACTCAAATTATATTACGTGATCACTTCTGATTTAGACCACTGAGCAGGTTTATTAGTTCTGAGTTTGCCTAAATAATTTATGAAAGCCTCAAAGGTGTCTAACTTGTGTTTTAGAAAGAACACCCAAGTAAAACGGGAGTAATCATCAACAATGACCAATGTATAAACTTTATCTCATAAACTGTGAATTGTCATAGGACTGAACAAGTCCATACGAAGTAAATACAAACTTCTAGAGGAATATTTTTCAGAAATACCCTTATACTGCTCATTTCGAACTTCCCTTGCATAAGTTTGGAAAACCTTTTGCAGAG
Organism: Platanthera guangdongensis; assembly: GCA_039583875.1. Lineage (NCBI taxonomy): Eukaryota > Viridiplantae > Streptophyta > Magnoliopsida > Asparagales > Orchidaceae > Platanthera > Platanthera guangdongensis. Next base: position 74,723,645 of record CM077162.1, on the reverse strand, counting down.
GTTGTCGTCAGTATAGCCAAATATGATGTCATCGACATAGATTTGCACTAGCAAAAATGTTCCTTTCATTTCCGTAAGAAATAATGTCTTATCAATCTTTCCTCTTGTGAACTTATTCTCAAGAAGAAAGTTAGACATCGTCTCATACCAAGCTTGAGGAGCCTGTTTCAAACTATATAAAGCTTTAAATAAAAGATAAACGTGCTCAGGATGGTTAGAATCAACAAAACCTGGAGGTTGTTCCACATACACTTCTTCCTTTATGTCACCATTAAGGATGACCGACTTCGCGTCCATCTGATAGACAGTGAAGCCCTTAAGTGCTTCATATGCTAGGAACAACTTAATTACCTCTAGCCTTGCTACTGATGCATACGTCTGATCGAAGTTGATTACTTCTTCATGTTTATATCCCTTGGCGCTGAGTCTGTCCTTGTTCTTTATAATTGTTCCATCCTCGTCCATCTTGTTCATGTATACCCACTTTATTCCGATCACATTCTTGCCTTTGGATCTTGGAACAAGCTTCTAGACTTTGCAACGCTTGAATTAATGCAGTTCTTCTTTCATTGCCATTATCCAAGATGCGTCTGAGTTTGATTCCTCAAACTTCTTCGGTTCAACATGCAAGAGGAAACTTAAATATAAATTTTCATTAGTTATTCTTCTACGAGTTCTGACACCATCACGGGGGTCTCCTGTGATTTGATTTATTGGGTGATCCTTCAATTGTCTGAGCTCTAGAGTTCTTGCATCTGTAGCTTCCTCTACCACTGGAGTGACTTCATCAACTTGGACGACATCTTCATCATGGTCATGAACCTCTCCAATTGGGGTTGGAGTGGTGATCTTGATGAACTGTTGATCGTATTCTTCAGTTGGCTCCTCCAAGTTTAATTCCTTTAGTCTTGAACCTGCATCTTCAATAAACACACTATAATAGCTTCCTTGAGCATGCTCGTCTCATCAAATACAACATTGATAGATTCTTTTACAACGAGGGTTTTCTTTCATATATGTCTTACAATGGTAATTATAACCTACGAAAATACCTTCAAAACTCTTTTCACTAAATTTACTGGTGTGATATTTCCCATTGTTAAGGACAAAGCATTTATTACTAAAGATTCTAAAATATGAAATGGTCTGTTTCCTGCCCTTTAATAGTTCATAAGGTATCTTATTATGGTTCTTGTTTATGAGTACTCGATTTTGCACGTGGCATGCAGTTTTGACTGCTTCAGCCCAGAAATATTCTGGAAGTAAGGCATCACTCAACATGGTTCTGGAAGCCTCGTGAGTATTCTATTCCTTCTCTCAGCTACGCTATTCTATTGGGGGCTACAAGGAGAGGAAAACTCATGAAAGATACCAGGACTTTCACAGAATTCTATCATGGCCCAAGACATGAACTCTGTTCCATTGTAACTTCTGATTTTGACAATGAAGTAGCTCTTTTCATTCTGAACTTGCCTGACAAAATTAGTAAGGATATCAAAAGTATCTGACTTGTGTTTTAGAAAAAAAACACCCACAAAAATCGAGAGTAATCATCAACAATGACCAATGTATAATCCTTACCTCCCAAAACTCTAATTTACAGTGGACCGAACAAGTCCATATGAAGTAGTTGTAAACACCTATTAGAGTCTTTGCGAATAATATTTTTATTGGTAGCCCTTGTTTGCTTGCCTTTTACACAAGTGTGACTAGGTCTATCTTTGACGCACTTAACATTGGGGACATCACGTACTAAATTAAGAGAAAATAATTTATTAATAGTTTTGCAATTTATATGTGCTAGTCTCTTCTATCATTAGTCACCAAGCGATGCACTATGTTTTGCCAAAATGCACACTGGCGTAGAAGAGTCTACGCAAATAAAATTTAAACAAAATATATTTCTACTACGAGTGCCTGATAGAATCATTTCCAAGTTATCTACCGATTTTATCAAGCACTTGTCTACATGAAATTCTACTATATATCCTTTATCACAGAGCTGGCTTATGCTTATAATATTGTGTTCCAATCCTTCAACATAAGCCACATCTGAGAAGGATACATTACCATTAGTAATCATACGGTAGCCTTTTGTAATTCCTCTGTCAGAACCACCAAAGATGAATTTTGGCCCGTTCATGACTAGAGAGTATTTCTGGAGTTGGTTTCTAGTCCCGGTCATATGCCGAGAGCATCCACTGTCCAAATACCAGATAGGATTTTTGGTGGCCTTTGGACATACCTGCATTCACAAATCAGTTTTCCTTAGGAACCCAAACTCGTTTGGCTCCTTCGTTTCTAGTTAGCATACTCCCCCTACGCGTGTTAATAATTTGAGTGGTCTTACCCACATTATTAACTTGAGGAGTTACATAATATCTGGGGTTAAACAAACAATCTATAGCAAAGTGACCAACTTTGATGCACTCCTGAGTCTACACAAACTTCTGGTCCTTACGAGTCAGAGTAGTGAGGGGCAGAGCTTTCTGCAAAAAGTTTTCCACAAGCCTTTTTTAGTACCCAGCTAATCCAAGGAAACATCGGTCTTCCGCCATGGTGCTCAGAACCAGCCAATCCTTCATAGCCTCAACTTTCATTGGATGGAACTGAAGAGGGTTCCCCCCTCTCCTACGAATAGCTGATGGAGAGGGCAGCAAGAGAATTTGAAGAGGAGGTGTCGAACCCGGAGTTTTCCCGGAAGCTATCCATGTGGTCCACGGAGGAGGAAAAGGAGCCAAGGGGCATCATAAGTCAGGAGGAGAGGAGAGCTGAACCCCGACAGAGGGAATAGAGGCAACTGCAGCAACAACAGCAACCCAGGTGGGAGTGTCAGGAGCTGGACCATCGGCTGGGTTGGAGGCCAGAGTGGCAAGACCAAGGGTCACAGAGAGGTTACCAGGGAATGGGAAACTACTAGGGGGTCTAGGATCAGTTCCATCCTCCAGGTTGGAGGCAGGCCCAGAGACCTCCCCTCCCTAATCAAAATCAGGCTATGGATATAGCCATGGGGGAGAGGACAGGAGCAGCATGAAGGAGGAGAAGGGAGGTTAGGGTGGAGTTGCCCTACTGCGACTTCCACCAGGATTAATGGCACGCTACGGCCACGTGACCGGAGTTCCTCGAGATGAGAGGAAATCGGGAGCAGTATCAGCAGCAAGGTTGCCAGGAGGTTAGGATTGAGGAGGTCCTGCCTCAGGCAGAGTAGGATAGGTGAGAAGACAGGGTGGATGTTGGAACACGGGGAGGGATCGTAGTAATCCATGGGGAGTAGGGATAGAGGATTCCCAGAAGGCGAGCCTCCATACCATGTAACGCAGGAGCATCGACTCCACATCTCGGACCCCACCCCTAGAGGAAAAGATTACTTTCTCCAGAAGTGATATGCTGAATCATGAGGAACCCTTTTGCGATGCGCTGGTCATCCAGACAACCATCGAGAATTTCACCGTCTCCAGATCCTCATTGACAATGGAAGCTCCATCAATGTCATCTTTGAGAAGGCGTTCGACGCAATGAAGGTGGTGGCAAAGAGGGTGTTGGCCTCAAATGGGCCAGTGTTTGGATTTTCGGGGGAGAGGAAGGAGGTAGAAGGAGGAGTGGGGCTCCACGTCATTCTGGGAGGGCAGTCCCGGAACTGCAGGTTTGTCATCGTGGATTCCCCCAGTAGCTACAGCGCCATCTTCGGGCGGCCCCTCATCAGCGCCTTCTATTGTGTCCCCTCATACTTCCACCAATGCTTAAAGTTCAGCGCCGAAGGGATATAGGTCTAGGTTCGAGGGGACCCCAATATGGTAAGGGAATGTTATGTCCCCGCCGTAAACTCTATCTCCTGACAGGAGGGAGCCGAGGATATGGAGCGGAGGATGGAGGAGGTAGAGCAGGAGGCTAGCGGAGAGGAGATGGAGATGGAGGAGAACGGTACCATGGTGGAGGTGGTAGGAGACCAGGAGGAGACGGCCGAGGCGATGGTCATGGAAGGAGCAGTGGAAGCTGAGGAGATCCAAGTCCTAGAGGAGGTGGACGTTGAAGAATGCTGGCGGTCCAGGTTGGAGACTGCGAAAGAATTAGTGGAGGTCGAATTTCTCACCCTTGGAGGTAGGGTGGAGAAGGTTCGCATCAGCGGGTGGCTGACCCCGGAGGCTCAGGGCAGGATGCTGGAGTGCATCTAGAAAAGCATGGACATCCTAGCATGGAGCGCAACAGAGATGTCGGGGATTGATGCGGACGTGCCATGCCACCACCTCAATTTGGACTCGGGAGCTCACCCCATCCAATAGAATAAGAGGTCCACTGCAGACAAGCTGGTCGAGCCCATCAGGGAGGAGGTGGTCAAACTCCTCATGGCCAGCTTTGTATCCAAAATACAATACCCCGGCTGGGTCTCCAATGTAGTTAGGGTTAAAAAAGGAGACAGCTGGTGATGTATGTGTGTTGATTTTTCCTTGCTTAATAATTGTTCCCTAAGGACTGTTATCCTTTGTCTCGGATCGATGTGCTGGTTGACTCAACTGTCAGTTTTCCTGTAATGAGCTTCTTAGATGCATTTTCAGGTTATCACCATATAAGTATGCACATCCCCCCACCCCCTCCCCCCCACCCCGACGTCAAAGACGTCTCATTCATCACAGGGGATGGGTGCTACTGGTACAAAATGATGCCCTTTAGGCTGAAGAATGCAGGGGCGACATACTAGAATGAAAGTGCAGCTAGATCTGATATACTCTAGAGGGGGGGTGAAAAGAGTATATGGTGCTTGAAAACGTTTTACAACAATGGTTGTAATGTGAGTGAGCAGGGAAGCAATTATAAATCTAATTACAGAACTAAATTAATCAAAAGCTAATCACAGAATAATCACAGCCAGAAATAAAAATAAAGACAAGCAAGCCAGAAGACATAAGGAAATATAGTGGTTCCCCTAAACTTGGGTACATCCACTCTTCTACCACCCTAGGTAGGAATCCACTACAGGATGAGTTGATCAGGTGTCCTGGGCACCAATAAGCTTTTGATAAGGTGCTCAAAAACCAAATCAGATTTTTTGATCAGGTGTCTTGCCACCAATGAGCTTTTGACAAGGTGCTCAAAAACCGAGTTCAAACTTTTGAAGGGAGTTTGAGAAACCCTTTACAGAGATGGGGGTGAGAGAGTGATGGAAGTCTTCTCTTTCTCAAATCAGCTGAGAAGACTATGTGGATTGATGGTGTCAAAGCTCCCCCTGAGTCCTTGAGATCTTCAGGAAAAGAAGCTTTGCTGTAGGGTGATAGGCCTTCACAAGTTGAGCTCAAGCAAAAGATGATTTCAGCAACAGCTGAAATATTAGATGTCTGGAGTCTTGAAATATGTTGGCCTTGGACACTTGAGACAAGAGTGATCTGAAGATTTCAGAAAAATTTGATCTCCTTGGATATGTGTTCTTGAGAATTCTTTCAGACAGAATATTTTGTTCTTATTCTGAAGATTACTGATGTCTGACTGTGTGTGTCTGTGTATGTATCTGTGATCTGTCTGAGAGATTCAAAAATTCTACTCTTTTATTCTCTGATACTGAATGGAAAAACATTCTCTGTCAAGAATAGCCCTTGGTCTGCATTAATGGCATCCTTAATTGCAAAAATGTCTTCTGTAGGAAAGTCCATAGAAATATTCCTTGAAAATCCCTTGAAACTTGGTCCAGAAATAAATGAAAACGGCTAGGAAATCTTCTGAATTAATTGCAGAATAACTCCTTAACTGATTTGAATTTGAATCTAGAAACATCCCTGAAGTTATCTGAAAACGTCGAACTGAGCTCTGCTATCGATGAACTGAGCTCAGCGATATGGATTTATACAGCAACAGAACATCATCGATCTGAGCTCAAAGATCGTCGAACTGAGCTCAGAGATAGAGATCCAAAGCTGAGTCAAGATCGTCGAACTGAGCTCACCGATCGTCGAATGGAGTTCAACGATATGATGAAGTTGAGCTCAGCGATCGTCGAATGGAGTTCGACGATCTGTCGAAGTTGAGCTAGACGATCATCGATCGGAGTTCGACGAGTCGTCGTGCTGAGCTCGACGATATGACTTAGTCTCAAACTGAAAAAGTCTTGGTCTTGAGGGCAGCTTCCAAACTTAGACTTCTAACCCTTAGACTCAATTCTAATTGACCGTTTGAGCTATACAGGAGGTCAAACATTGGTTTCCTAGAGACATAGTGATCCTAATGAGCTTCTTAGATGCATTTTCAGGTTATCACCATATCAGGATACACATCCCCCCACCCCCTCCCCCCCCACCCCGACGTCAAAGATGTCTCATTCATCACAGGGGATGGGTGCTACTGGTACAAAATGATGCCCTTTAGGCTGAAGAATGCAGGGGCGACATACTAGAAGATGATGGATAGGGTCTTCCAAGAACATAACAGAATGAACCTGGAGGTGTATGTAGATTAACTTATGATCAAGACTCGAGACGTGGACTCTCACCTCCACGGCCTGGAGGAAACCTTCACCACCTTACGTAAATATAAGATGAGGTTGAACCCCCTGAAGTGCATTTTTAGGGCCAGCATGGGGAAGTTTTGGGAGATTTCCTCACCCCCGCTGGGGTCGAGCCAAATCCTGATGAGGTCAATGCCATCATGGATCTGGGGTCACCTCGGAATACTAAAAAGGTGCAGCAGTTGTTAGGGAAGCTAGCAAGATTGAGCAAGTTCCTTTCTTGGGCTGGGGAAAAGTGCTTCCTCTTCGTTAAGACATTGAGCGGAGGCCAGAAGTTCGAGCGGACCAAGGGGTACGAGGAGGCATTCCAAGCCCCAAAGAAGCAGTTGACTCAAGCTCCCCTGCTCCAAGGGCCGAAGGATGGGGAGGACCTATATTTGTATCTCGAGTCTTGTTTCAAGAAGATGGGGGAAGCAGCTCCCCATATATTATGTAAGTCAGGTCCCGAGGAATGTCGAGCTTCGATATCCAATCTTGGAAAAGCTGGCCTTTTCTCTGGTCATATTGGCCCGGAGACTCCGGCCATACTTCCAAGCACACTCCTTATGAGTGGTGATTGACCATCCCCTCCACAACATCTTTGAGGGGGTGGAGCATTCGAGTAGATTGGCTAAGTGGTCAGTGGAAATGAGTGAGTTTGACATCTCCTTCATCCCCCACCTCTCGATCAAGGCCCAAGCAATGACTGACTTTTTGGCTGACTACGTGGTCGAGGTGGCGGAAGAAGAGCTCACTCATTCGGCTTCATGGAAGGTGAAGGTAGACGAGGCTTCGGGGAAACATTCCTTGGGGATAGGGGTAATCTTGGAAAGCCCCTAAGGGACAAGAATCGAGCAAATGTTGGGGGTGCACTTCCCCATTACTAACAACCAGGCCGAATATGAGGCTGTAATAGCAGGGCTGCGCCTGGCTAGGGAGCTGGGGGTGCTTGACGTGGAGGTCCTCACTGACTCCATGGTGGTGGCTTCCTAGATCAACGGAGAGTTCAAGGCAAGGGAGCCTACCCTTCGATTATGCTTAGCAAAAGTAAAGGGGATCATCGGCAAATTCCAGACCTTCTCCATCTGACACTTTCCTAGGGAGGAAAATGAGCAGGTCTATCAGCTGGCAAATCATGGTCCCCGGGTGGGGGGTACCATCACAGACCTGTTTCGCCCCTCCATAGAAGTGGGAGAGCTGATGGAGGTGGACCAACACCCCTCGTGGATGGATTCGTTCACAACCTTCCTTTCAATAGGAGAGTATCCGGAGGGGATGGACAAAAAGAAGTTCAGATATAAGTCGGAATACTTTCTCCTCCAGGACGGACAGTTGTATCAAAAGACTCTCTCAGGGATGCTGGCCCGTTGTGTGACCGAGAAGGAAGTGCATAGGATCTTGAAAGAAGTCCATAATGGGGAGTGTGGGAGTCACTCTACGAGTTGGACCCTGGAATGAAGGATTATCAGACAGGGGTACTTCTGGCCAACCTTAGGCCATGATGCTGTAGATTTCACAAGAAGGTGCCACAATTGCCGGTTGTTTGCCCCCTCCAAATACAAAGGGCTCAGCGTCTCAAAAGCATCATAGCTCCATGGCCCTTTGCCATCTAGGGGATGGATTTGGTAGGGCTCTTCCCCCAGGACAGCGGGCAAAGGAGGTTCCTGTTAGTAATGATAGATTATTTTTTTAAGTGGCTGCAGGTGAAGGCATATGCCAAGGAGACCTCCCAAGTTATCTGGAACTTTGTTTGGAGGGAACATCATCTGTCGGCATGTGTTGTCGCAAGCCATCATCACGTACAATGGACCACAGTTCGCCAGCATAGAATTCATTAGCTTCTATGAGCAGCTCGAAATTGACCTAAGATCCGCGTCGGTCTACCACCCCAGGAGCAACATGCAGGTGGAGGCGGCGAACAAGATCATTATGAACCTCCTGAAGAAGAAGGTTGAAAACCTGAAGGGAAGCTAGGTGCAGCAGCTTCCCTTGGTCCTCTGGGCTATGAGGACCACACTCAACACAACCACGGGGGAGACCCCCTTCAAGCTCTCTCATGGATGTGATGCAGTACTCCCCATAGAATTTGAAGTCCAGACACCTCGGGTGGTCGCAGCGGAGGAAGGCAGAGAAGAATGGCCGGCTGAAAATGAGGAGGAGCTGCAAATCTCTCTTGACATGGTGGAAGAGCTACATCATCTCTCCGCCATAAGACAGGAAGAAGTAAAGAGGAGAAAGACTAAGTACTTTGACAAACATGTCAGAGTCAAACAATTCATGGAAGGGGACTTGATGCTTGCCTTGATTTTGTCAAAAAGCATATCGAAGAACTCTGTAGTGATTTTATCAAAAAGCATCATCCCCCACTGAAACCTCTTCCTACAGATAACAACAATCATCATATCGAAGAACTCTGTAGTGATGTATCTGATAGAACTAGTTCTATAGAGGAGGACTTTTCCAAGAATATCTGCGAGTAATTTACTTTCGGCATTCATATGTTGTCGGCGGATGGTAACAGTAGAGTCGGGAAGGCCACAAAATCCATAAGCCCTTTCATAGTCTGAGCTTATAAGATCATCTTCCATGTCAATAACTGGTAGCCGCAAAAATTGTGAAACAGAGTTAGAAGTCACCTTGATTTTGAAGTTACGGACCTTATATGTTAGCACTTTCCCATTGGGCTTGATCTTAGCATGTTGATAGAATTCCTCTACATCAGAAATTAAAAATCTGCATGGGTGTTCCAGAACAAAAGATAATCCGACTGTGCAGAGAAAGATGAGAATGTTTCTGAAATCGTCAAAAATGTCACCGATTTCGGTGGAGATGAGTTCGCTGCTGATGCCGAACTTGGATGAGGAGGCCATTGATTGAGGAACGAAGTGTCTACTAGCCTATGAGAAGAGAAATAGGCTTTTTTTGCGGAAGAGTGGCAAAGACAAAGAAGGTGAAGAGTTTTCTCGAGAGTAGGTTTTTGAAATTCGGGTATAAGAAATTTCTGGACAATCTATATATATATTTACCCTAAATCTTAATGTTTAATGAAATAAATAATGCTAAATTACCTGGAGTAAGGCGACTGAATTTGCACAGGTGCAAATATCAAAAATTTGAACTTGATACCAATTTTCCATCTCATTTCTTGAGTAGGATATTAGTTCTCGAGAAGAAGAAAATTATTACTCAAGTAGAGGTGTCTTGTTCGCGAGTAGAAGATGTCTTGTTCTCTAGTAGAAGATGTCTTGTTCTCGAGTAGAAGATGTCTTGTTCTCGAGTAGAGTTATCTATCCCAAGAAGTAAGTCTATTATTCTCGAGTAGAGTTATCTATCCCAAAAAGTGAGTATATTGTTCTCGAGTAGAGTTATTTTTCCAGAGAAGTAAGTCTATTGTTATCGAGTAGTAAGTCTGTTGTTCTCGAGTATAAAAGATGTACTTCTCGAGAATTAGTGTTGTACTCGAGAAATGAAGTCCAGACATTGATTTTTCTGATTTTTGTTGTGAAGTGTAGCCCGATCGTGCACTTTGCTTGAGACCTCTTTCTTCATTCTTCCTTATTGAGCATGCCAATTTCTATATTAAAGAACGAGAACTTGGCCTCGTCCAGTGGCTTTGTGAAAATGTCTGCAACCTGCCGTCAGTTGGAATATATTGGAGATTGATATCTCCATGCTCCACATACTCCCGGATGAAGTGGTACTGTAGCTCTATGTGCTTTGTCCGGCTGTGAGCCACTAGGTTGTTGGCTATTGCAATTGCACTGGAGGAGTCACAGAACAGAGGAATGTCCTTGACCTCCATATTGTAGTCTTTAAGTTGACTTTTGATCCACAGTAATTGTGTGCAACAACTGTCAGCAGAAATGTATTCTGACTCGGCCGTTGAAATTCTGACACAATTTTGCTTCTTACTGCTCCGTGAGATGAGCCTTCTCCCGAGGAATTGACAAGTCCTGGAAGTGCTCTTCATATCATCTTTGCTTCCTACAAAATCTGGATCTGAAAAACCAATTAGTTCCCTATCATTACTTCTTGGGTACCATAAGCCAAGATTTGGTGTACCTTTAAGGTATCTCAAAATCCACTCTGCAGCAGCATAGTGAAATTCCTTAGAGTTCACTTGAAATCTATCACACACACATGTTGAAAATATTATGTCTGGATACTAGTAGTAAGATAGAGCAATGATCCAATTATGCTTCTGTACTTGGTTTCATCAAAAGGTTTCTCTTTCTCATCTTTGTCTAGAGACATAGCTAAACCCATTGGAGTCCTCATAGACGATTCATTCTCCATTCCGAATTTCTTAATTAACTCATTGGTGAATTTCATCTGAGAGATGAAAATTCCATTTTCAGATTGTTTCACTTGAAGTCCTAAGAAATACTTCAGCTCTCTCATACTGCTCATTTCGAACTTCCCTTGTATAAGTGTGGAAAACCTTTTGCAGAGGTTGTCGTCAGTAGAGCCAAATATGATGTCATCGACATAGATTTGCACTAGCAAAATTTTTCCTTTTATTTCTGTAAGAAATAATGTCTTATCAATCTTTCCTCTTGTGAACTTATTCTCAAGAAGAAAGTTAGACAGCGTCTCATACCAAGCTCGAGGATCCTGTTTCAAACTATATAAAGCTTTAAATAAAAGATAAACGTGCATCTTAGAGGTTGTTCCACATACACTTCTTCCTTTATGTCACCATTAAGGATGGCCGACTTCGCGTCCATCTGATAGACAGTGAAGCCCTTAAGTACTTCATATGCTAGGAACAACTTAATTACCTCCAGCCTTGCTACTGATGCATACGTCTGATCGAAGTTGATTCCTTCTTCATGTTTGTATCCCTTGGCGCTGAGTCTGTCCTTGTTCTTTATAATTGTTCCATCCTCGTCCATCTTGTTCATGTATACCCACTTTATTCCGATCACATTCTTGCCTTTGGGTCTTGGAACAAGCTTCTAGACTTGGCAACGCTTGAATTAATACAGTTCTTATTTCATTGCCATAATCCAAGACGCGTCTGAGTTTGATTCCTCAAACTTCTTCGGTTCAACCTGCAAGAGGAAACTTAAATATAAATTTTCATTAGTTGTTCCTCTACGAGTTCTGACACCATCACGGGGGTCTCCTATGATTTCATTTATTGGGTGATCCTTCAAGTGTCTGAGCTCTAGAGTTCTTGCATCTGGAGCTTCCTCTACCACTGGAGTGACTTCATCAACTTGGATGACATCTTCATCATGGTCATGAACCTCTCCAATTGGGGTTGGAGTGGTGATCTTGATGAACTGTTGAGCTTATTCTTCAGTTGGCTCCTCCAAGTTTAATTCCATTAGTCTTGAACCTGCATCTTCAATAAACACACTATAATAGCTGTCTTGAGCATGCTCGTCTCATCAATTACAACATTGATAGATTCTTTTACAACCAGGGTTTTCTTATTAAAAATCATATATGCCTTACTATGGTAACCATAACCTACGAAAATTCCTTCAAAACTCTTTTCACTAAATTTACTAGTGTGATATTTCCCATTGTTAAGGACGAAGCATTTACTACTAAAGATTCTAAAATATGAAATGGTCGGTTTCCTGCCCTTTAATAGTTCGTAAGGTGCCTTATTACGGTTCTTGTTTATGAGTACTCGATTTTGCACGTGTCATGCAGTTTTGACGGCTTCAACCCAGAAATATTCTGGAAGTAAGGCATCACTCAACATGGTTCTGCAAGCCTCGTGAGTATTCTATTCCTTCTCTCAGCTACGCTATTCTATTAGGGACTACAAGGAGAGGAAAACTCATGAAAGATACCAAGACTTTCACAGAATTCTATCATGGCCCCAGACATGAACTATGTTCCATTGTAACTTCTGATTTTGACAACGAAGTAGCTCTTTTCAATCTGAACTTGCCTGACAAAATTAGTAAGGATATCAAAAGTATCTGACTTGTGTTTTAGAAAAAACACCCACGAAAATCGAGAGTAATCATCAACAATGACCAATGTATAATCCTTACCTCCCAAACCTCAAATTTACAGTGGACCGAACAAGTCCATATGAAGTAGTTGTAAACACCTATTAGAGTCTTTGCCAATAATATTTTTATTGGTAGCCCTTGTTTGCTTGCCTTTTACACAAGCGTGACTAGGTCTATCTTTGACGCACTTAACATTGGGGACATCACGTACTAAATTAAGAGAAAATAATTTATTAATAGTTTTGCAATTTATATGTGCTAGTCTCTTCTGTCATTAGTCACCAAGCGATGCACTATATTTTGCCAAAAAGCACACTGGCATAGAAGAGTCTACGCAAATAAAATTTAAACAAAATATATTTCTACTACGAGTGTCTGATAGAATCATTTCCAAGTTATCTACCGAATATATCAAGCACTTGTCTACATGAAATTCTACTATATATCCTTTATCACAGAGCTGGCTTATGCTTATAAGATTGTGTTCCAATCCTTCAACATAAGCCACATCTGAGAAGGATACATTACCATTAGTAATCACACCGTAGCCTTTTGTAATTCCTCTGTCAGAACCACCAAAGATGAATTTTTGCCCGTTCATGACTGGAGAGTATTTCTGGAGTAGGCTTCTAGTCCCGGTCATATGCCGAGAGCATCCACTATCCAAATACCAGATAGGATTTTTGGTGGCCTTTGGACATACCTGCATTCACAAATCAATTTGCCTTAGGAACCCAAACTCGTTTGGCTCCTTGGTCTCTAGTTAGCATACTCCTCCTACGCGTGTTAATAATTTGAGTGGTCTTTCCCACATTATTAACTTGAGGAGTTACATAATATCTGGGGTTAAACAAACAATCTATAGAAAAGTGACCAACTTTGATGCACACCTGAGTCCACACAAACTTGTGGTCCTTACGAGTCAGAGTATTGAGGGGCAGAGCTTTCTGCAAAAAGTTTTCCACAAGCCTTTTATAGTACCCGGCTAATCCAAGGAAACATCGGTCTTCCGCCATGGTGCTCAGAACCGGCCAATCCTTGATAGCCTCAATGTTTATTGGATGGAACTAAAGAGGGTGCCCCCCTCTCCTACGAATAGCTGATGGAGACGGCGGCAAGAGAATTTGAAGAGGAGGTGTCGAACCCGGAGTTTTCCCGGAAGCTATCCATGTGGTCCACGGAGGAGGAAAAGGAGCCAAGGGGCATCATAAGTCAGGAGGAGAGGAGAGCTGAACCCCGAAAGAGGGAATAGAGGCAACTGCAGCAACAACAATAACCCAGGTGGGAGTGTCAGGAGCTGGACCGTCGGCTGGGTTGGAGGCCCGAGTGGCAAGACCAAGGGTCGCAGAGAGGTTACCAGGGAATGGACAACCGCTAGGGGGGCCCAGGATCAGTTCCATCCTCCAGGTTGTAGGCAGGCCCAGAGACCTCCCCTCCCCGATCAAAATCAGGCTAAGGATATAGCCATGGGCGAGAGGACGGGAGCAGCATGAAGGAGGAGAAGGGAGGTTAGGGTGGAGTTGCCCTACTGTGACTTCCACCAGGATTAAGGGCACGCTACGGCCACGTGACCAGAGTTCCTTGAGATGAGAGGAAATAGGGAGCAGTATCAGCAGCAACGTTGCCAGGAGGTTAGGATTGAGGAGGTCCTGCCTCGGGCGGAGTAGGATAGGTGAGAAGACAGGGTGGATGTTGGAACCCGGGGAGGGATCGTAGTGATCCATAGGGAGTAGGGATAGAGGATTCCCAGAAGGCGAGCCTCCATACCATGTAACGCAGGAGCATCGACTCCACATCTCAGACCCCACCCATAGAGGAAAAGATTACTTTCTCCAGAAGTGATATGCTGAATCATGAGGACCCCTTTTGCGATGCGCTGGTCATCCAGACAACCATCGAGAATTTCAACGTCTCCAGATCCTAATTGACAATGGAAGCTCCATCAATGTCATCTTCGAGAAGGCGTTCGACGCAATGAAGGTGGAGGCAAAAAGGGTGCTGGCCTCAAATGGGCCCCTGTTTGGATTTTCGTGGGAGAGGAAGGAGGTAGAAGGAGGAGTGGGGCTCCACATCATTCTGGGAGGGCAGTCCCGGAACTGCAGGTTTGCCATCGTGGATTCCCCCAGTAGCTACATCGCCATCTTCGAGCGGCCCCTCATCAGCGCCTTATGTTGCATCCCCTCATACTTCCACCAATGCTTAAAGTTCAGCGCCGAAGGGATCTAGGTCTATGTTCTAGGGGACCCCAATATGGTAAGGGAATGTTATGTCCCCGCTGTAAACTCTATCTCCTGATAGGAGGGAGCCGAGGATATGGAGCGGAGGATGGAGGAGGCAGAGCAGGAGGCTGGCAGAGAGGAGATGGAGACGGAGGAGAGCGGTACCCTGGTGGAGGTGGTAGGAGACAAGGAGGAGACGGCCGAGGCGATGGTCGTGGAAGGAGAAGTGGAAGCTGAGGAGATCCAAGTCTTAGAGGAGGTGGACGTTGAAGAATGGGGGCGGTGCAGGCTGGAGACTGCGGAAGAAGTAGTGGAGGTGGAATTTCTCACCCTTGGAGGCAGGGTGGAGAAGGTTCGCATCAGCGGGTGGCTGACCCCGGAGGCTCAGGGCAGGATGCTGGAGTACATCCAGAAAAGCATGGACATCCTAGCATGGAGCGCAACGGAGATGTTGGGGATTGATGCAGACGTGCCATGCCACCGCCTCTATTTGGACTCGGGAGCTCGCCCCATCCAATAGAATAAGAGGTCCACTGCAGACAAGCTGGTCGAGCCCATCAGGGACGAGGTGGTCAAACTCCTCATGGCCGGTTTTGTATCCGAAATACAATACCCCAGCTAGATCTCCAATGTAGTTAAGGTTAAAAAATGAGACAGCTGGTGACGTATGTGTGTTGATTTTTCTTTGCTTAATAATTGTTCCCTAAGGATATCCTTTGTCTCGGATCGATGTGCTGTTTGACTCAACTGTCAGTTTTCCTGTAATGAGCTTCTTAGATGCATTTTTAGGTTATCACCATATCAGGATGCAAACCCCCCCCCCCCTCCCCCCCCCCCCCCCCGACATCAAAGATGTCTCATTCATCACAGGGGATGGATGCTACTGGTACAAAATGATGCCCTTTAGGCTCAAGAATGCAGGGGAGACATACTAGAAGATGATGGATAGGGTCTTCCAAGAACATAACGGAATGAACCTGGAGGTGTATGTAGATTACCTTATGATCAAGAGTCGAGACGTGGACTCTCACCTCCACAGCCTGGAGGAAACCTTCACCACCTTACGTAAATATAAGATGAGGTTGAACCCCCTAAAGTGCATTTTTGAGCCACCATGGGGAAGTTTTGGGAGATTTCCTCACCCCCGCTGGGGTCGAGCCAAATCCTGATGAGCTCAATGCCATCATGGATCTGGGGTCACCTCGAAATACTAAAAAGATACAGCGGTTGTCAGGGAAGCTAGCAAGATTGAGCAGGTTCCTTTCTTGGGCTGGGGAAAAGTGCTCCCTCTTCGTTAAGACATTGAGCGGAGGCCAGAAGTTCGAGCGGACCAAGGGGTACGAGGAGGCATTCCAAGCCCTGAAGAAGCAGTTGACTCAAGCTCCCCTGCTCCAAGGCCCGAAGGAGGGTGAGGACCTATATTTGTATCTCGGGTCTTGGTTCAAGAAGATGGGGGAAGCAGCTCCCCATATATTATGTAAGTCAGGTCCCGAGGAATGTCGAGCTTCGATATCCAATCTTGGAAAAGCTGGCCTTTGCTCTGGTCATCTTGGCCCGGAGACTCCGGCCATACTTCCAGGCACACTCCATATGCGTGGTGACTGACCATCCCCTCCACAACATCTTTGAGGGGGTGGAGCATAAGAGTAGATTGGCTAAGTGGTCAGTGGAAATGAGTGAGTTTGACATCTCCTTCATCCCCCACCTCTCGATCAAGGCCCAAGCAATGGCTGACTTTTTGGCTGACTACGTGGTCGAGGTGGAGGAAGAAGAGCTCACTCATTTGGCTTCATGGAAGGTGAAGGTAGACGGCGCTTCGGGGAAACGTTCCTTGGGGATAGGGGTAATCTTGGAAAGCACCCAAGGGACAAGAATCGAGCAAATGTTGGGAGTGCACTTCCCCATCACTAACAACCTGGCCAAATATGAGGCCGTAATAGCAGGTTTGCGCCTGGCTAGGGAGCTGGGGGTGCTTGACGTGGAGGTCCTCACTGACTCCATGGTGGTGGCTTCCTAGATCAACGGAGAGTTCAAGGCAAGAGAGCCTACCCTTCGATTATACTTAGCAAAAGTAAAGGGGGTCATCGGCAAATTCCAAACCTTCTCCATCTGACACTTTCCTAGGGAGGAAAATGAGCAGGTCTATCAGCTGGCAAATCATGGTCCCCGGGTCGGGGGTACCATCACTGACCTGTTTCGCCCCTCCATCGAAGAGGGAGAGCTGATGGAGGTGGACCAACACCCCTCGTGGATGGATCCGTTCACAACCTTCCTTTCAACAGGAGAGTATCCGGAGGGGATGGACAAAAAGAAGTTCAGATACAAGTCAGAATACTTTATCCTCCAGGACGGACAGTTGTATCAAAAGATTATCTCGGGGATGCTGGCCCGTTGTGTGACCGAGAAGGAAGTGTATAGGATCTTGAAAGAAGTTCACTATGGGGAGTGTGGGAGTCACTTTGCGAGTCGGACCCTGGAATGGAGGATTGTCAAACAGGGGTACTTCTGGCCAACCTTATGCCATGACGCTGTAGAGTTCACAAGAAGGTTCCACAATTGCCGGTTGTTTTCCCCCTCCAAATACAAAGGGCTCAGCGTCTCAAAAGAATCATAGCTCCATGGCCCTTTGCCATCTAGGGGATGGATTTGGTAGGGCTGTTCCCCCAGGCCAGCGGGCAAAGGAGGTTCCTGTTAGTAATGATAGATTATTTTTCTAAGTGGCTGCAGGTGAAGGCACATGCCAAGGAGACCTCCCAAGTTATCTGGAACTTCATTTGGGGGAACATCATCTGCCGACATGTGTTGTCGCAAGCCATCATCACGTACAATGGACCTCAGTTCGCCAGCATAGAATTCATTAGCTTGTCTGAGCAGCTCGGAATTGACCTAAGATCCGCGTCGGTCTACCACCCCAGGAGAAACAGGAAGGTGGAGGCGGCGAATAAGATCATTGTGAACCTCCTGAAGAAGAAGGTTGAAAACCTGAAGGGGGGCTGGGTGCAGCAGCTTCCCTCGGTCCTCTGGGCTATGAGGACCACACTCAACACAACCACGGGAGAGACCCCCTTCAAGCTCTCTCATGGATGTGAGGCAGTACTCCCCATAGAATCTGAAGTCCAGATGCCTCGGGTTGTCGCAACGGAGGAAGGCAGAGAAGAATGGCCGGCTGAAAATGAGGAGGAGCTGCAACTCTCCCTTGACATGGTGGAAGAGCTACATCATCTCTCTGCCATAAGACAGGAAGAAGTAAAGAGGAGAATGACTAAGTACTTTGACAAACATGTCAGAGTCAAATAATTCATGGAAGGGGACTTGGTATTGAAAAAGGTGGATGCAGCGCGAAGATCAGCAGCTGCGGGAAAGCTAACCCCAACTGAGAGGGGCCATATATTGTGAAAGAAACATTGAAATCAGGAGGTATCGCCTCCGGAATGTGGAGGGCGAGACCCTAAGTCTCACATGGAGTAGTGATAACTTGAAATATTTTTATCCCTGAGACATGTAAGTGGTGCCTTATTTTTAATAAAGCTTCTTGATGTGCTAATCATCCTGCAGTAATTCATGTAAGTGGGTGAAATGTTCATTTGATAGACCCCGAGCAGATCCTGATGCAAGGCTCTCACCTAGCTGGCAGGTATGGATGTCACTCGATGTCATCTACACGGACCCCGAGCAGATCCCGCTGTCAGGCTCTCACCTAGCTGGCAATGCTGGATGTCACTCGATGATGTCTACCCGGACCCCGAATAGATCCTGCTACCAGGCACTCACCTAGCTGGAAGGGCTGGATGTCACTCTATGGCGTCTACCTGGACCCCGAGCAGATCCTGCTGCCAGGCTCTCACCTAGCTAGCAGTGTAACGCCCCCAATTTTTTGATATTTAGTTTAATTCATTATCTGCGTGTTTATGGCGTCAGGGCATTACGTTGACGCATGTTTGGCGTGTGCAGTTGTTAGGGCATGGTTTTAGCTCTTAGGTTTTCTATGTGTATGACTGAGATTAGCCTGTTTGCAAGATTTCCTAGCGAGTCGGGTCTATTTTGGTAACGCAGTGGAGCATCTTTGGGAATGCTTGTATTTTGTCTTCGAGAGGTGTTTACCTGAGTTTGGTTCATCGAATCATAATTTTGACTGTGTCGTTGTGTTCGTAGCATCGATGTTTAGCTACGGTGCAATTTTCGTTAAATTTCGGGTAAGTTTGGTTTTTGGGTCGTTTTGACGTTTTATTTAATTAATTATGATATTCTATATTAAAATAATCGGATAAAGTAATATAAATAGAAACTCATCGCTTCAAACCATATTCACTTGTCTCCCTTGTGAAACCATCAGCTTGTTGTGGAAGAACGAGAGTGTCATACTTTCCTAAGCTTTAGGCCACCGATTTTTGGAGTTTTGGTGCTAGATTTCTTCCTTGGAGAATGGATCCGGGTAGATCTCACCTAGATCTATGTTTCTACAATAAGCTTTTCCAGTTTCTTGATTTTTAGAGGTCTAGGTATGCGGTTTTCACACTTTTTCATCCTGAAAAGTTTCAGGAAGTATTGCTTAGGTGTTGTTGGGATAGATCTTTATGGAGTGTTTGCGTGGCTTGTTTCGGAAATTTGAGGAAAGTGGTCACTTCTTCCCCTTGCCAAGCTTGTCTTTCCTTGTATATTTTCCATACTGTTCATCCTTTTGTAGTTGTTTTTGGAAATAGGGTTAGATTCGGCATTTGCCGATCAGCTTTATGGTATTATTTTTTCGGCCAAGTTCAACAATCATATCATTCAATGTATTAGTTTTGTGGAGTAGTTGTCGTTTGGAGTGGTCAGCGTTCGCCGAATAGAAGCTAATTCGTTGAATGGAGTTCGACGAAGAGAGGAAATTCGTTGAATGCAGTTCGATGAATAAATCGCAAATCATCGAACTCAGTTCATCGAACTGAGCCAATTCGTCGAACAGAGCAGTTTCGTTGAGTGCAATCCTAGGCATTGAGTATAGCCCTTAGGCGTAGAGTGTAGCTATAACATTGAATCCAGTTTCAAGCCTAAGTACAAAAGCATTGAGTGCATTGAGTGCACTCAACGCGGCGTTGAGTATGATGAATACACTCAATGCCTTGCTGTGAGGTCTGTTACGCTAAGTGTAAAAGCATTGAGTGCATTGAGTGCACTCAACACGGCATTGAGTGTGTTGCTTACACTCAACGCCATCAGAATTTGATGCGGCATTGAGTGTGCTGCATACACTCAACGTGGCGTTGAGTTTGTTGTATACACTCGACGCCATCAGAAAATCTTGGGGACTATGTGTAAAAGCATTGACATTATTGAGTGAGCTCAACGCCGTCACTTTATTCGGCAAGTTAAGTAAACAAAGCATCGACAGCGTTGAGTGAGCTGAACTCACTCAACGGCATCGCTTTGTCTCTGCAAATCTAAGTGTTATAGTATCGACAATGTTGAGTGAGCTGAATTCACTCAACGATGTCATCTGTTTTTGGCAGCTAAGTGTTTAAACGTTGAGTGAGTTGAACTCACTCAACGCTATCATCTGATTCTTAATGTTGCGTTTAAGAGTTGAGTGTGCTGAGTAGTGGCGTCGAGTTCGTTGACTGCACTCGACGCATCGTCGAGTGTACTCGACGCTTTTTCCTTAGCATTGTGACCTTTCACCGACTTGACGTGTATCACTAAGGCTTAGTCTTGCCAAGCTAGACTCATCGGTTTTTTGTTGAATTTGTTGAGTTTGGGTTTATGGGTATTTGGATATATGGGGTTTGTTTGAGTGGCTTAGTTTTGTGAATCATTACACCCGGGCATGTTTGGGTCTCATTTTTGGGCTGTTGGGTTGTGTTGGATCAAAAGTCCAACGCCACAGTCCAGTTTTTGAGAGGTTTGGGTCTGTTAGTTCGGGTTTGACTGGTTTGGTCCCGACTTAGATCCGGTTGCATTACGGTGTTAATTATTCACGTGTTTATTGAGCCTTTGCCCCATTTTTGTTTCCTATGGATTAATCTTACGTTGTTTCTGTCGTTCCTCGTAGATTGTTTTCGGAGTATAACTCCATTCGTACTTGGTGCAAATTTCATTATCTTTTAACTTTATAAGTTAACTCTTCGTTCTAAATCTCTAGTTAGTTTGTTGTGTTTTTGATGCGTCGGCAAGTGCACCGGTCGCTGTCAAGTAATAATTTTGGGAATAGCTTCCCCGAATGTCGATCTCGAGGGAATGCAGGTTG
Organism: Platanthera guangdongensis; assembly: GCA_039583875.1. Taxonomy (NCBI): domain Eukaryota; kingdom Viridiplantae; phylum Streptophyta; class Magnoliopsida; order Asparagales; family Orchidaceae; genus Platanthera; species Platanthera guangdongensis. The sequence continues at coordinate 74,702,756 of CM077162.1, read as the reverse complement.
GGTATCATGATAGCGTCGCAGAAAGATCATTACTAAGAGTTAAACGAAACAACAAAGGGGGTTGGTTTTCGATTCCTAATGCTAACAAAACAAAAAGAGAACTATTGCGGGTCGTAAGCATCGCTTCGCTTGGTGGATGGAACTAGTGCAGACAGCTATGTCGTACTTCGTGAGGAGAATGGATGGAGAGCAAGCGGATGGAATGAACACACGTGCAGAGATTGAGGGTTGCAATCACCTTTAACTACCAACACTAGACTTTGCTAGAGTGGTTCTAGTGCGTGAGTGGAGTGGATTGAATGGAGGCGAGTGCATCACGGCTAACAAAGAATATGTAACTATCCCAAGCAAACTTCACTATGAGAAGAGGTAGAATAAACCGATAGGGGGAAAGCCTAGCCGTGGTTCTTGGCCGGAATGTTGGGTTGTCAGTCCACTTATCGGCTCAGACCGTTGGTTGCGTCCTGAGGTAAATGGGTTGTCAATCCACTTGTCTTCCTTCATCTTCTTCCCTTTCCTTCAGTCTTTTCTCTCTTTTGCCCAAATAAGTAGTACTGAAAGATCTCTGTTGCACACTGTTGGTGACCGGAAACTCTCTGAAGGGTTGAAGATGGATTCGGATCGCCAGAGAAAGCTTCTCGGATGGTGGAGATGAGTGGAGGAACGGTGGTGGTGAAAAACGGCTCTTCGCGCACAGCAACGGGGTGGAAAATGAAACTTTGTTGGGAATAGTGCCTTATAATGTTCCTCAGGATTTGAAGTGGCATCACCAGTCATGCTAATGGACATAATGTATTTGATGTGTGATTTAGTTCATGCATGCAGGTAGTCCATGATTGGACAAGTGAAGAAAAATGAGTTGGACAGTAAACTCAAAATTCGTCGAACTCAGCTCAGAGTTCATCAAACTCAGTTGGCTGATAGTCGAGCTCAACTCAGCATAAGCTTAAGAACTCAGGATACAAAATTCATCGAACTTTGCACGAAGTTCGTTGAGCTCAGGTTACACTTCGTCGAGCTCAGCCCAATGCTTGTCAAGCTAAAGTAAGAAAAAATTGACTAAGGCTAACAACGCTGAGACCGCTGAGAAGATCAAAGTTCGTCGAGCACAGTTTGTGGTTCGTCGAGCTCAGCTCAAAGCTTGTCAATCTAAAGCCAGAAAATCTGTCTAAGGCAAAAGCGCTGAGACCGCTGAGAAGAAGGCATTGAGACCGCTGAGACAGATGAGATTGCTGGGAAGATAGCATTGAGACAGCTAAAGACAACTTAGAAGTCAGCCTTGAGACCGCTGAGATAGCTAAGAAGATGGCGTTGAGACAGCAGTGATAGTAGAGATAATATTGCTGGAAATTTTCTAAGTCCAGAAGCGTTGAGTGAAGCAGGTTCACTCAACGCTTCTAATAATGCAAAAAACGCTGAGACAGTTAAGAGGTAAACAATTGAGACAAAGTTAGCTAGATTTTTTCTAAGTAGAGAAGCGTTGAGTAAAGTAGGTTCACTCAACGCTTCTAATGAAGAAGGAAGCGCTGAGATAGTTAAAAGCAAAAAACTGCAGAGACCGCTGAGACAAAGGCTTGTCTCAGCTGATAATGAAAAACCGCTGAAACCGCTGAGACAAAACCGCTGAGACAGCTAAAGTACAAAAACCGCTGAGGCAGCAGATAAGAAGAAAGTGCTGAGACAAAGGCTTGTCTGAGCTAACAATGAAAAATCGCTGAGACCACTGAGCCAAAACCGCTGAGACAAAGCTAGGGAAATTTTATAAGTCCAGAGGCACTGAGAGCCAAGGCTGATGGAATTGAGTGTCTTAACACCACTCAATGTTTAATGGGATTCAGGAAAATTTTCTAAGTCCAGATGTTGATGAACACTGCTGACATCATCAAAGTCAAAATTGCAGGAAGCTGTTGCCGGAAAGCTGCTACAGTGTCGAAAGATGTTGTTTCCATTTCTGATGGAGTTGGCGCTCAACAATCCTTGGTGGGCCCACATACTATGGTGTCGTTGATTCAAATCAACGCATACAAAAGGGGAAACAATAAAGGGATTAATGTTAACGAATCAAAGGAACAAAAAGAGAAACTGATTGAAGCGGCTAGACATTTACTTCTGATCAAGCTTGAAAGCTGAAGTACAGCCAAGATAGCATGAAGGCAAAGAAGGATAGCTGAAGCTCTTCAAGCTCAGCAAGGTTGTTCTCTACAGAACAATTTAGCTGATTCATCTCTCAGCAAGGTGGAAACTGCTCATCAGTGCAGCAGTATTTAGTGATAGTTGTAGAGGAAGGCTGATTCCTTCTATAACAAGTGAGCTGGACTGAAATCTGCTCAGTGCTGCAAAGTTGACTGAGAGTTATTTCTTTGAGTCAATTATTTTATTTTCTTCATTCACTATTTTATTTCCTGTATGATTCAGGTTTCCTGAATCTGAGTGTAGGGCACTTTATGCCTGAGGTAGGTGACAAATTTTTCACTGAGGTTAGTGTCTGGAGGGGCGCTGAGGTAGGATCCAAGTGAGGATCTGAGCTGTAGGGCTTAAGTGCCTGAGGAAGGAGAGTGCTGCTCTCTGAGTGTAGGGCCTTTGTGACTGAGGTAGGTGAGAAGCTTGTCACTATACTGTAGGTACCTGGAGGGGCACTAAGGTATGTACATGGAGGGGTACTGAGTTGTCGGAGTGTTGTAGTACTCTGAGAGTAGGGCCTTGTGCCTGAAGTTGTAGGGCTGAAAAGCCTGAGTTGTAGGCCTTAGAGATAATGTCGAGGTTGGTGGCTTGCGGGTCACTGAGTGTAGGAGCTTTGTAGAGCTCCGAGGTAGGATCCTTTGAGATCTGAAGTAGGGCTGTCCTCCTAGCCTGAGTATAGGGTTTAATACCCTGCGGTAGGTGGTCTGCTGACCACTGAGTGTAGGCCCTTGTTGCTGACAAGTAAGTCTTGGAGGAGGCTTGAAGATCCTGCGGGATCTGAGGTGTAAGCTCTTAGGAGCAGTTTAGACGAGTTTGTGTCGAGTCCAAAAAATAAGTTGGATAGGTAGGAGGGAAAGTGGATATACACAATTGGGGAATCACTATAAATTCTTGTGTTTGCTGTGTTTGCTTGTTTTTCTTTGTGATTGTAGGATTTAAGGACAAGCTCTAGTTAGTACAAGTTGAAAATAACAAAAGATTTACTAAAATCTCAAACACTTATTCACCCCACCCCCCCTCTAGGTGATTAACTAACCTTGAAGTAAATAACTTTCAAGTGGTTTCAGAGGGAGGTTACTCAAAAAGGATTTAACAATCTGAGTATACCTCCATTGTTAGCTAAAAGGGTTACACTTGTGGGTTCAAAAGAGAACCACAAGGAATGAAGCTTCAAGTCTGCAACAAGGAGAACTTTAAGACTTGGAAAGAAAGGGTCAAGCAAATCATGGAAGCCTCTGATCCAAGTTTCCTTGCAATAGTTCAAGAAGGACCTTTCATCCCCATGAAGGTCTCTGTTAAATTTTCTCAACGTGGTCAGCAAGATAGCCCAAACGCCAAATTAATATCTTCGGAACTACCCAGTTCACACGCTGAACCTGCGGAAGGCCCAAGGACTAGAGGATGCACCCAACAAAACAATGGAGGCACAAGAAGGTCTTATTATGCATTCACTTCTTTACAATCCGAGGCATACATAGCGAGACATGATTTCGCTAGTATTACAGCTGAAAACAGAAAGAAACCAAAAAACAAGCCGGGCGGACAGCACTCCAGTCCGCCGAGACCGCGAGGTCGCCGAGACCGCCGAGACCGCCGAGCTCGCCCAAGCTATGCTGCAATCCGCCGAATACCACGGAGTCCGCCGAAGCCGCGAGGCCACGCGGATAGACCGTTATTCGCCTCCTGCTGAACCCGAACTGAGGAACTCCGCTACCTGCCTGAAACCGGCGGACAGGTTATTGAAGCTGGCAAAGTTGAAACAGAACTGACAAGCCGCAGAGCGACCTCCTGCTGAGTCCGCAGAGACCGCACACTTCCAAGCACTTGACCGAAGTCACAGCCAAACTCCTGGCTCCTTGAAGTTATCCGCGCGACCTGCACACAGCAAACCGTCAGCCTGAAACAATCCGCGCGGACTGGCAAACACAGACCGCAGCACTTCGCACCCCCCAACTTACTGTTCACTCAAGTTACTTAGGTTTTGTAGATGTGCCAGGGGGGTCCTATTTATAGGTAAGGTGAGGAGTGTGGTCACCGCCTAAGAGATAGTGACACCACCCTCAGTCCACGCGAAAACAACCACCGTCCGCTGAGTCCGCATGGACTTAGCCGGATACCAAGGAAACCCGCCAGGAGCAAGGCAACCATTGACGAACCCTCTCCAGTCCGCCCAAGCTAAGCGGACAAGGCACCAGCCCGCAAAGCTCCAACTGCTTCAGGACAGCAAACCCCCTTCAATGGCTGTCCGCACCAACCCGAGGCAGTCCGCAAGACTCACACCTCAATCCGCCACAAGTCCACGACCAAAGGCAAACAGCAACAGTCCGCCTGGTCACAGCGGACTTGGCGGATACGGCGGACACCATGAACTTGGCACAATGTGTGACCAAGTCCAAAACCATCAAGGGCCAGTGCGAGCATGGCGGACACAAAGTCCCGTCCGCCAAACACCCTAGCACAGACCGCAACCAGTCCGCGAGCTCCTCGCACTTGTCCAACGCAGCAGCTTCCTCCCGGACTCCAAACACCAGGCCGCCAACTGGTCTCCACAGCAAATCGCCTGCTGTAACACCAGAGCTCGACAAGGCCTCAGCCAAGCTCTAGGCTTAGTCCGCAACAGCCAATACCGCGGACACATCAGTCCGCAAGCTTCCCGCGGACAAGAGCCAACCCGCCTTTCAGCACAAGCTTGCACCCGCGACCACTGAGCAAAGCACCAGTCCGCAAGCCTCTCTATCCGCAGATACCAGGGCACACCAAACCGCGGACTCCATGCAACAACCCGCTCAGAACACAGCCGGCTTCCACCAGACTTTTCACCAGGCCGCAAACCTCAGTCCGCCCAGTTCGCCCAGTCCGCCAAGGCTGTCCGCCACAGGCCGCGCGGCCTGTCCTGTCACCCACTTCCACTTCACAAATTTCAACACTCCCCCTTGAAGTGAGAAGTGGTCACCAAGCCCAGCAAGCTGCGCAAGCGTTCAAAGGGCCCCTTCGACAGTGGCTTCGTGAAGATGTCGGCAAGATTATCTTCACTCCGAACATGCCCGACCAGCAGAGACCCCTCCAACACCTTCTCCCTGATGAAGTGGTGATCAATCTCTATATGCTTGGTCCTGGCGTGACACACTGGATTGTTTACCAGTTTGAGAGCACTCTCATTGTCACCCCGGAGTAAAGTAGGCCCTTGCACTTCTTCATGGACATCCTCTATAAGTCTCCTCAACCAAACGGCTTCCCGAGCAGCCAAGGCCGAAGCCTTATACTCCGCCTCCGTGGTTGAAACTGACACCGAGTCCTGCTTCTTGCTACACCACGAGATGCTAGCTGATCCGCAAGTGAACACATAACCTGAAGTAGACCTTCGATCATCCGAATCACCGCCATAGTCAGCATCCGTGTACCCGAGCAATGCAACTTCCGCGTCCCTTCTATAGAGGAGTCCCATGTCAGAAGAAGCCTTGACATACTTCAGAATTCCCTTCGCCGCCACTAGATGAGATTGCCTTGGTTCAGCCATATACCGACTTACTCGGCCAACAGCATAAGCGATATCCGGCCTTGTAATCGTCAGGTAAATCAAGCTCCCAACAAGAGCCCTGAACACCAAGGGATCATGAAGAACCCTTCCCTCATCCCGTCGAAGCTTCAGCCCAGATTCTAGTGGAGTAGAGCACTTCTTCCCTTCGCCCATGCCAAACCGCTTCACAATGCGATCAGCATACCCTTTCTGGCTAATGAGAACCCCGCACTCCTTCCTCTCCACTTCCAGACCAAGAAAGTGATGCAACTCTCCCAAGTCTTTCATCTCGAAGCGTATAACAAGCTCTCCCCTGAGCCTTGCTACTTCCTCCTCCGAGTTCCCTGTGATGATCATGTCATCCACATACAGCAGGACCAAGACTCTTAGCTCTCCCTTCTTCTTGACGAACAAGCTTGAATCCGAGTTGGAAGCCAGGTATCCACAGAATTGCAAGTACTCTGCAATCTTCCCATACCACGCTCGAGGAGCTTGCTTCAACCCATAGAGAGCCTTCCTGAGTTTGCAGACATAGTCCGGATGCTTCTCAGAGACAAAACCAAGCGGCTGATCCATGAAGATGTCCTTGTCAATCTCTCCGTAAAGAAAGGCATTCTTCACATCGAGTTGCCATAACCTCCATCCCTTGCTAGCAGCCAAGGCGATCACCACTCTTACAGAAGTCATCTTCGCAACTGGACTGAATGTCTCCTCATAGTCTTCTCCATACTGCTGTGAGAATCCTTTAGCGACCAGGCGAGCCTTGAACCGATCAATGCTCCCATCAGCCTTCTTCTTCAACTTATACACCCACTTGCAAGTAACCGGAGTAACGCCATCAACCTTGGGCACAAGGTCCCAGGTTTCATTCTTCTTCAGAGCATCAATCTCTTCCTTCATGGCATCATCCCACTCCTTCACTCCAGTGGCCTCGTTGAAGTTTGCAGGCTCTCGCTCATCCAGAGGACCTGCAAAGAAGCAGGAGACAAAGCTCACTGCATTCCCATCACAGTACCGAGCCGGTGGCTTAACCACCCTCTTCGATCTCCGAAGACATGGCTCCTTGCTCACGGCTTCCGTTGCTTCTTCAGGCTCCACTCCTACCTGGGGCAAGCATTGAGCAGTGCTCCCCCTGCTTCCTGAGCCAGAAGGCTCAACCTCGGAGTTCGAAGCAACAGGAGCTGCTGGTGAAACAGCAAGCTCCTCTTCCAAGCCTTCAGCAGCCTCCACCGGTGCTTCCTCAACCTTGCTACTTCTGGTAAGCTCCACCGAGCCACCTCCATATGACGTCAGCTCGTCAAAGACAACGTCTCTTGACACCACGAACTTCTTCGTCACAGGGTCCATGCATTTCCATCCCTTCTTCCGCTCATCGTAGCCAACAAAGACAAGTTTCCTTGCCTTCGCATCCAGCTTTGTCCGTGAAGCATCCGGGACATGCACATAGCAAGTTGAACCGAACACCCGAAGGTGTCCAACACTCGGCTTCTCCTTCAGCAACAGCTCAACAGGAGTCTTCATGTTGATAGGGCTGAGTGGCATCCGGTTGATAACATAGGCAGCACAGGACATTCCCTCCGCCCAAAAAGACCTTGGGATATCTTTCGCATGCAGCCAGCATTTGCAGGTTTCCGTCAAATGACGGATCTTCCGCTCCGCTACCCCATTTTGTTGTGGAGTGTGAGCACAAGTAAGCTCCCGTTGGATCCCGTGCTTCCTGCAGAAGTTAGAAAACTCGGAGGAGACAAACTCCCCCCCCCCGTTATCAGTTCTAAACTTCTTAATCCGCAAGCCAAGCCGGCCTTCTACCAACTCCTTGAACTCCACGAACAAACGGAAGGCTTCCGACTTCTCCTTTAAGAAGTACACCCAGGTATACCTTGAGTAGTCATCAACCAAGACAATCATGTATTTCTTCCACCAAGGCTGGCAGTAACAGTCGGTCCCATCAGGTCGCCATGAATACACTCCAATGGTTTCTTGCTCCTTGTTTGAGATTTATCAAACGGAAGGCGATGTGCCTTACCGTATTGACAGCCCGCACAAACATGCCCATCACCAAAGGAGGATAACATCGGCAACCCCCTCACCAGACTTCTACTAGCCATTGCCTTCAGCATGTCTATGCCAACATGCCCCAGCCTCTCATGCCAGATAGCCGCACTATCATTGGCTCTCATCCTATCAACATAGGCACTGGTGGAAAGAACAAACAAGTTCTTCACCCTCCTCCCAACATGAGCAACATCAGCCTTTACCGCTGATACGTTGCGAAGGAACCTCACGTCTGTTGGCCCAAACAGAACGTGATACCCAGCGTCCACCGTGTTGGTCACCGAGAAGAGGTTCTTCTTCATGCCCGGCACGTGATACACACTCCTTAATGTGAGTGGCCCCTGATCACTACCCAAAGACACGACCCCCTCCTTCTCTACTGCATAAACAGTATTATCAGCAGTGATAATATCTTCATTACCTGAGTAAGCCTGCATGGAGGTGAACTTCGACTTGTCTCCGGTGAGGTGATGACCACACCCGGAGTCGACGATCCACTCGATGTTGAAGTCCTCAGCAGATAAGGCCCGGACACAAGTGCCCGTCATGAAAGCTCCTCCCCATTCTGCTTCTTCACTTCGCAAGCAAGCTTCCTCCTTTCCTGCAGCATGCCCAGGCTGCAGTTTGACCTTGCAGTCCCGCTTGAAGTTCCCTCGCTGATGACACCGGTAGCACTTCAAGTTCTTCTTCCAGTCCTTAGGAGCATTGCTCCTCTCCGGCGGATATGAAGATGAAGTCTCCTTCTCAACAGCAGCCTGCACCTTCTTCTTCTTCTTCCCTTCCCATCCCCTCTTCTTGCCTGAGAAGAGAGCTTCGCTGCCTTCCTGATTGAGGTTCACTCCAGCCATCTGCCTTGCTAAGCTCTCCTGCGAGGCAAGCAAATTCTCCAGCTCTAGCAGAGACGGCTGAGTAGCCCACCCTTGAACAGATGTGACAAAGGCCACATACTCCTTCCGCAAGCCACGGATAATGTGCCTCTTCATCTTTGCCTCAGAGATAGGCTCATCAGGATCCAGTGCCGACAGCTCAGCATACAAGCTCTTCATCTTTAAGAAGTACTTGGAGATGGAAAGGTCTCCCTGAGTTGCCCTGGCCAACTCACTCTCCAGGAACTGAAGCCGCGCCACATTCTTCCTATTGAACAACTCATCAATGGTTGTCCAAATATCAGCAGCCGACTCACATCCAATGATGTGATCAAACAGTTCCGGAGAGACAGCTCTCTTCAGAATGAACTCCGCCTTAGCATTAGTTCTTCTCCAGAGCCTCACCTGCTCAGCAGTACCGAAAGCAGCAGTAACTTCCTGTCTATCGTCTCCACCGACGACTTCCCACAGCTCCTCTCCTAGAAGATAACTCTTCATGCACGACTTCCACTTCTTGTAGTTAGTCGGCGTTAAGAGTTCAATGCCCAGACCTCTTGCCAAGCTTCCTTCCATTGCAACCACCTGTTGGTATCCTTCAGCAGCTCCGAGCAACAACACAGGTTGATCACCACTCAATCACTGAGAACAACACTGGCTGACTTCCGCTCACGCAACTGACCAGCAACCTCAGAAACCTGCCTCTGATACCATGTTAAATTTTCTCAACGTGGTCAGCAAGATAGCCCAAACGCCAAATTAATATCTTCAGAACTACCCAGTTCACACGCTGAACCTGCGGAAAGCCCAAGGACTAGAGGATGCACCCAACAAAACAATGGAGGCACAAGAAGGTCTTATTATGCATTCACTTCTTTACAATCCGAGGCATACATAGCGAGACATGATTTCGCTAGTATTACAGCTGAAAACAGAAAGAAACCAAAAAACAAGCCGGGCGGACAGCACTCCAGTCCGCCGAGACCGCGAGGTCGCCGAGACCGCCGAGACCGCCGAGCTCGCCCAAGCTATGCTGCAATCCGCCGAATACCACGGAGTCCGCCGAAGGCGCGAGGCCGCGCGGACAGACCGTTATTCGCCTCCTGCTGAACCCGAACTGAGGAACTCCCCTACCCGCCTGAAACCGGCGGACAGGTTATTGAAGCTGGCAAAGTTGAAACAGAACTGACAAGCCGCAGAGCGACCTCCTGCTGAGTCCGCAGAGACCGCACACTTCCAAGCACTTGACCGAAGTCACAGCCAAACTCCTGGCTCCTTGAAGTTATCCGCGCGACCTGCACACAGCAAACCGTCAGCCTGAAACAATCCTGCGCGGACTGGCAAACACAGACCGCAGCACTTCGCACCCCCCAACTTACTGTTCACTCAAGTTACTTAGGTTTTGTAGATGTGCCAGGGGGGTCCTATTTATAGGCAAGGTGAGGAGTGTGGTCACCGCCCAAGAGATAGTGACACCACCCTCAGTCCGCGCGAAAACAACCACCGTCCGCTGAGTCCGCATGGACTTAGCCGGATACCAAGGAAACCCGCCAGGAGCAAGGCAACCATTGACGAACCCTCTCCAGTCCGCCCAAGCTAAGCGGACAAGGCACCAACCCGCAAAGCTCCAACTGCTTCAGGACAGCAAACCCCCTTCAATGGCTGTCCACACCAACCCGAGGCAGTCCGCAAGACTCACACCTCAATCCGCCACAAGTCCACGACCAAAGGCAAACAGCAACAGTCCGCCCGGTCACAGCGGACTTGGCGGATACGGCGGACACCATGAACTTGGCACAATGTGTGACCAAGTCCAAAACCATCAAGGGCCAGTGCGAGCATGGCGGACACAAAGTCCCGTCCGCCAAACACCCTAGCACAGACCGCAACCAGTCCGCGAGTTCCTCGCACTTGTCCAACGCAGCAGCTTCCTCCCGGACTCCAAACACCAGGCCGCCAACTGGTCTCCACAGCAAATCGCCTGCTGTAACACCAGAGCTCGACAAGGCCTCAGCCAAGCTCTAGGCTTAGTCCGCAACAGCCAATACAGCGGACACATCAATCCGCAAGCTTCCCGCGGACAAGAGCCAACCCGCCTTTCAGCACAAGCTTGCACCCGCGACCACTGAGCAAAGCACCAGTCCGCAAGCCTCTCTATCCGCAGATACCAGGCCGCACCAAACCGCGGACTCCATGCAACAACCCGCTCAGAACACAGCCGGCTTCCACCAGACTTTTCACCAGGCCGCAAACCTCAGTCCGCCCAGTCCGCCCAGTCCGCCAAGGCTGTCCGCCACAGGCCGCGCGGCCTGTCCCATCACCCACTTCCACTTCACAAATTTCAACAGTCTCAACATCAGATGCAAGCATCCAGACTCCAAAGAGTTATGCAGAGATGTCTGAAGAAGAAATCAACTTTGCATCTATGGACAAGATGGCACAACACATCATGGTGAGTGCCATGGATGACTCAACCCTGTTGAGAGTGGTCGACTGCAAGTCAGCCAAAGAGATGTGGGATTCTCTAACTGACTATATGGAAGGGACAGGGAAAGTCAGCCTTTCTGACAGTGCCTCAGAGTCTGAAGATGAGAAGAAGAAGAAAAAGTCCTTTGTGACCAAGAAGGAGAGAAGCTGGATAGATTCTTCATCCTCAAATTCAGAAGATAAAGAGAAAGAAGCCTACTTAGGGCTGATATCAGTTGTTGCAGATCCAGAAGAAGAAGTGGAATATCCTGCTGCCAGGATAGGAATCAGGGCCTCTCTGTCACTCTCAGACAGTGACAATGAGGTGGATGAAGAAAACTATGGATGTGATGGGTTGATGGCAATGTCTGTAGAAGAAAGAAGTCAGGAAGAATCAGAATCAATCAAGGTACAATCTCTCTCAAATTTTGCATCTTTCTCTAACTTTGAATCTAGTCCAGATACTGGTACATCTTCATCCTGTGATGAAGATTGCTATGAATCTGTGACTGATGTCAATCAATTGATTGACAAGTTTGGACAACTCCAAATTACTCTAAAGGAGAGCAGATTACTTGCCAAGAGGCAAGCCAAGAAATTAGAGGTCCTAAAGCATTATAAAACTCTCTATAATAATAAATCTATTGAGTTTTGTAAGAAAAGTCATGAGATGTCTGAACTCAAGAAAAATCTTGAGTGTTAGAACATGCTTCTAGAAGAAAAGAATAAGTACATCAGATACCTAGAACAAAAGTTCTCATGGAGGTTGGGGATTGTGATTAACCCTTCTAAGTCACAGGGTCAGTTGCCAAAAGCTGCAACTTGCTAAGTCCTGAGAAGCAGGGTATTGACCACATCAATCACCACTTCAAATTTGATTTCCCAAATAAGAGGACAATGTTTCAGAAGGCAAATACACCTTCTAAAACTGTCAAGTTTGCACCACTCCAAAATGATCAATCAAATGTGTGCTCCACCAGTGGGTGAAGGCACATGATCCAAGAAAGAGTGACACTGTCCACTCTAGCCACAAAGTTCAGGAGAAGATCTTTAGATTTGGATCCAAGTATCCTTTTATCTAACGAAATGAGATTGTCCACTAGATGGAAGGCTCCAAAAATACATCAGGCCCATTTTGGACGAGCTGTATTCAGTTCCTCAGCACCTTCACTCAGGAAGAATGGGGAAGCATCATGCAATGCTCATCCAACAAAGTCTGGTGTTGCTCACATCTCCCATGGACAACAAGTCTGTTGTAAGACCCCCTTTTTTTTCTTTTCTCCACACCGGGGTCTTAGGCCCAGAACCGCCGTTTTGCGGTGACTCCTTCACGCCCTGAAGGGTCATCACCACAAGGCGCCGATTCTGCCGGCCAATTCGATCACATAAAAGTAGCATAATGAAGTAAAATGAAAAACTATCTGTCCACAGAGATTCACATGACATATATAAATATAACTCCACGAAGGGAGTGTCCACAGAAGATAACATCAGAGTAGCAAAATACGGGCTTATGCCTGGTACAACATATCCTCACTACAAAATCACTCATGCGGAAGCAAAAGCTGAAAAACTACTCAGGGTCGAGACTCACAGTCCCGGCTGTATGAACTCCGGAGCTAGACTGCCCCACCTCCAAGCGCACCGGTCTCTGGGGCTGCTCCTCCATGCTGGTCTCCACGATCCCCTAAATGATGCGGTTCGAAAACCGTTAGTCTAAAGACTAAGTCCTATCATCCCCCACCCCTTCCCCACGGCTCCTAGGCACCGAGCGGAGAGTAAGAAAGGGGAGGACTTGAAGGTGGAGAATATCAAAAGCAGATGGCAGCGGTCCTATTCTAGCAAGTTCTATAGCATATAAAGACAATAAAATGTAAGCTGAAATGTAACCTTCACTTATGTGGAAAAACACATAAGCCAAGGGGTCTCTTGCAAGGCTCCCATCGTATAAAAAGTCCCATACCGATTTATACGTTGGGGTGTCGGTGGTCAAACAGCAGTAACTAAATATATCAAAATTAACCTTAATTTATAAACTTGCCCACACAAGCTTATAGACTAAGGGGTCGTTTTGCAGGTCCTAAAGTATAAGCGTCCCATTCCACTTATACTTTAGGTGTCAAGGTTTGAGGTAACGATTATGCTATGACATGCAAGTGGGTATGATGGATCATGCAAGTGCAACGCACACACCCGACTCTGTGCACACAGACCTTTAGTTCCCCCTTTCTGGAGCCGTAACCTCCCAGGATACCTCCGTAGTGGCAGACGGAAGCGGTGGGTTGGGCCTCGCCCACCTCTAAACCAGTAAAGCACTACCGGTCAGACCTATCGTACGCCTCAACGCTTGGTGCACGAAGCGGACTCCTGCGTACTCTTGCCGGCTGGCGCACCGGACTTCTGTTGGCGAAGTGCTAACCACACTTGCCGAGTCGACGTATTGGCGTCGGTGCATCGACCCTCCAATACCGAAGACCCACCACCTTAATTTACTTTCCTTTTATGCACATGCAAATTTAGCGTGATCAAAACCCGAGCCGAAGCTCCCCGGACCAACACGTCCGTCACAAACAATCGAGCCGAAGCTCCCAGCTAACATCCCGTGCCATCAGTGTCTGTGAAATGTGCAACCCTAATTACTAAGTTACTCTTTTCAGCTTGTTAAGCAGTTTACGTTAACCCAGGACTGCCCCCGGTATTCCCTGTGAAGGGCTCTCAAGGGGCACTAGGAACTGTGTTGGGATTACGCCCAGCGTTCCCTTTCGCAAGGTACTTATTTTATTATTGGTTGATCCCCTTACCCATTATTTTCTCATGTTTCGATACGCTAATCCTAGGGTGATTTGACTCCAGCTCTCCTTGGGTAGGACGATCTTTCGTCGGACCCGAACGCCTTTAAACCCTAGACAAAACCACACCCTACTCACTCATCTTCCAAAGATGCAGCCCATTCCACTTGTCCTTACAGCAAACCATCAAGACCCATCATACGTGCCCTAATTCATATCCAAATGAAACTCCTGCAGTTTTGCTATATGCAGACCACTTAAGCTACGTGACCCGTAAAAAAGGAAGTACATGAAATACTCATCCAGTACCCTCATGATAATTATCAGAGGTCTATTATGATAAATATAGACTAAATTCAGAAAATCATATTTTTCCCAATTAATCTACTATTTATTGAATTTTCCTCAAAAACTAGGCCATAGTCAATTTGAACATGAACCATAAGATTTTCTCAGGTAATGGCCTCCTAAAATTTGTATTCACTAAATAACAGAGAAATATCATTGGTTGCCAATTTTCATAATTTTCCAGATAATTCTTGACCTCTAAAGGATTTATTAAAATAATTCCTAAAATCAAATATAATGAAGGAAGTGCCACATATATGTCTCCAATAATTATGTAAAAATTACTAGGGCTTCATAGGGAACTAGAAACATCATGATGAAGAAATTAGAATTTTTCAGACAATCTAAAAGTCATTATTAAATTTCCCAAGGTTCCATGGAATTAAATAATTAAAGAAGCAACTACTAAATATCATTCTTCAAAAATTTCATAAAATTTACAGAGATGGGTATCATGACTATAAGCCCCTTTGCTAAGTTTTATCAAGTTTGAACAAGTATAGTTCTCTGCAAAAATTCTTAAGTGGAAATTATAAAATATGACCTTGTGAATAAAGTACCAAAAATATTCATCCAAAATTTATTATAAAATTTCCAAAGACATGTATGCCCTAAGCAACTACCCATTCAAAATCTCAGGCCTTTTCAGATAGTTTTGGTATTAGATCTTATGGTTTCAAAGCTAGTTCCCTAAACTAGGGTTATGGATTTAAGGGGTCTTAAGTCTTCCAAATGCCCTAAAATTTTAACCACAGGACCATAGTAACCCTATGGACATCATTCCCAAGTTTCAAGTCCATCCAAGGTCTTTTGACCCCAATTTCTTCAAACCCTAGAAATTTACCCTAAAGGGCCTACCCTAACATTCTAGGGCTACCCTAGTCCAATCCACTCCAAACTCCATAAGTGAGTGTAAAAAGTCAAATTATATCTGTGGCCAAAATTTCAGCCTCTGTTGAGGTGATTTGGTCACTCAAAACCAAAAGTGCAACTTTTGACCAAAATGCCCTTCATAGGGTATAAATAGGGTTGGGTCAAAACCTATTCAACCACATCCAATCTAAATGAAATTTTATACAGGAACCTAATTGGAGCCCAGGGACCACTCACCAAAATTTGGGAGGGTTTGGATGTGTTTAGGGCACCTATTTAATTTATCTAATGATTATTATATTTTTACCAAAACTATAGAAATATTTTCCCCAAAAATTCCCATTTTTGGCAGGCCCTAGGTATGTCTAGGATATACTCTCTGCCAAAATTTCAGCCAATTTGGGCTTGGGGTGAAGAGTGGGCACTCATTTTAGTGACTGCCTAGCCCTAAGGGTATGTCCCACCAAAATGGGTGCCCTGGTCTATCCAGTGTCCCAAAAGTGTCCAAACAATTTTTGCTGCAAACTAGACACCCTAAGCTACAATGTTCATGTTGGGCAAATTTCCATTCAGGGTCCCTAAGTATTTTTAAACATTAATTACATTAACTACATCCAGTGTGACAGAAATGAAATAATTTTTATTTAATTCCTATAGTATTTGATCTGATGCCGCACGAATCTTGGCGCAGATCGACGGCATCTGGTCATCGTCCCCACTGAGCCAACGGCTGGGATTGGTTCTGCCTGGAGCGATTTCCAAGCTCTGCCGCCGGCAATCCAGCCCCTTCCCCGGCCGGCCACCGCCACCAACACCTCCGTCGAGGTGGTGGCTATCGTCAGACGGCGGCTCCGCCGCCGGAGAGGCGTTTTCCGGCGGATTAAGCAAGAATTTTTCTTGCCGAAACCAGGAGAAATCCCGGATTCGATCGGGCTCAATTGAGCCCGAAACTCAAGCCTAAGGATTCCTAGGATCTACCCGCGAGTTAAGGAGAGGAGGAGGACCTTCCTGGCGGCCTGGATGCGAGAGGAGCGGCGGGATGCCATTGGCGACGGCGGCGGCGCTCGGCTTCTGCAACTGCACAGTGGAAGGGCTCGTCTCCTCCAGGTAAGTGCTCCAAAATGATCCCCTCGGCTTCCTGATGGTGTTTAAATGGCAATTGGGGGAGGGGAGAGGCTGGTTCTTCAATGGTCATTATCTCCATTAATGGAGTGGCTCGGGTTGTGTGGAGGGGGGCTGAACCCACCCCTTGGTGGCCGGGAAACGGCTGGAATCAACTCCTCTCCCCTAGAGGAGTTGATTGCAGCCATAATGGGTGGCTGTTAGTCTCCCTTGGCCGGCCTCTCACTTCCCCCTTCTCCTTCCTCATTTCTCTCTCCTCCATTATCATGGAGAGGAGCTCCTTCTCTCTCCTAGTCACCTCTGGTTGACTAGTCAACCCCACAAGCTAAAGGCAGCCCACTGGATTATGATGATCATGGGAATGGGTTTAGCCTAAGGGAGAAGTGGCTTGAGCTTGGGTTAGCCCTTTTTGGGCTAAGTTGACTTGACCCTCAATGAGGGTTGACTTGGCCAATTTGACCATCTAGGTTGACCCCATTGGGTCCTGGGTGATTCATTGGCCTCCCCTAATGTCTATGTAGGGTTGGGTAGGGTTGACTTGGCACCTTAAAGGTCACTTGACCCTTGGTAAGGTCACTTTGACCATTTTAGGGCTAGAGTTGACTTGGGTCAACATGACCATTTGAGTTGACCCCAATGGATCCTTGGTGACCCATTGACTCCCCTTAGGGTCTAGGTAGGGTTACCCTGCACTTTGGAGGTCACATACCCTTAGTAAGGGTACTTTGACCAGATTAGGAGCTTGAGTTGACTTGGGTCAACCTGGCCTCTAGGGCTGACCCCAATGTGTCCTTAGTGACCCATTGACCTCACTTTAGGGTTAGGAGGGCATAGGTGGGGTCCTCTAGACTAGGAGTGGGTCTATTGGCCCTAAGTGGGCTAGGTTGACCTATTCAGGGCTAGGGTTGACCTTGGTCAACTGGGCCCCTTGGGTTGGCCCTAATGGGTCCTTTTGGCTCTAATGGGTCTCCCAAAATGTTTGGGAGTGTTGTGGTAGGGTCTTGGGGTCATGGTGAAGCCCCATTGTCATCCTGAACTATTGTTCAGTATTCTACTAACTGCAGACCATGGTGATCCCTACCTTGGCCTCCTATCTCTTGGCCCATTTCTGGCTTCCTAGTCATGGACAAAACCACTCTTAGGGGTCTAGTTGGAAATGGGATGTTACAAATCCCAATAAACAAAACAAAGATTTCGTCCCCGAAATCAAGGTTGGAACCTACGGGTCTTATTACCGAAGGAAAGAGTCTTGTAACATCCCATTATGACGCCTTGTTTGTTAAATTTGATTTATGGGAAAACTTAGATCTAAGACCCCTTTCGCCCAAACGGCGAACCAAAATCCCAATAAACAAAGGTTAAGCCCCCAATAAACAAAGATAAGCCCCTATCTACCTAGAGCAGCCCTTAGTATACTTAAAGCAGGAAAAATAATTAACATCTTGAGGGGTCTGAGAGGTATACCTGACTGAATAGCTCGGGGTATCTTTGTCGCATCAGGTCCTGTGGCTCCCAGGTATGCTCCTCCTGGCCGTGGTTCCTCCACAGGACCTTGACTAGTGGGACCTTCTTGCGTCGCAAGACCCGCACTCCTCGGTCGTCGATCCTCACAGGCTCCAAATGAACCGACCGGTCTGAAGCTACCGGCCCTTCGGTGGTCAGAATCTGCTGCTCCGGGCGTAGTAGAGCCCTCCTCAAAGAAGAAATGTGGAAGACGTCGTGCAGCGCTTCTAGCTCTGGTGGTAACTCCAGCCGGTAGGCTAGGGGTCCGATCCGCTCCAGGATCCTGTAAGGGCCCATGTACCTAGGGCTGAGCTTCTTCCTCCGACCACGCACCCGTGAAACTCCATGCATGGGCCGGATCTTCAGAAACACCCGGTCCCCCACCTGGAACTCCACCTGCCGATGTCGGGCGTCATAGTACTTGGCCTGTCTACTCTGCGCCTCGAGCATCCTGTCTCTGATCAGCCTCACTTGTGCCTCGGTGTCTTCAACAAACTCTGATCCCAATACCTTCGGATCTTCGTTCTGCACCCATGAGAGTGGGGTCCGGCATCTCCTCCCGTACAAGGCTTTGTAAGGCGCCATCCTGATGCTGGACTGGTGGCTGTTGTTATAGGAGAACTCGACAAGGGGTAAGAGTTTCTCCCACGGTTCCCCGCGATCTAAGATGCATAGCCTCAAAAGGTCCTCCAGCGTCCGGTTGGTGCGTTCTGTCTGCCCGTCTGTCTGGGGGTGGAATGCAGTGCTGAAAGTCAATCGCGTGCCTAAGTAAGCTTGCACGGACCTCCACTCCCTGGAGGTGAACCTGCCATCCCGATCCGACACTATCGTCCTGGGCACACCATGATAACGAATGAACTGCTCCACAAACTTCCGCACCAGTATTCCTACTGAATCATCCTTCCTGATCGGTATGAATCGAGCCACCTTGGTCAACCGATCGACGATTACCCAGATCGAGTCATTCCCTGTCCGAGACCGGGGAAGCCCATGTATGAAGTCCATGGCTATGTCATCAAACTTCCACTCCGGCACCGGGAGTGGCTGCAATAATCCTGCGGGGTTCCTGCACTCTGCCTTCACTAGCTGACATGCCTCACAATGGGTCACGAAGTGTGAGACATCCTTCTTCATGCCCGGCCAGTACATCGTCTTCTTCAAATCAGCCGTCATCTTTGTGATCCCCGGGTGTACAGAATACCGGCTGCAGTGCGCCTCCATCATAATATCCTCCCGGATCTGGCCTCCCTCCGGTATATACACCCGTCCTCTGAAGCACACCAGATCGTCCCTCAGTGTGTAATCTCCTGCAGTGCCTGCCTTCAGAGCTTGGAAGATGGGTTCCAACTTGGCATCCTGCCTCTGTCCCTCTCTGACCCGGTCTCTGATGTCATCGGTAACGCCTATCGCGGCCAAGTACTCCTCATAGAGCTCAGGATCATCAGACGATACCAGAGTAATGTGCATGTCCTCTAGTCTCTGCAGCAGCTCCATAGACATCAACTGAGGCTCTGCTCCTGTTGTGGCGGCTCTCCGACTCAGTGCATCTGCTACCACGTTTGCCTTCCCCGGGTGATAGTGCATCTCATACTGATAGTCAGATAGGAAACTCCACCCACCGCCTTTGCCTGATGTTCAGTTCCTTCTGCGTGTCCACGTACTTAAGGTTCTTATGATTCGGAATATATATCACAGTGGACTCCATAAAGGTAGTGCCGCCATATCTTCAGTGCGAATACAACTGCCCCCATCTCAAGGTCATGTACTGGGTAGTTCTTCTCATGGGTCTTCAGCTGGCGGGAGGCATAAGCTATGACGTGTCCGTTCTGCATCAGCACCGCTCCCATCCCCTGATATGATGCGTCGGTGTAGACCTGAAATCCCTCCCTCCCCGAGGGGAGAGTGAGAATGGGAGCCGAGGTCAGCCGATCCTTCAGCTCCTGGAAAGCTGTCTGGCACTGCGGGGTCCACACGAACGGTGCCTCCTTCTTCGTCAAGGATGTGAGCGGGAGGGGCGATTCGAGAGAATCCCTCTACGAACTTCCGGTAGTAACCGGCAAGTCCTAGAAAACTCCGTACGTCAGTGGCTGTTTTCAGCTGCGGCCACTCCGAAATAGCTCGAATCTTTGCCGGGTCCACTGCCAGCCCGGCTCCGCTGATAATGTGACCTAAGAAAGCCACCTCCTTCAGCCAGAACTGACACTTACTGAACTTCGCATAAAGATGATGCTCCCGCAGTCTCTCCAGGGTCAATGCTAGATGTCGTGTGTGCTCCTCCTCCGTCTTAGAATAGATAAGGATGTCGTCTATGAACACTATGACGAACACATCCAAATAAGCCTCGAAGACCCGGTTCATGAGGCTCATAAACGCTGACGGAGCATTCGTGAGCCCGAAGGGCATCACGATGAACTCATACAATCCATATCGGCTACTAAAGGCCGTCTTCGGAATATCCTCCTCCTGGATCCGCAGCTGGTAATAGCCTGACCTCAAGTCCAGCTTCGAAAAATAATGGGCTCCCTCCAGCTGATCGAACAACTCGTCTATCCTGGGGAGCGGATAGGTATTTCGGACGGTCAGCCTGTTTAGTGCTCGATAGTCGATACACAGGCGTAAAGTACCGTCCTTCTTCTTCACGAATAGGACAGGAGCTCCCATGATGAGGAACTCGGCCTAACAAATCCTGCTTCCACCAGCTCCTGCAACTGTGTCCGAAACTCCGCCAATTCCTTCGGGGCCATCCGATAAGGGGCCTTGGATACCGGCTTAGCCCCTGGTACCAACTGAATCTGGAAGTCCTTTTCCCTATGCGGAGGTAGTCCTGGCAGCTTATCCGGAAAAATGTCGGCGTAGTCACGAACCACCGGAATGTTAGCAATCAGGTCCTTCTCCTCAGTCATCTCGAACAATACTTGATATACCTCGTCCCCTTGCATATGAGCCTTAATGGCCTGAATAGATGAAAGCAAGCGACGGAGACCGGTGTAGTACCTTCGAACGTTGCATAAGTATCGCCGTGGCTGAGCACGACCCTCCCTGCCGGGCAATCAATCTGGGCATGGTTCCAGACAAGCCATGTCATGCCCAAGACGAGGTCGAAGTCCGGCATCCTCAGGATCGTCGCCGGGGCCTCGAGTGTCAACCCGTCTATGGTAACCTCCAGGAGGCACTTTTCTGTGGACTGGATCTCCATCCCATTGGGGAGGCGCACCCTCCTGGGTAGTCCCGTATAACAACGAATCTGATCCAGGTCCTTGACGAAATCCTCCGACACAAAGTTGTGCGATGCCCCCGTGTCGAACAGGGTGTGGGCAGGCTTGCCGCACACCATCACCATTCCTAAATCAGTTTGAAAGAAATTCTAGTGTAAGGTTTTCTAACCTAGGTTGTGTAGTAGTTCTATCAACGCTTAATGCGAGCAAGGAATAATTCCAAAAATTAAGATTACTCTCATACCTGCAATAACCCTGTCCGGGTTCCGGGGCTGTGCTAAGTCCAGAGCGTAAATCTGCTCCCCATTCTGCCTGCGGTCGCCTCCCTGGTAACCACGTCCTCGGCCGCGTCCTCGGCCTCCGAATGCTGGGCCGGTGGGCCACCCCGTGGTGCTGGAGGTGGTGCCCCCCTCATAGGGCAATCTCTCCGGAGGTGTCCCACCTGGTGACAGTGGAAGCACTCCGGCGGGGGATACGCCATACCCGGGGTCTCTGCATCTCCTGGACCTGGAGAGGTTGAGGGGCCAAGACCACCTGCTCTCTCGGCTCCTGCCTTAACTCCTGACGAGGCTGCTCCTCTGCCCTTCTTCCATCTGGTACGATGCCTCGCCGCTGATCATTTCGGGCCCTCCGGCCCTGGTCCTCCGTTTGCCGTTTCCGGCCCCGAGTGGTGTGCCAGTCGGCCTCAATCTCTTCGCCATCTCTAAAATCCGGGAGATGGGCCCGTCAGAGACAAAAAGCAAAGCCTCTCTCAACTCCTCTTTTAGGCCCTTATAAAACCTCTTGACGTACCCTGCTTCATCCAGCTGATAAGAGCCCGCATATCGGGCCAAATGATCGAACTCTCGGTGGTACTCCACCACTGTCCTGGTGCCCTGCCTCAGCTGCAAGAAACGCTCCTCCAACTCGTCCCTGGCCAACTGAGGAAACAAAGTGCTCCAGCAGCGTGGCCCTGAATTCTTCCCAGGTGATTTCTGCAATCTCTCTATCCGCAAAGGTCGTGTCCAACAGCGTCTCCCACCACCGCTTGGCATGTGACTCCAAGCAAGATACCACTAGGGCCACCCTCTCCTCCCAAGGGCATCGTATCCCAGTCAACATCTCGTACATCACCTCCAGCCACTCCCTCTGTCCGTACTGCCGACTCCGTCCCCAAGTAAGATGGGGGGGAGGGGAGAGTCCTCGAAAGGTGCTCATCAGTTGGCCCCTGGCCTGGGTTTGGCTGCTGGACTAGGGGCTTGCTGAGTCGGAAGGCCTGCAAGGAAGTGTGCTTACAGCGGATTGATACTCGCCGTTCTCACCGATTTTACTCGCCGATCTGAACCTTATTTTCGTGG